>QLOH01000434.1:0-600000 GCA_026901365.1 Sesbania bispinosa
TGATTTTGATGTCCCTTCTTTGAGTCCTTGATCATTGCTTTTCATTGAGCATTATATTTGAGACAGTTTTGTTTGATTTTGTCTTGTGGGTTTAGGATCAAGGAAAATTCCCCACATATATTTGGATTAGTGTAGAATTCAGGGTGCATTTTTTTTTACAATGAGGTATCCAAATTTTTCAACAGCTTGCTGACAACCAAGAAAAGTCCTTAGACCATCTCCAACGGGAGATGCTTAGAGAGTTCTTAATTTTAAGAACTCTAGGAAGTAACTCTGCACCCGTTGGAGGAAAATGACGTGGTGGGAGAGTGCTTAATTTTAAGAACCATAATACTTGTGGAAGCAACTATCCTTGGAGAGTTCTTAGCACTAAAAAAATAAAAATAACAGATTTTGTAGATGAAACCTAAATAAGTTGGGAAAAAATAAATCTCCAGTCATAAATTATAACCTGATTAATAAAAAATCCTCAATCACAATCAGATTCATTAAAAAAATTATAACCAAATTAATAACAAAATTACAATCGTTTGAAATAAATGAAAAAAGATGGAGATTGTTTTTTTTTTTTTTGCAATTGTAAACAAAAAATGGTTTAAAATCAATGAATCAAACTTGCTTCAGATGTTTATGATGTATGAAGACTTGAGCAGGCAACTTTTAGACTTCAGTCAAATGCTATATCGTAGGTCTTCAACAATTCTTCTATAATAAATGATTTCTGTAACACTTTAGAAGGTATATATGAGTTCAATAGGTCTTGGTTTTTCGGAAGGTTCCTCATATCAGCAGGTTTAACTTGAGGTTTCTTCTTTACAGTACTTGCTGAAACAATAAAGTAAAATACCTTCAAGTGATATTGTTCTCATAACAACAATTAAAACCTTTTTAAATCAAATTTGTTGTCTATTAAAACTTAGGATTTGTGAGTTCTTAAAACATTATTAATTTCTTTAATAACATTTTGAGACTCAACATTCTCCCCCTTTATAATGATGACAAATTTTTTTTAAAAAAAATTTAGCAAATATCTGAAGGAAAATTAAAGAGTAGAGATTAGAAAATACTCCCCCTGATTCAAATACTTATTCTGAAAATTTGCTTTAGATATTAAAGACTTTAATTTCAGATATCTCTTTTCTATAGCTTTCTTTTTATCTTTTCTTTCCTTTTCTTTTTAATACTCCCCCTTTTGTCATTATTCAAAAGGGTGGATAGAAATTCACAGACGCAATAAATACCATTCAATGAATATATAAGGTAGGTAACATATTAATGTTCAACCAAGAATGTTTATTTACTGCAACACATAATCATACGCAACAGATCTAAATATGTCATAAGAGCAATAAATGTACGTAGTTAAATCATGTTTCACGTAATGAAAAAAATGAATATCATCAAATTAAGCAGTCAGAAGGTTCAAACATAAAACATAGAGTTATGAACTCGTAGACTTTATGAAATTAGGCAAATTAAAAACCATTGATCCTCTTGAGTTTGGGCTTGGGATCTACACTCTGAGAGCGAAGAGGAACATTATTCAAATGCCTCATCATATTTTGCAGTCTATTGTTCTTCCTCCTCAGCCTTCTGATATCTTCCTCTTTCATGGAAAGCACTTCAGCAAGGTCAGCTTCCTTGAAAATGATGTACACGTGCTTCCAGTGAAAGATGATCTCCAAAAAACCAACAGGGAACCCAAAGTCAACAGGATTAGCCACCAGACATGTATAAACAGTAGGAGAATATGGCACAGCAGCCAAATCCTTTTCACAGTACTCCTTCAGCAGATGATCACAACTAGGAAAGTTTCCAGGGAACCAAGTCCTAAATTCTTGAGTAGAAAGGGAGCTCTTGGTCATGCAGTCAATAAAATCAAATCTGGTACCTGAAAAAGAACCTTCCTTTTCTCTTTCAAACCAGTAAGAATCCTAGATCCTTTCTCTATAAGTGTGGTCAAAACCCCCCATAAGCTTCAAGGTCTTCAGGGAGTCTCTCCCATTCTTCTCTGGTGAGAGGTTCAGGATGTTCTACGTAAGCAGTATAGAACTTTGGTTGCTTTCCCTTGTCCTCAGGACCTTCTTCAAACAGTAGCTTGGGCACTATCCTGTCAGGTTGCCAATAAACTTTAGTGGATGGTTTCATGGTGAGGTGTGTTGGAGGCTTGAATCCTTTGTAGCCAGCCTTTTCAGCAGCATACTTAGAATAAACTTCAACTTCCATATGCAGCTTTCTGATAAGAAACTAGTCTTCAGCAGGTATAGCCACTGGTTCTGGTGAATCCACATCAATTTTCTTCCAGAAATGCTTGGGAGGCTCCACACCTTGTCTGATCTTCTCTAACTGATCAGAAGCTCCCCCTGAGGCCTTACCCATCCTCCTTAGCCTTTCATCTTCAGCAGAATCTACATGCAAGCTTATCTTATTGGGAGGCTGCAAAGGCAAATGATTTTTGAAAAACGGCAGCTCCTCATAGAGGTTTGGACACTTGGGCAATTTGCTTCTCTGGGCCTGGGAACTTTGATAGAAACGATGAGGAAATTCAACAGCTTTCAAGATATCCTCAAAGCACAAAATGGGTGCAACTCAGTCATAAGAGGGCCTCCTGGAAATATCCCTAGTTTTGGGTTTCCACATCTTCTCCTTCTGAGTCAGATCCCCTTCAAAGGCAAATACACCATTCTTCTTCCTCACAAATCTTCCTTTTGAATGCCAATCAATGGATTCAGAGAGAATGGGTCCTTCATACAAGACCATGGCAAGAGGATGTTCAGTTTCCTCATCATTTCCACCACAATCAGTTCTTGAATGATCAACAGGTATGGGGCTCATCTTATCAACAGCTGGCTCAGTTTCCATAGGATCATCAGTCGGTTCTACAGACTCTTCCCTTTCAGTAGCTGCAGCAACCTTGTCAACACTTGACACTTCATTTGCAAGAACCACAGTAGATTCATCCAGGTTGTTGTCGGCAGGTGTATTTTCTTTATCAGCACATGGAGCAGGCACCTTGTTGAATTTCAGGCAAGCGTACCAAAAACCCAGCAGTATAATAGTAAGTAAGAGTATCATATCCACAGGGAACAGTTCAATTTGTAAATATTAGTGGTCATAACTATAAGTAAGAGCGTATATTTTTTGTTGTAGAGAATTGCGATAATAAAATAAAAACAGAAATTAAATTGAGATAGAGATAGAGATAGCAAGTTACTAGGACTAGGATTGAACTTCGTTCCATCGCACCCCTTTTATATGTGAACCCCAATAATATTTATGAACATATAATTATGATACCTTCGCCAAACTGGGTTATCCCATGTCGGTTCCCCATATCACGAGATACTCAGAAATAATTCATGCAGGTTCTCCCAGGAGACAAATTACCCTAGCTTTAAAGATTTGTTTTTCCGTTTGTTAACACTATTAATTCGCCCTATATTCCTATAGCGACTACTATGAGTACTTTTAACAATCAGAGTTCAAGTTTCCTATTCCTAGGCTCCCCCAAACTCGCTATTGATTTCATAGAACCATTTTCCAATGCATTCCATAAAATCAACCTATAACTCCGGCACACAAGCGGAAGCTAAGCATTAAGCACAAAATAAAAATACCGATATCATAAAAATAGGGATTCATAAATATTAAAGAGAATTCGCATACAATTGAGGATTGAATCAACTACGTTCAATCCTATCGGAGAGTTTAGCTACACATGGTAGCCATTACAAACCAACGGAGAAACTGTCACTTTCTCCAGCCTTAGCTCTGCCATCTCTGCCTCCGGAAAACTCCTTAGAAAAACCTCCTTTGATCTTTGCAAAAGGTCCTTTAAATAGAAATTGTAAAGCTTATCTGAAATCTGGAAGGAATCTAATTTGAAATCCTTTGAAAAACTGATCCCGTATTCCTGCGCTCCAACCTGCGCTCAGCGCAGATGAAGCACAGGATCCAGAGAGTAATTTAATTGCTGCTCTCCACCTACGCTCAGCGCAGGTGGAGCGAGATTCACGTTCCAGCTTTCCCTGATTTCCTCCTTTTCAACTTGATCTCTTCCTGATCTTATCCTTGTTCGCTTTGCTTTCCTTATTTCCCTCTTTTTAGCTTGATCTTGTACTGATTTGATATTTAAATTCAAATTGAGAATTTATCTTCAGAATCCTTATTTAAATGACTGCGGATTTTATCTTGATCCGCTGCCATTTAGAATCTCATCTGCAGATTCTCTCTTCAAATAGATGTTATTTTGTTTCTCTATTTAAAACTTGCCCTTTTATCTACAAAATCAACAGATTTTCTATTAAAATAGCATCCAATTCAAATTTGAATTAAATAATCACAATTTATGCAATTATTACTAAAAAGAGGTAATTTGGGGAATAAATTTACTATTTTACCCTTGATAAGTGCACTAATTAGACAAGAAATTATCATATATTTTGCACTTATCAAATTCCCCCCAACTTAGCTTCTTGCTTGTCCTCAAGCAAGAAAATCTTTTGCAATCAAAATGGATTCAATCCCCTGTTAAGATTGTAAAAAATTAAGGAAAAATTTTCATCACCTCTTTGCTAGGCAGCTGTCACTTTCCAAATATCAGATTGAAAATCAGAATCAAGTGAAATTACCAAGACCCAATCAGAACAAGATACAAAAAATCATTCAAACTTTTTCAGAAATAGCAACCAAAACAATAAGTGATAAATCAAGGAATTCTCTCATACTCACGGGTAAGTGTTTCCCTCAATTTTCACAGTAGTTGAACAACTAAAATTGATAAATAGCAACCAAAACAATACGTGATAAATCAAGGAATTCTCTCATACTCACGGGTAAGTGTTTCCCTCAATTTTTCACAGTAGTTGAACAACTAAAATTGATAGTTGTTTCTGGTTTCTAGACATGCACATGGAAGATCATGGATCAAAAGGTCTTTTCTTGGTTGTAATGAGGCTTGGCTATCAAGAAATCATGGTTTTTCTAGGTATGCAAGAAAACACTGGAATAGAGAGCATCTTTGAATTTTTCTTGACTTGAAATTTCTCTCTATTCTCCACTTCATTCTTGATTTGTATCATTCAGTTGGCCTCTTTTGATGATTCACTCCCCCCCAACTTATTCATTTTTATTCTCTTTTTCTTTTTGATTTTTGAGGGAGTGATCCTTTTTTGCTTTCTTGTGCCTGCTCTTTGTATTTCTTCAACTTTCAAGTAACCAACCAGTTCTCCCATTTTATCAGATTGAACCTTTGCTCTCTATATCAAGTGTATAAGGGACAAGATGTAGACATTAATTTTGGCTGGGGTGCATAAGAAGAAACGTTAAAGCTCAAATGGGTTCCCAAAAAAATTGGAAAAATTTTTCAAGGGTTGGCTTTTTGGCACTGAGCAAATAATTAAATCACAAAATTTTCCTTTATCACTTCCATATTTTTCATGTGCAAAATAAAATCCAAAAACTCAAGCAATAACAGTTGACAAGCAACGATGAAAACTCTCATATCAGTGTTTGGTCTCACAACTCACCGGCTTTTGGCTAAATTCCTTGATAAAGCACTTACTGAAATTAATTAACTATCCTGATATGTTCTCCTGTAAAATATCCTAATCCTAACTGATTATGGATTCAATCACACGATTCCTAATTCTTTCCTAATTTGGTTAGTTAGACTGTCTAGCTTTGAGATTTTAAAATTAATTCCTTAAATCCCTAATTCCTAAAATCCTAAAAAAAAAATCTAAAATTAAATCCTAATAAATCTAACAATTTATACTGCACAAGAAAAACGTATGCTCTGTATGCTATATCAAGCGTAATGTCATGTACAGTAGGAATGATGTAAGAAAATGAAAAGTACAAATAATGAGAAATAGAAACACCAGTGTATGAATATTATCAGTGTATGAGTGTATGAATATTATCAGTGTATGCTGTTAGTCTTCATCTGTGTCTCCTCCCCCTCCCGGAAAAATAGGCCTGTCCCCAGGCCACTCCAAGGAATCCTGAAAGCGATCAAGTGACATGCCCGGGTGCGGACCCCAGACATTATGATAGAGGAACTCCTGAAGATGCATCACACCTGAATAAACTACTCTGATCTGATGAGACATATGTTCCATACAGAACGAATATAGTCCGTGTACTGATGGTGGTAGCTGAGGATGTGTTCCCGAACATTTGACGGTGCTATCTGCTCTTCCTAGGGAATACACTGAGTCTCAATATACTCCTTGTTAATGGGGGCCCCTATAGGAGAAGTGGGGTGGACCTCCACCCCCTCAGAGTGACGCAAAGTAGTGCTTAGGGCAGGAAATCCTAAGCTGGCTCTGGAATTTGTGCTCCTTCTCTCGCGAGCTGTCATGATCAGATAGTGTATCCGGTCCGATATGATGCTGGCAACGTCAATTTGAGCTCCAGTGAGAATGTTGTAAATCAAGTGATTTGTTGCCATATCAATATCAGATGAACTCAGCGTTGGCAATATGTTAGTGATAACCAGAGCCATGCACATTCTTGAGATACTACGCAAATGTTGCCGAGGTATTCTAACTACCTCCCCATAATCATTGATCTCATAAGAAAGTCTAGAAAGATTAAGATACTGAGCAGTTGAGGTGTCAAGCGCTTTATTATCATAAGGGCCCACTTCCTGAATCCTGTGGTTATATTGACAGAAAGAATCATCCACAGTTCTTGGTGAAGGAGAGTCCAGAAGCTCATTTATCCTGTCCCGATTGTATGAAATCCATTGCCCCTGAACGAATGCCATTTTGGGTTTAGGGTTTATCCTGTCCAGATGAACCCACTTCCAGAAGCTTATTTATCCTGTCCCGGTTTTATGAAATCCATTGCCCCTGAACGAATGTCCTTTTGTCAGCTTCCCCATCAAAAGTGATCATTGCATTACAATAGAATTCGCGAACAACTTCGGGATCAAATTTTCTGTAGGGATCAACTAGTAGTCTCCACTGTCTCCTTGTGATTTCTGCACTAAATTCTTCAAACTCTCCAGCCTCTAATTCCACTGGTTGCTCTGCCAAGAAATTACAGTTCATGATGTAACTGTAATGGAAAGCAGCATTAATGTCCTTAAATTTCCCATAGTCCAATGAAGGACTTTTAGCTCTCTTTTTTCTCTTTCTAACCCCTGAGGTATTAGCCAATGTGATAATTTTAGTTTGTACCATCTGCACAAATTTAGTCTATCAGATTAATGTTCTTGATAATAAACTCAACAGATTAATTCTTCAAAACTTGATCATGAGTTGAATTAAGATAATCCAGTGTTCAATGTCCAAGCATGCAGCAAGAAGATGGCAAGAGCAAGAATATAGTAAAATTTATGTTCCAAAACCCTTATAACATCTCACAATGTGCAGTATAAATTATGCAATAATTGTGACACACTAATGAATTCATTGAACACAAATAGCCAATCCTCATTAATCATTAAAACTCTTGAACTTCTCTTACCATTAATACATAGCATCTATCCTAATGTGATATCATTACAACCAAAAGCTGAGAGTTTGAATACTTACCTTGAAGAAGAACACATATGAACAAGATTGGTGATGGTGAAAGAGTAGAAAATCTACAGAAAACGAGCCAAGAAATTAGGAAAATATGGCAAGAATGGCAATTTCCTGATTCTGGTACAGTTTTAAGTCTGTGCGCGCAACTGCGCTCCATCTGCGCTTAGCGCAGATGGAGCGTGCGTTACAGTTATAACTGCAGTGTGCTCTCACGCTTCACTTACGCTCAGCGTGAGTGAAGCGTGAAAAACAGAGGCAAAAGTATAAATCCACGCTTCTCCTGCGCTTAGCGCAAATGAAGCGTGAAAAACAGAAGCAAAAGTGTAAATCTGCGCTTCACTTGCGCTCAACGCAGGTGAAGCGCAGAAACCAGAATGCAATTTTCTCAACACTTAGATTTTCTGCTGCATCAAAATGCCTTTGTTATTTTTCCATATATTTTGTATCCCTTTCTTATCCTTTCCTAAACACAAGAAAAACTAACTATAAAAAACAAACTAAAAGTTACTACTAAATACTGGGTTGCCTCCCAGCAAGCGCTCGTTTAACGTCATATAGCTTGACGTTTGCTTCTTTATGGATCTTGAAGGGAAATGACAAATTGAGATCTGTCAACTTCACCTCCCAGGTATGGTTTCAATCTCTGTCTATTCACTACCCAACATCTTCTGGTATCAGAATCTTCTATTTCCACAACTCCATATGTTCTTACTTCCTTAACAATAAAAGGTCCTGTCCATCTAGATTTTAACTTACCAGAAAAAAATTTAAGCCTGGAGTTGAAGAATAGCACTAATTGACCTGGGTAGAACCTTCGCTTGATGAGCTTCTTATCATGATATGCTTTGGTCTTTTCCTTGTAAATCCTGGAGGATTCATAAGCATTTAACGACATTTCTTCTAGTTCATGCAACTGCAGAATTTTCTTTTGCCTTGCTACTTTTGTATCCATGTTCAAGACCTTTAGAGCCCAATATGCTTTATGCTCTAATTCAACTGGCAAGTGGCAAGTTTTTCCATAGATTAACTGGAAAGGTGAGAGGCCTGTAGCAGTTTTGTAAGTTGTTCTGTATGCCCAGAGTGCATCATCCAGTTTGTTCGACCAATCCTTTCTGGATGAACTTACTGTTTTCTCAAGAATTCTCTTGATTTCTGTTTGAAACTTCAGCTTGTCCATTTGTTTGGGGATGGTATGGTGATGCTACCTTGTGCCTTACCCCATAGTGTTCCAAAACCTTTTGTAGTTGTTCCTTGCAGAAGTGAGAACCCCCATCACTAATTAGAACTCTTGGTGAACCAAATCTGGAAAAGATATTTTTCTTTAAAAATTGCACTACTGTCTTCACATCAGCTTTTATTGTTGCAGCCGCTTCAACCCACTTTGAGACGTATTCGACAGCTACCAAGATGTATTCTTTTCCATTAGAGGAGGGTAAGGGCCCCACAAAATCTATCCCCCAACAGTCGAATACCTCCACTTCCAGAATGTTATTAAGTGACATCTCATTTCTCTTAGAAATTCCTCCTGTTCTCTGGCAGCTATCACATTGCTGAACATATTGGTGAGCATCCCTAAACAGAGTTGGCCAAAAGAATCCAGATTGAAGAACCTTTGCAGCAGTTCTATCCTTGTTGATATGTCCCCCATATGGTGAACTATGACAGTGCCATAAGATGCTTTGAGATTCTTTTCCTGAGATGCATCTCCTTAATAAATTATCAGCTCCCATTTTGAAAAGATAGCGGTCATCCCACATATATCTTTTGCTTCCCTTAAGAATTTCTTCTTCTGTTGCCATGTGAGATCATCTGGCATTACTCCTGCTGCTTTGAAGTTGGCCATGTCAGCAAGCCATGGCCTTTCATGATTCATCATAAGCTTTTCATCAGGTAATTCCTCATGCAATTCAGCCTGGGCAGTCGTTACTTCTTCATTCACCAGTCTTGATAAATGATCTGCTACAACATTTTCACTTCCTTTTTAGTCCTTAATCACCAGATCAAATTCCTGCAACAATAAGATCCACCTAATCAGTCTAGGCTTAGAATCTGGTTTAGTCAAAAGATATTTTATTGCAGCATGGTCAGTATAGACAGTGACGGTTGATCCTATCAGATAAGGTCTAAATTTTTCCAGAGCATACGCTATTGCTAGTAACTCATTTTCTGTGGTAGCATAATTAATTTGTGCCTCATTCAAAATTTTACTAGCATAGTGTGTAGCATGAAAAACTTTAGATTTTCTCTGCCCTAAAACTGCCCCTATGGCATAATCACTAGCATCACACATGAGTTCAAAACCAAGTGTCCAATCAGAACCAATAATGACAGGAGCAGATATTAATCTTTGTTTCAACAAGTTAACAGCATTTAAACAATTAACATCAAATTTAAATGGAGTATCCTTGTTAAGCAAGTTTCTGGGTGGCTTGGCTATCTTTGAGAAATCTTTGATGAAACGTCTATAGAATCCTGCATGACCTAAGAAGCTCCTGATGCCCTTTACATTTACTGGTGGTGGTAACTTTTCAATGACTTCTACTTTTGCTTTGTCCACCTCAATGCCTTTTGTAGAGATTTTGTGCCCTAAGACCACACCTTCAGTCACCATGAATTGGCATTTTTCCCAATTTAGCACAAGATTTGTCTCCACACATCGCTTCAGCAGTGTCTAAGTTCTTTAAGCAATCATCATAGGAAGATCCAAAGACTGAAAAATCATCCATGAATACTTCAATGCATTTTTCAACCAAGTCAGCAAAAATAGCAAGCATGCATCTTTGGAAAGTGGCCGGTGCATTGCACAGTCCAAAAGGCATTTTCCTGTAAGCAAAAACACCAAAAGGGCAAGTAAAAATAGTATTTTCATGGTCTTCTGGATTTACCGCTATTTGGTTATATCCAGAGTACCCATCAAGAAAACAGTAAAATGCTTGACCTGCCAATCTTTCTAACATTTGATCCATGAATGGTAAAGGGAAGTGATCTTTTCTTGTTGCCTGGTTTAATTTCCTATAATCTATACACAATCTCCAGCCAGTAACTGTCCTACTAGGGATCAATTCATTTTTATCATTTTTAATAACAGTCATACCTCCCTTTTTAGGAACAACTTGTACTGGACTTACCCAAGCACTATCAGAAATAGGATAGATCATACCTGCATCAAGGAGTTTCAGTACTTCATTCTTTACTACCTCTTTCATGGTGGGATTTAATCTCCTTTGAGGTTGTGTGACTGGCTTGTAGTCCTCCTCCATGTTGATCTTATGCATGCAATACGATGGAATGATACCGTTAAGATCTGATAAAGACCAACCTATTGCTCCTTCATTTGCCTTCAAAATAGAAAGTAGCTTTTCCTCCTCGGAGGGTTAAAGCTTTGCTTATAACAACAGGTTTATTTTTATCATTATCAAGAAAAGCATATTTAAGACGAGAGGGTAATACCTTTAATTCCAGCTTTTGACTCTCAGTTTTCTTGTCCTGTTGTAATGTCTCAGCATCTTCTTCATCTGGTGGTACTGTCTTAGCTAAATCCAATTTCCTTGAATATTCTTCAACTTCATTCCTTTATTCTTCATCAAAGCCATTGTCCATACCTGTTAGAGCTTTTTCTAAAGGGTCTGCCTTTGTTAATAGCTCCTGAACAGCTAAGGATGTTTCCTCTACCACATCTAATTGAAGGAACTGCTGCTTCTCTTTAGGATGTTGCATTGCTTCAAACACATTGAAACTCACCTCATCATCTTGTACCCTTACCTTTAAGTTACCATCATCAACATCGATGATAACCTTAGCAGTCTTCATAAAGGGTCTCCAAAGAATAAGGGGTACTTCAGCATCTTCCTCAATATCCATGATGACAAAATCAACTGGAAACATGAATTTGTCTACCTTGACCAGTACATCTTCAGCGACCCCATATGGATATTTCATTGATCTATCAGCCAATTGTAGTGTCATCCTTGTAGGCTTTACTTCTAGATCTCCAATTCTCTTGAGCATAGATAAAGGCATTAAATTAATGTTGGCACCTAAGTCAAGTAATGCCTTTCCTACTGGTAGTGCTCCAATTGTAACTGGTATAGTGAAACTCCCTGGATCTTTGGTTTTTTGTGGCAATGACTTTTGAATTATGGCACTGCATCCAGCTTCAAGCTCAATTGTTTCATCTGTAAACTTTCTCTTTTTAGTGAGAAGCTCCTTCATGAATTTGGCATATGTAGGCATTTGTTCCATGGCTTCCATCAGTGGAATATTGATTTGCAATCTTTTCATTATATCCATGAATCTGATAAATTGCCTATCTATGTCTTTTTTGGACGGATTCTTAGGGTATGGTAGTTCCCTAACTTGAGGCACCGGTGTGTCTTTCTTCTCCTTCTTCTTCTCTTCTTTCTTTCTTTCTTTCAGGTTCTCCCTCTTCTTCATTTGTTTCTTCTTTTTCAATTTTGTCTTCATCATTCTCTTGCTCTCTCTTCTTGAGAACTTCTCTTTCTACCACCAGGTTGTCACCAATCCCTCTTCCTATTTCCTTACCACTTCTGGTGGATATTGACTTGCAATTCTCTTGTTGTTCAGTGAACTACTTTCGTACTTTCTCCACTTGAGTTTCCAGGTTTTTGAATGTTGTCTTTATGGTTCTTTGAATGGCATTCATATCCTGTATAAGTCTATTGAGCTTCTCCTCAATTCTTGAATTTATGTCATGCATTGCAGCTTCTCTATCTTGGCTTCTCCCGGAGTTGTTGAAGAAGTTATTTTGCCTTCCCTTGTCTTCCACATAGTTGACTTGTTCCACTTGAATATCCTGATAGGAGCAATGACCATTGGGGTGGTCTCCTCCGCAAAAATCGCAAATCAACTGTTGGGCTTGGAAGGTTTGAGTTTGTACTGTTTGCATTTGCTGAGGAAGTATATCCAATTTCTTGGTAAGTGCCTCTATCTGTCTTTTGAAGAGCTTTTGTTCTGCTAAAAGTGCATCATTGCTATTTAACTCTAGCAACTCCTTCTTCTGAACCGTCTGCCTCCAAAATTGAGCTTGTAGGTTATTCGTTGCAAAATTCTCAATTATTGTGAGAGCACGCTCTACATCCACTGCCAAAATTGTCCCTCCTGCCGCAGCATCTATGTATGACTTTGAATCAGGCCTAAGTCCATTGCAGAAGATGTTCAATTGGGCAATGCCGTCAAAACCATGGTTTGGGCACTTCCGTAGCAAAGATTTGAATCTCTCCCAGGCTTCATATAGTGGTTCTTCCTCTCCTTGTCTGAATGTGGAGATGTCTGAATTTGCTTGAATGTAGCGTGAGATTGGGAAGAATCTTTTCAGAAATTTGTCTTCTACCACGCTCCATTTGTTCAGACTTTGATTGTGATGTAATTTCAGCCACTCCTTTGTCTTACCTATTAAAGAAAAAGGAAACAATCGTAAATAGACAGATTCCAATTCTCCTTCCTCAAATCCCATAGTACCAATCAATTCATAGAAGGTAGAAAGATGTGTATGTGGATCTTCATGATCCAATCCTGTGAATTGGTGGCCACTGATGAGGTTTAAATGAGCAGTCTTTATTTCCAAGGACTTCGTTGTAGCTGGTAAAGTTATGCTTGAGTAGTGTCGAGGTCCTTGGTGCATGACATAGTCTCCTAAGACTCTTCTTTGAGGGATTAGGTGTTGATCTTCAGCGATATTTTCGTTTTCTAATTGATTCCTCCCTTGTCTCCTATTTCTGCTCCCTGGTTTTTCTGGATTTCTTTTCTCTTTCTGGGTCAAACAACAATTGATTTTTGGGACACCTGTCCTTGCAGAAGCAAAAATCAAGAACTTGCACAAGGGTGAGAAGAAAAGAATAAAAATTAAAATAAAATAAAATCTTCCTAAAAGTCCTAAAACTATACATTAAAAAATAGAAATATATACAACTTGACAGAATAGAGCTCCCAAGTCTTTAAAAATTGATTCACCGTTCCCCGGCAACGGCGCCAAAAATACTTGTTGAATTTCAGGCAAGCGTACCAAAAACACAGCAGTATAATAGCAAGTAAGAGTATCGTATCCACAGGGAACGGTTCAATTTGTAAAGATTAGTGGTCACAACTATCAAGTAAGAGCGTATAATTTTTGGTTGTAGAGAATTGCGATAATAAAATAAAAACATAAATTAAATTGAGATAGAGATAGAGATAGCAAGTTACTTGGACTAGGATTGAACTTCGTTTCATCGCACCCCTTTTATATGTGAACCCCAATAATATTTATGAATATATATTTATGATACCTTAGCCAAACTAGGTTATCCCATGTCGGTTCCCCATATCACAAGATATTCAGAAATAATTCATGCGGGTTCTCCCAAGCGACAAATTACCCTAGCTTTAAAGATCTGTTTTTCCGTTTGTTAACACTATCAATTCGCCCTATATTCCTATAGCGACTACTATGATTAATTTTACCAATCAGAGTTCAAGTTTCCTATTCCTAGGCTCCCCCAAACTCGCTATTGATTTCACAAAACCATTTTCCAATGCATTCCATAAAATCAACCTATAATTTCGGCACACAGGCGGAAGCTAAGCATTAAGCACAGAATAAAAATATTGATATCATAAAAATAAGGATTCATAAATATTAAAGAGAATTCTCATACAATTGAGGATTGAATCAATTACGTTCAATCCTATCGGAGAGTTTAGCTACATATGGCAGCCGTTACAAACCAATGGAGAAACTGTCACTCTCTCCAGCCCTAGCTCTATCGTCTCTGCCTCCGAAAACTCCTTGGAAAAACCTCCTTTGATCTTTGCAAAAGGTCCTTTAAATAGAAATTTGAAAGCTTATCTTAAATCTGGAAGGAATCTAATTTGAAATCCTTTGAAAAACTGATCTCGTATTCCTGCGCTCCAACCTGCGCTCAGCGCAGATGGAGCACAGGATCCAGAGAATAATTTAATTGCTGCACTCCACCTACACTCAGCGCAGGTGGAGCAAGATTCACGTTCCAGCTTTCCCTGATTTCCTTCTTTTCAACTTGATCTCTTCCTGATCTTATCCTTGTTTGCTTTGCTTTCCTTATTTCCCTCTTTTTAGCTTGATCTTGTACTGATTTGATATTTAAATTTAAATTGAGAATTTATCTTCAGAATCCTTGTTTAAATGACTGCGGATTTTATCTTGATCTGCTGCCATTTAGAATCTCATCTGCAAATTCTCTCTTCAAATAGATGTTATCTTTTTTTTATTTAAAACTTGCCCTTTTATCTGCAAAATCAACATATTTTCTATTAAAATAGCATCCAATTCAAATTTGAATTAAATAATCACAATTTATGCAATTATTACTAAAAAGAGGTAATTTGGGGAATAAATTTACTATTTTACCCTTGATAAGTGCACTAATTATACAAGAAATTAACATATATTTTGCACTTATCACACCTCAGTAGCCCGGCCCACGATTTCAGCAGGTTCATTATGAACCTTCTAAACAGGTTCAGGTTCCCTTGATGGGACTGCCTTAGTTACCTCCTCAGATGGAGTAGCCTTTTGATATGAAGCTTCAACTTCTCTAACCCTTTCCAAGTCAGCAGGGGTTATGATCTTCTGAGAGACCTTGGTTCATGGCCTCTTTACTATCTTTTTCTCAAGAGTAACCTCAGCAGGTTTGAACTCCTCCTTGTGAACATCTCCTTGTAGCTCTTCTTCCATAATTTGAAACATACCCTTCTGGAAAGTAGCAACTTGAGCCTTCTGTCTTGGCCCAACATGACCTTGAGCAGGTTTCTTCAGAAGACCCATATGCTTCACAGTTGTTGCATTAAAGAAGCTTGGGCGTTTATGGTGATAAGTGCAAATTATATGATAAATTCTTATATTTTTATTGCACTTATCGAGGTTAAAATAGTAATTTATGCCCCAAAATAATCCCTTTTTAGTAATAATTGTAATAATTGTGATTATTTGATTTGAATTTGAATTTGATGCTATTTTAATAGAAAATCTGTTAAATTTGCAGATTTATGAGAAGATTTGAATGAGGAAAGAAGATAACATTATTTGAGGAGAGGATCTGGTAATGAAGTTTAAATCAGAGCAAATAAAGATAAGATCATATGCCACTTAAACAAGGATTCTGCAGATAACTTCCCAATTTAAATTCAATGACAGAATAAATAAAAAATCATATCAAAAAGAGGGAAACAAGGAAAGTCAAGCAAACAAGGATAAGATCTGGAAGAGATCAAGTTGTTAAAAGAAGAAACAGAGCAATCAGTTACGCGTTCCACGCTTCACTCGCGCTTAGCGCAAGTGAAGCGCAGATTCAGAATTTGCTTACTGTTTCCTGCGCTGCAGATGCGCTGAGCGCAGTTGCGCGGATTAGGTTTAGATATGTTTTTAGATCTATTTTCAAATCAGATTTCTTCCAGATTTAAGATAGCTTTCCTTAATCTATAAATAGGACCCTTTGTAAAGAAGTAAAAGGGGAGGTTAGAAAAGGAGCATTTAGGAAGGAGATTAGAGAGACGACAAAGGCAGAGCTAGGATTAGAGCAAGGTGACAGCTTCTCCATTGGGTTGTAATGGCTACCATGCGTAGCTAAACGTCTCAATAGGATTGAATGTAGTTGATTCGATCCCCAAAGTGTATGTGAATTCTCGTATTTATTTATGAATCCCTATTCTATAATATTGGTATTTTTATCCTCGCTTAATGCATAGCTTCCGCCTGTGTGTCGGAGTTATAGGTTAATTTTATGATTCAGGTGACAGATGTTTCTATAAAATTAACAGCGAATTTGGGGGAACTGATACTTAGAAAACTCAAAGTATGATTGGTAAAAGTGCTCAGAGTAGTTACTATAGGGTTATAGGAGAAAGTGACCATTGAAGAAGAACTAGGCAATCTCTTCATAGCTGACACTATAGATCTATAGGGCGAATTGATAGTATTAAACAAATGGAAAGGTAAAGCAATCAAGTCGGGGTAATTTGTCACCTGGGAGAACCCGCATGAATTATCTTCGAGTGGTTTACTACATGGTAACTCAGGGTAAAGCAATATAGTTTGGCTAGGATATTATAAAAATATATTCATAAATAATATAGGGATTCACATGCATAAAGGGGTGCGATGATACGAAGTTCAATCCTAATCCAAGTAAAGTATTTTATCCTCTCTCAATCTTCTCTTTCTTTTATGCAAATTTACTTTCTTCATCACAAACTCTAAAATACCATTTTCTACTTGATAATCTGATCACGAGTAAATACGAAGCGAACCATTCCCTGTGGATATGATAAACTCATACTTACTATTATACTGCTGAAATTTTGGTACGCTTGTCAGAATCTCATCAAGTATTTTTGGCGTCGTTGCCGGGGAACGGTGTATCAATTCGTATAGACTTGGGAGGTCTAATTATCAAGTTGTATATACTCTATCTTAGGATTAGATTTTTATTTTTATTTTTAGGAATTTTTAGGAATTTTTCTTTTTGTTTTTATTTCTAATTTTATTTTTAAAATTCTCTTCCACACTTACCCGTTTCAAGTTTTCTTGTTTATGTTTTTGAGAGAACAAGTGTCCCCAAATTAGTTACAGTTTGATCCAGAAATAGAAAGGACATCAAGGAAGAACAGAAGTAGAAACAGGAGAAGGAGAAGAAGGATATTTGAGGAAGAAACCAAAAATATGGCAGAAGAACAACCACCAAGAAGAAGGACCTTAGGAGAATATGTCATGCATCAAGGACCTCGCCATTTTTCAAGCATTGTCTTACCCACAACTGCGAAGTCCTTGGAGTTGAAGGCTGTTCACCTCAATCTTATCAGTGCCAATCAATTCGCAGGATTGGATCATGAGGATCCAAATACACATCTTTCAAACTTTTATGAATTAATAGGCACTATGGGTTTTGAGGAAGGTGATTTAGAATCTGTATACTTAAGCTTGTTTCCTTTTTCATTGATAGGAAAAGCTAAGGAGTGGTTGAAGTCGCATCCAAACCAAAGTTTAAACAACTGGGATGTGGTTGAAGAAAATTTTCTGACAAGATTTTCCCATCAGGGAAACACATACAAGCCAAAGCAGATATCTCCACATTCAGACAAGGATCAGATGAACCATTATGTGAGGCTTGGGAGAGATACAAATCTATGTTGTGCAAATGTCCCAATCATGGCTATGATGACATTGCCCAACTCAACATTTTCTACAAGGGACTCAGATCTGATTCCAAATCTTTCATAGATGCTACAACGGGAGGAACTATCTTATCCGTGGATGCAGAGCGAGCAATCTCAATCATTGACAACTTTGCTCAGAATGATCAGCAAGCTCAGTGTGGACGACAGCCAGCTCAAATACAGAAGAAAGGAGTGTTGGAACTCAACAATAGTGATGCTATTCTAGCAGAAAACAAGCTTATCAAGAGACAGATAGAAGCACTCACAGAACAGTTGAAAGCACTTCCTCAACAGTTAAAAGTTATCCAATCCCAACCTATTCAAGCCCAACCTTTGATTTGTGACTTTTGCGGAGGCGACCATCCCAATGGTCAATGCTCTTACCAAGAAAACCAAGCCGAACAAGTCAACTTTATGGGTAACCAGGGGAGGTAAGGAAATTTCTCCAACAATAACAACCAGTACTCACAAGGATGGAGGAATAACCAAAATAACTCTGGATAGGGGCAGAATGGAGGGAACATACAGACACCATACCAGCAGCAACCATCAACGTATGACAGATTGAACAGGTTGGAAGAGAAGATTGATGCATTCATACAAGGATTTGATGAATTCAAGAAGAACACAAAAGCATCAATCAAAGCATTAGAAAATCAAGTGGGCCAACTAGCAACAGAGATGGCAGAACACAAGAATGGCCACTTTACAGCAAACACTCAGACAAATCCAAAAGAGCACTGCAATTTGATTGCTACTGATGGCAACATTACAGAAGAAAGTGATGTAGAAGAAAGCATCACATTTGAAGAACAAGTGCCCAAAGAGGAGATCGTCAAGGAGAGTGTTCAATTAGAGGAGAAGCCAGAAGAGACTTTCAAAAAGAAGAAGGAGAACCAGAAGAGGTCTACACCACAGGCAAGTCACTTGACCCAGGTAAGTTCACTGTACCTCTTTCTATAGGTAATCAACCAGTTACTTATGCTTTGTTGGATCTTGGAGCGAGCATTAATTTGATGTCGCTATCGTATTTTAACAAGCTGGGTATTTTGAAGGTCAAGCCTGCAAATGTAAAGTTACTTCTTGCAAATAAGTCTACTCAAAGCCCATATGGGATAGTTGAAGATCTACCAGTCAAAGTGGAGGTGTTTGTATATGCGGTGGACTTCTACATTGCAAAGACAGAAGAGGAGGATACTGATGATGTCCCCCTGATATTAGGAAGACCCTTCATGAAGGCTGCCAAGATGATAGTTGATGTTGATAGGGGAAAATACCAATTAAGCTCGAAAGATGAGAGAATTGTGTTTCACATTGATAGAGGAATCCCCAAATTGCAAAAAAATCCAGAAAAAGTAAGAATAGATCCTACTGATGGGATCTATCAATTTCAATCAAAAATACCAAAGGTAAGAAAGAAAGAAGCTCCCCCAGATATTATGGAGCAAATGAAGAAAAAGGTTTCTGGATTTCTGAGGAAACCAAGAATTAGAGTTAAACAACCAGAAAACATGTTGGAGTTCAGGTTTAAAAAGAGAAAAAGGGCAGCATCAGAAGAAGAAGTCGGTGAAGACAGCGATGATGAGAAAATAAGAAATTGGCATGGAGGATGGGAACTAAAGGAAGAACTGGAACAGAGTCAACCATTATCCTCCAATTGAGGCCACCATAAGTTTCTAAGTAACCAGGCGTCGAGCTATCAAACGTTAAACAAGCGCTTCCTATGAGGCAACCCATCATTTTTGTTTTTAATTTTTCTTTGATTTTCTTTTTGATTTTTGTTTAGAGTCAATATATGTGTATAATAGGAAATTGTTGGGAATTGGATTGATTTTAATGAGTAAAGGATGAAAACCAATTGGAGTTAGGAAGCAGTAGAAAACAGGAATAAAATTTAAATTCTGTTTTCTGCGCTTCACCCTCGCTTAGCGTAGGTGAAGCGCAGAATTGAAAATAAGTCTCTGCTTTCTGCGCTTTACTCTCGCTAAGCGAAGGTAAAGCGCAGAAATATCAAAATTGCTCTCTGTTTTCTACGCTTAGCATAGGTGAAGCGCAGCTGCTCGCTTCATATTCCTATGAAGCACGCGCTGCACTCTCGCTAAGCGAAAGTGCAGCGAAATCGCGCGCTGCACCTTAAATTTAAAATTTGAAAGAGGAAAGGTCATTTCAACCTTTCCTCAACTCTTAAACTCCCATTTTCTCTGAAATCTCATCCTTTTCTCTGACGTTTTCACTACCATTTCACTTCCTTCCAATTTCTCAAGCTACACCAGGTATGTTTTTATAGTTTTAATTAGTTTGCACCGATTAAAATTTTCAGTTTTTCATTTATTTGAGCAAAACCTTAGGGTAGGAAACTTAGGCTCTTAGGGCCTTTTTAATTAGGAACATTTGTCAATAGAGTCTTTGTTTAGTATGTTTGTTACTATGGTATGTTTAATGGTAAATTCTGGTATGATTAGGTGGTAGTTTTTAATGTGCTCATTGAATGTTTGCAAGTTATTCTGTTTGGTGCATGAATGCTAAATAAATACCATAATATTTTTGCGTGACCATGCATGAATAGTTGTGCCTTATTGCATGTCACTGATGAGTTTGAGGACTTCAAAGCAGAGATTGTAAGAAGGAACTGGGTCCGCCTCAGTCGCCCAGATAATCATTTTGACCCTGACATTGTTAGGGAATTCTATGAAAATGCTATTGAGGCAAATGGCATTCATGTGAGGCGAGAGTCTTATGTTCGAGGGAAGGTGATTTCATATGGTCGCAATGCGATCAATGCCCTTTTACAGTTTCCTTCCCCTGCTGATGGAGGACTCATGGTGTGCCAGCACCGAGAGAGGATGAGGGCAGTGGGGATCTATGGCAATGATCCCCTGGATATTCAGACTGCAGAGCGCCTATGCTTGCAGGAGCGTTCCTTCGAGAGGAATGCATACGGAGAGGCTGCTCGCATTCTCAGGCGTGATATGAAAGCCATCACTCGGATGTGGACAGTGTTGGTACCAGCCAACATCACCCCTACAGGACATGTATCAGATGTCATCATGCCACTAGCCCACCTCCTTTATAGCATCATCACTGGCGCAGACATTGATATTGCCAGTGTCATTTCTCAGAAGATAGTAGATTTCATATCTTCTGTGGAGCAGCGCAACGCCACCTCCAGAATCAGTCTAGGCTTCCCATCACTCATCACTTCCCTCTGTGAGTCTAGGGGTATTGAGGTAGTCCGTTCGGTACGCATCTTGAGACCCATGACTAGAGGATATATAGAGGCCCATTGCATCCCTGTGGAGGATGAGCAGCAGCAGCTAGAGGCACCACCACCACCACCAGTAGCAGACATACAGACTCCAGTCTGGGCCCAGCAGCTTTTGGCCCAGAACACTCATGCAGGCTCAGTTGTCCAGTCTCCACCGAGCAGCTGTACATTTTCAGGACATGCACTATCAGTCTCGCTCGGACCCGTACCGAGGCATGCACCCTGCTCAGTTTGGAGCTTATTTGCAGTGGCCTGTGGACAGGCCTATTCTTCTAGGGGAGGGTGGAGCAGCTGGAGATGGAGCAGCTCATATGGACCAAGAGGACTGATATTTTTTATTTGGTGCTTTTCTTTCTTTTTTTTTCTTTTTCTTTTCATTTTTATTTTCTTTTATTTCTTTCTATTTTCTTTTATTCTGGATATGTATTGTATATATATACTCTACTGATACATCATTTTGTTATGCAGTGCATTTTCCGCATTTTCTTTATTTTTATTTTTTTTATTTTGTTAGGATTTTTAAAATTTTTTAGGATTTTAGGAATTAGGATTTAAAGGAAAATTTTTCAAAATTCTTTGAAATTAGGCAGTTTAACTAACCAGATTAGGAAAGAAGAAAGGGTTTTGTGATTAATTCCATAATCAGTTAGGATTAGGATACTTCTCAGGAGAACCTATCAGGGTAGTTAATTAAAATCAGTAAGTGCTTTATCAAGGAATTTAGCCCAAAAAAAGTCGGTGAGTTGTGAGTCCAAACACTTAAATTGAGAGTTTTCACCGCTGCTTGTCAATTGTTATTGATTGAGTTTTTAGATTTTACTCTGTGCATGGAAAATATGGAAGTGATAAAGGCAATTTTTGTGTTTACATAATTTGCTCAGTGCCAAAAAGCTAACCCTTGATTTAATTTTTCCAATTTTTTTTTGGTAACCCATTTGAGCTTGAAAGTTTCTTCTTATGCACCCTAGCCATAATTGATATCTATGTCTTGTCCCACACACTTGGGATAGAGAGCAAGGTGCATCTTGATATAATGGGAAGAAAAGGTTGGTAACTAGAAAGTCAAAGAAATACAAAGAGCAAGCACAAGAAAGCAAAAAAGGATCACCCCCCTTAAAAATCAAAAATAAAAAGTGCATGAATTGAATAAGTTGGGGGGAGTGCATCCTCAAACAAAGAAAGAGGCCAGTTGAATTACACAAATCAAGAATGAGATGGAGAATGGAGAGAAGTTCCAAGTTCAAGAAAAATCGAAAGATGCTCTCTATTCTAAGTGTTCTCTTGTTTATCCTGAAAAACCATGATTTCTTGATAACCCAGCCTCATTACAACCAAAGAAAAGACCTTTTGATCTATACTGACCATGTGCATGTTTAGAAGTTAGAAACGACTATCAATTCTAGTTGTTCAACTGTGGTGGAAAAATTGAGGGAAACACTTACCCGTGAGCAAGAGAGAATTCCTTGGTTTATCATCTATTGCTTTAATTACTATTTCTGAGAAAGTTTGACTGAATTGTTGTAGCTTATTCTGATTGAGCATGGGTAACATTTCTTAATTCAGATTTTTTTAGATATTTGGAAAGTGACTTCTGCCTAATAAAGAAATGATGAAAAATTTATCCTTATTTTTTAGAATTGTACAGGGGGATTGAATTGATTTTTGCTTGCAAAGAGGTTTCTTGGTTAAGGACAGACAAGAAGTTAAGTATGGGGGTATTTGATAAGTGCAAATTATATGATAAATTCTTGTATTTTTCCTGCACTTATCAAGGTTAAAATAGTAATTTATGTCCCAAAATAATCTCTTTTTTGTAATAATTGTAATAATTATGATTATTTGATTTGAATTTGAATTTGATACTATTTTAATAGAAAATCTGTTAAATTTGCAAATTTATGAGAAGATTTGAATGAGGAAAGAAGATAGCATTATTTGAGGAGAGCATCTGCTAATTTGAAGTTTAAATCAGAGCAAATAAAGATAAGATCAGTTGCCATTTAAACAAGGATTCTGCAGATAACTTCCCAATTTAAATTCAAAGACAGAATAAACACATAATCAGATCAAAAAGAGGTAAACAAGGAAAGTCAAGCAAACAAGGATAAGATCAGGAAGAGATCAAGCTGTTAAAAGAAGAAACAGAGCAATCAGTTACGCGTTTCACGCATCACTCGGGCTTAGCGCAAGTGAAGCGCAGATTCAGAATTTGCTTACTGTTTCCTGCGCTGCAGATGTGCTGAGCGCAGAAGAAGCGCAGTTGCGCGGATTAGTTTTAGATCTGTTTTTAGATCTATTTTCAAATCAGATTTCTTCCAGATTTAAGATAGCTTTCCTTAGTCTATAAATAGGACTCTTTGTAAAGAAGTAAAAGGGGAGGTTAGAAAATGAGCATTTAGGAAGGAGATTAGAGAGACGACAAAGGCAGAGCTAGGATTAGAGCAAGGTGACAGCTTCTCCATTGGGTTGTAATGGCTACCATGCGTAGCTAAACGTCTCAATAGGATTGAATGTAGTTGATTCAATCCCCAAAGTGTATGTGAATTCTCGTATTTATTTATGAATCCCTATTCTATAATATTGGTATTTTTATCCTCGCTTAATGCATAGCTTCCGCCTGTGTGCCGGAGTTATAGGTTAATTTTATGATTCAAGTGACATATGTTTCTATAAAATTAACAGCGAATTTGGGGGAACCGATACTTAGGAAACTCAAAGTCTAATTGGTAAAAGTGCTCATAGTAGTTACTATAGGGTTATAGGAGAAAGTGACCATTGAAGAAGAACTAGGCAATCTCTTCATAGCTGACACTATAGGTCTATAGGGCGAATTGATAGTATTAAACAAACGGAAAGGTAGAGCAATCAAGCCGGGGTAATTTGTCGCCTGGGAGAACCCGCATGAATTATCTTCGAGTGGTTTACTACATGGTAACTCGGGGTAAAGCAATATAGTTTGGCTAGGATATTATAGAAATATATTCATAAATAATATAGGGATTCACATGCATAAAGGGGTGCGATGATACGAAGTTCAATCCTAATCCAAGTAAAGTATTTTATCCTCTCTCAATCTTCTCTTTCTTTGATGCAAATTTACTTTCTTCATCACAAACTCTCAAATACCATTTTCTACTTGATAATCTGATCACGAGTAAATACGAAGCGAACCGTTCCCTGTGGATACGATAAACTCATACTTACTATTATACTGTTGAAATTTTGGTACGCTTGCCAAAATCTCATCATATGGTCAAATAAATTCTCCACTGGTACCCCGTGATGCATTAGAATCTTCATTATCAGGGTATTGTGAGGCAAATTTGCAGCAGAGTCTCGACTCCTCCTAAGTATGCCATAGAAAAGGACCCAGGGCAGGTTTATCTTCTTCTTTTGGAGAAGGTGAATGACACAGAACCTTTCTAGTTCAGATATATGATCTTTACCTCCTCCTTTAGGGATAATACAGCATCCCAGCACAGCAAAAAGTAACCTAGGGATAGTAAGCATACCAGTTCCCTTAGGGTTTGTGGGATCTACTTCTCCAAAAAGTAGTTTGTTGTACTTTCCAGCACCACCGTTCTTAGCTTCCCAATCAGGGATGTAAATGGCTCCTTCACCCTTGATACCAGTGACTTGTTCCAGCACTTCATTGTCCACCACAATCTCATGGCCCAGCACATTGGCCTTCGAATACATCTTTCTTTTACCTTCCACTTCTCTAGCTATTCTCTAGAACTCGTAGGCACTGGCCTCATGCCAGCCACAATCAATCACATCAAAGAAGGGTAGCCACCAAGCACTTCTGAAATAATCTTCGAGGTCCAACCCGATTTCAGCATGATTTGTGAAGTTAACACTCCTTGAGGGCACAATCTTTCCACCGGCTTTCCTGGATGCCATTGAAGTAGCAAAGAGAAGCTTGAAAGAATCTCGGTTAACTTCAAAATTTTGAAAGCTCAAAGGAAGCAGAGAGAAATGATAGCAGGAGAGAGCAAAGAGAGTGTAACTGATGAATAGCTTCTACTGATGTATTTATAGACTCAGGTAGCATTAATGATGACAGTTACTGGCTGCGCAGACTTGGGAAGATGTGCAATCGTGCAGTTTCAGAGAGTAGGTGAAAGATCAACCGTCTCAGAGTGCCACATCATTAAGTGCCAATTTCAGAAAGTATGTGTTTCAGTAGGTTCATAAATTTCAGCAAGTAGAAATTTCAGAAGACACATATATCAGAGAGTTCATTCATTTCAGAAAAATATATGTATATGTATTTTCACACATTTTCAAACAATTTCAGATAGTCACAAATATTAATAGTTGTAATATTAAACAATGTTACCAGCAGGGATACTTATGGATTTGGGTTGATAACATGTATTTGCTGAGACTCAACATTGTTTTCAGCAGACAATTTGAAGCTTCAGCAGCTTGTGTTGAAAGCTCTTGGAACATAGATTTTCTTTTTATTGAGAGTTCCTCTCATCCATTCTTCTGCAGTGATTTTGGGAGTCTTCTTTGCTTTATTTAGGACATCTATAAGAGAAATAATGAGAGACTTTGGTACCCATATTTTCTTGGGGCCACCAGGGTCAATTAAAGGTGCAGGTTTCTCATTCTGTTTGCATTCAGATTTAAATAATCTGTGTTTATCACAATGAGGACACCCATCAACCTTTTTCTTATCCTTTTTAGGCTTATTAGAACTTGATAGTTTAGGTGATAGTTTTTCAGAGAACCCTGAGCCTCTTTTATCATTCAACCTTTTCTGAGTTTCCAATAATTTGTTAAGATTATTTGTTCCTTCAGTAAAGTTGGCTAGGTCTTTAGTAAGTTCCAAAATTTGTCCTTGAAGTTCTTGCTTTTCTTCAAGTAGATTTTTGAATTTACTATTCTCTTATATCATAAGCTCTTCTTTAAGTATAAGATTTTCTTTTTCAAAATCATTGTTTTTAGTCATGTAGTAGCATATGCACTTGAAAGCTTCTTATACTTTATGAAGAGTTCCTTGGTACTATCAACTAAGTCATCATATTCATCAAGAAGAGTTAGGGATGTTACCTTAGAATCAGAGTCTTTAGTGATGACTTGATTTGCCATAAAGCATAGAGTTGTCTCTTCAGATGATGAATCTTCTTCACTTTCAGAGGAATGCTCTTCTGTGGACTTGTAGTCTTCATCTTCTATAAGAGCATATGAAGCTAGCCAATCCCATATTTCCTTGGCAGAGTTAAGTCCTTTGACCATATCATACTCATTTTTGTTCAGAGAACAAATTAAGTAGAGCTTGGCTTGAGCATTGAGTTGAACTTTAATCTTTTGCTAATGGGACCACTCAGCTTTGGAAATGGGTGTTCCATTTCTCATGAGAATATAATTACCATCAACAACTATATCCCAGAGATCTAGATTATAGCTTTCCATGAATAGCTTCATATGTTCTTTCCAGAAAGAATAATCTTTTCTGTTGAAGATTGGTGGTTTGGTTACAGATGCTCCTTCAGAGATGTAGGCACCATAACTTGTTGAGGTTTCCATCTGGATCTTCTCCCTCAGAACTTGTTAGATGCTCAACCCGAGGTTGAGCTCTGATACCAACTGTTAGAACCACAGGAAACACTAGAAGTGGGGGTTGAATAGTGTTTTATAATTCTTTACATAATTTATGAAAACCTTTTAAACAAGCAAAGTTTTTATCAAATGATTTGAGCAACCTACCGAAACTGGAGATTTCAGCAACTTGCTGATCCAATTCAGCAAGTTCAGTAAAAAAATTTTTAAAGAGTTTCACGTGAAGAACAAAGTTGTTTAAGCTGTGTAGATTTATAATACCACTTTTCAGAACCCTCCTTTGTTAGTTAAAACAGAAAGTAAAGAGATAAGGTTGAGAAAACTTAGCCAAACAATTTATACTGGTTCATCCACTAACACAGTGAGCTACGTCCAGTCCCAGGGCAAACACACCACTGGATTTTCCACTAATCAGATCTGATACAAGTATTATTTGTTCCCAGCCTCTTCAGGCTAAATACCAAGTATTCTTTGGACACAGCCTCTCCAGGATAAACAACAAGTATTCTTTGGACACAGCCTCTTCAGGCTAAACACCAAGTATTCTTTGTTTCTCCAAGCCTCTTCAAGCTCTCAGACACTTTATAGTGTTTACAATGAAAATGAGTTTAAGTCTGTGAGAAACTTAAACACAATAGATCTTGTACAAAGGGGTAACTGAGTATAACTCAGGATACAAATAAGAGATTCTAAGTACAAGGAAATTCAGAGTGATTTTAGCAGAGAGTTGGCTTGATAGAATTTCTTATAGAGTTTGGCCGATGTCTTCAATGTCTTTTGAGAAGCTATTTATAGAGTCTTGAAAAGAATCCGTTGAGGAGAGCTCATTCACTATTGAGAGATAACATTGAATGTTGTTTAGAACGTTGTGAAACAATCTCCTTTAAAGCTACTGACTTTTGAGAGTTGCAGGTATTGTAGTCTGCAACACTGCTCTGACACGTACAACAAGTTCCTTTTTAAGGTAATATGACTTTGATAGCAAAAAGGATCTCTGAAAATATTCCTTAAATGAATCAAACTTGCTTCAGACGTTTATGATGTATGAAGACTTGAGCAGGCAACTTTCAGGCTTCAGTCAAATGCTATATCGTAGGTCTTCAGCAATTCTTCTATAATAAATGATTTCTGTAACACTTCAGAAGGTAGATATGAGTTCAGCAGGTCTTGGTTCTTCGGAAGGTTCCTCATATCAGCAGGTTTAACTTGAGGTTTGTTCTTTACAGTACTTGCTGAAACAATAAAGCAAAATACCTTTAAGTGATACTGTTCTCATAACAACAATTAAAACCTTTTTAAATCAAATTTGTTGTCTATTAAAACTTAGGATTTGTGAGTTCTTAAAATATTATTAATTTCTTTAATAACATTTTGAGACTCAACATAATTTTCCCCCATCAATTCCAAAAACCTTAAGTGCAACTGAGAGTGTGTTTGAGATTGAATTGGTGAGCAAATTTATCTTTTCCTTTTTCTGTTTTGACATCGTCATATGTTCATGTATATTTTGTATAATAATTTTACCTCTACACTACAAATTAGTTAGTTAGTTGTTTCTATTGCATAAGCCTGTTTCCAAGTGATTTAAATCATGTTTGACCTTAACTTTTATATTTCTTGCTTGCAAGTATTCCAAGAACTGCTAGACTTGAAAGATCTATCGATCAGGTTTCTCAAATTTGATTGATATACAAAATATTCCTTCTCATTCTTATGATTTTTGTGTGTGTGTGTGTGTTTTAAATAAATATTTTTAACACCTTCTATTTGATTCCCATATTGTAAATTCTTTCTCTCTGGACTTCTTCAGGTCTAAACCAATAGCAAAGTCGTGGAATATGTTGTTCCTCGTTTAGATCCAGGTCTAACAACTGTAAGAATAAAAACAAAACTAACTGACAGAGCTCATCAAGCACATGATAGCTTAGTACTCTTTTTGGTTTTTGATAGAACTAGTACTTTAATTTGATCTATTATGACTCTGTGTATTTCTTTGGCCATTTGCATCCAAGTTTCAATTCAACTTCAATTTATTTAATTCTAAAAAATGACCACAATTATATTTGATTTTTGAGTAAATGGGCAAAAATGCAATCAGTTCCCTAAATATGTTTTGGTTAGCCTATTTGCTCTTGTAAAATTTTCTTTTTGTAAAGACCTGTTTCAATTAGGTGCATCTGAGGAGTACAGAGAAAATATCTACACATTTTTCTTTTACTTTTATAAAAACATTGTTTCTTCATTACTAATGGTAATTGAAAATATTTAGCAAAATGGTTAAGGAACTTTTGTCCTTGTTTCAGCTAGAAACAAAGAGATTGATATGGCTTATTGGCATAATACGTTTGCAATGTCTTAGATTTTCAGAATCTTGAGCTTCCATATAGTAATGTTATGCTCTCTTGGTATAAACTCGATCCTCTAGTGTCCAAATTATCAGTGTTCAGCCTGATTAATTTTATATTTTTAAAATTTAATTATATGAATTTAAAAATACTTGAACACTACACAAATTATTATTTGCTAATTTTATCATATAAAAATTGATAAAATGAAATAAGCTTATGCACTGGGGGTCCCTTACTAAGCTAGTTACTTGTAACGAAATTGCATATATTAAAAGTTAAAAGAATTGCAATAAGGTACTTCACTCGATAACTTGATATATTTTTAGCTTAAGATGAACCAATCAAAAGAATGATTAATCCAGCTAATACATAACTTGATACGTTCTTTATATAAATTGGTATATTTAATTTACTTATACTGCACAAATTGTTTCAAATTTAATTTACTAAAATATCTATAGCCATTTCAAGTTGCATTATGCCCCTGCTAGTGGTTCTATTCTCTTTAGCAACATGTTTCTTCCATTTAGAAACATGTTTCTTCCACTCTTGAGTAGTGTTTATTTTGTTTTTATTTATCAATGGGTATAAGGAGTATAGTGGTACAGAGTATCGTTCAACTGGGTGTTCTGAGGAATACTCTGTCTTTGAGTAAGTTTCCCTTGTACTACAAGGTTTGATTGGGGAAACTTTATTGTTTTGGGGGAAAATACTGTTTCTAAATCTTTTGTTTGCCTTCTACTTGAGCTGTAGTTATTTAAAAGCCAGAATAGTTATTGTTGATTAAGGGATGAGAAAAGAGAGAGAAAAAGATAGATATACAGAATGTATTATCGTTAGCTTCAGATTAGCTACGAAATTTCAGTAGCTAATCCACAACAACCAGAAACAATGCTTCAGCAACCTTCATCGTTTGTTGAACTTTCAATGACGGTTATAGCCTTAACCGTCGTTGTTTATGCAGTCCAAAATGACTATATATCATACATATAATGACGGTTAAAGTTGGAACTGTCGTTGTATGTCTAGGAAACAACGACGGTTCAAACAACAACCGTCATTGTTTCCTGGACAAACAATGATGGTTCCAGTTTTAACCGTCGTTGTTTCTAACTTATAATTACGGTTGACAAACGTTGTTGAAAACCCACTTTTTAATGACGTCTGGGTCAACGACGGGTCAACAACCGTCGTTAAAAGCATTTTTTAACCGTCGTTAAAAGCCCAATTTGCAGTAGTGTATGGGTGTGTGTATGTGTGGTATCAATTCAGTTTGTCTGGATGAGTACGTGTGGTTGAATTTTAATTTGATTTGGCCTTGTAAATGTGTTTTATGGTTGATTATAAGCATGAATGTATGGTTATTTTGAATTAAATAAATTGTTTATAAATTTAAATTTGAAAATAAAGTGTTGATACCATATTTAAAGACATGAACTTTGGTATGAATAAATATGTGTGTTGATGATTTGGCATGAAAATCTTGATGTTGGGTACGTATGAGCAGTTCATCATATATGAGTTTTACAATTTTTAGGAACTTATTGATTTTCAATGAAATTCATGATGTTCTTGATATTCTTTAGTGTTCATATGGAGTTCACAATGTGTTCATAAATATTGTTATGTTTGATTCATAAGATGTTCATGAGGATTGTATTAAAGTGTTTGTGGGCTTAAGTTAGCCCATGAGGTATTAGTAAAGGTAAAGAGTTAAAGTTTAAAAAGTAAAGGTAAAAGTTAAAAGAATGGAAATAAAAGTAAAAGTGATAACTTTAATTAAAATTCGGGAGAAACCCTCCACCCACACAAAAGTCACTTTTCAATTAAGTTACCATAGTGGTAACTTGGTTAAATGGACCCCTATGGGTCATATAACATTTGGACCTCTAGTTTGGGGCTTTAATACTCGTTAAATACTCATAAAACACCCAATGATAACAAAATAAAATAAATAGTTCATGACACACAATTTGGGCTTAGATTAGTGTTAGGCCTCAACCCTAACCTCACCCATGAATAATTAAGACTCTAATTAGCTTAAGGAGTCCATTAGGCTAATCACCTAAGTTAACCAACTATAATGGATTTGATTAAGATTAACCTTAATTACCTAGGATAATGATGATTAATAATATGATTTAGGTTTAATAGGGATTAAGACTTAAGTAATTACAATTAACCTTAATCAAGTTTAGTTAAGACTAATCCTAATCATCCAAGATTCATGAGGATTAATAATATGATTAAGACTTAATGATGATTAAGCCTTAAATAATTATGATTAACTCTAATAAGGTATGATTAAGACTTAATCAAGGATTAAGAAGATGATTAAGGATTGATTAAGGTCTAATTAAGTACCTAATTGAGGATTAACACTTAATTAAGGATGAATTACACTTAATCAAGGGCTAAACCTAAGTTTACCTAATTGAATAAGACTTATTAAGCTCTAATTACTTAAGATAAGACTTAATCAAGGAAGATTAAGCTAAGGTAAGACAAGATAAACCTAAAGGAGGTAAACTTAATAGATGGAGATTAATTATGCACTTAACCCTAAATCATTATGACTCAAGTTTGAGGTTACATAGTTTAACTACATTAGGAAGAAGATCCTATGAAGTATGAAACATTATGATATAATGCTTGAGTGAGGGTGAAGTGAAATACATAAGACATATACATAAGATTTAGTAAGTTATAGGTAGGTGCTTTCTTTGGTACACAAAACTGCAATTGTGTACCGGTACCCAAACTTTGTAAGCGACACCTGTGGGTTCTATTTTACTACCCATAGTCTAATACCTGTCACAACACTGTTTTTTTTTTTTTAATTTCAGAAAAGCCCCTTTACTTGTTATTAGGTTTTAGCTTTACCTCATCCCTCATTGTTGTAAACACTTGCCCTTCATTTTTTCCGCCGCACACCTTTGAAAAAGCGAGTGACCCTGAAGCTGCTCCCTCACCCACCAAAAACGTTGGAGCAGGCGAACTGAGAAGGCCGCACAATACCGTTGTTGTCGTCCGAACTGAGCAGACGAGGCGCGGCGACGAAGGTGGTACCTCACCCTCGCCAGTTGGGGGACTAACCTGCGTCATCCACCGCACAGCAGGACACGCTCATGGCCCAGCGCAAACAGACACCTCTAAGAACAACCGAGTATGGCTATAGTCCATATCACGTTATTTGTTCATATGCGAGAAATCGACAAAAAAAAAAACGTTGTGCACAAAACCAAACCACTCACTTTCCAATACCTCTCACCCCTGTTACTACAAACCCATCTTCAATGAATAATAACAATTTCATTCAATGAGTGCATATGCAACACATCCACATCAACGTCCACTCTCTACCTCGCCAGTTACATTTCTTTTCAACGCCTATTAATGAATTTTGTATCATTTGTCAGCTTTCATTAATTTTAGTCATTTTAATTCAAACCATTAATTAACAATCAAACAATTATATATATTTCAAAGGATGGATTTGCAACAAATCTAACTACCACAACAAGGACTGAAACTAAATAATGAAATGTTTTTAAACTACATCACATCCAACAACCGCTGCACAATTAGAACCGTCCATTACATGCCACAAAAAATCAATGGTCAGCTGTAGTTTTTTACCGGTACAAGTTTGGAAAACTTGTGTACCGTAAAATTTTTTGTAAGTTATAAGGTATAAGTGGAACAAAATCTCAAGTGTGAGAATAACTGAATGTAACCTACCCTGAAAGCTTACATGGGACACACTTTAAGTACATAAGACTTGAGAAGCTTGGAAAGAGGATTTGGATTGACCTAAGATGGGGTTTGAGTTTTTTGCTGGATAAAGTCATCGAATTTGTTATCGTACCACGATGGGTGGTTGTGTGAAAGGATTCGAGGCAACTTTGTCGGTGGCGCATGAGTGTCGAATCTGTTGTTATGTCACAGTGGGTGGTTGTATGGAAAGAATTGGGGTGAATTTACCAGTAAGGGATGAGTATGTTGTGAATGCATAAGTATAGATGACATGCATCATATGCATAGTGACATCTAAGGCGGTGGGCCTTATGACAGGATGAGAAGCTACAAGTGGTACCTTGTGAAATGGAAGATAGGTGGCTGTGAATGATACCAGGTGGGTACATTCACTTGGTCTTGAGGGTGTGGTCGGACTGCAAGTCAAGGAAAATTTCCAAGTGGCGCGGGTTGCACCCCTGTAAGCCGGGATTCATTCAATATGGTCAATTTACCCTAACTAGACTCTGAAATTTATCATGACCAGTGGTGATTGTTCGGAAGTTGATGCGTTGGCTGATCAACCAGTGGAGTTGTGATTATTATTTAAAGTGGTGGCTCTGTGTACCAGTGCTATTACGAACTCTAACTCCTGATCACTTCCTATGGTAATTTTGTTGTGCATTGTGGATGGTTAAATTACCCTGGGCCCTCATGCATTGCACAACATGTGGTAGTTATGAGAAATGATGGAAGATGATGTGGCTGTTTTGCATTGCATGAGCATATTCGCACAACTTCATGACACTATGAATTATTTATGTGATTGATTGTGTATGTTGTTGTATGAATTGTGTGAATCCCAGTATATTTTCACTCTAGTTATCATATCATGCATTAAGTGAGTTCATGTAAAGTATTCCCACCCCCCTTTATTTTCCTTGTCATTGTCTGTCACTCTTGTGGCACCTAAGTGGGCATGGACTCTAGAAGGATGCACGTTGTGGTGAAGATAGACGTGGTGCTCAGGTTGAGTAAGATATTGATGACTCAAGTGGTAGTGTTTAGGGATATATGTAAGTAGCAGTGTACAATAAAGATAGGGTGTAGCCAGACAGAAAGTCCACTTTCTTTTTGTAATGCATTAAGCTAGAACCCCAACTTAGATGTATACTACTTCAGTTGTAATTTTAAATAGTAATGAAATGATATTTCCTGTGCTAATATGTTTCTTCTTGTTTTATCCCAATTATAATTTATTAATCAAAGATAATGTTTTAAAAAAAAATAATCACCAATTTTCCCCACTTCCTTAAAGAGTAATTAACGAATTTCAACCGAGTTAGTTGAGTAATACCTGTCATGGGATGAAGGTGTTACATACTCTTTCCAGGCTGATACAGATTGATCATAGGCCTCAAAAAGAAAGAAAAAGGATAATCAGGTAGATTAAAAACCCAAACAAATAGATAATAACTTAAAACAACAAATGCAATTCCATGCTTGAGGATGTAATTAGCTAAGGGAAACCCTTATAAAGCTTATGAGACACACCTTGAAAATGAACAATAGTAATTGCAGCCCAATCATGAAGAATATCTTATACATCATCAAGAAAGATTCCCCCTGAGAGGACAACCGGAGCAAACTCTTTTGTCAAACCCTGGGCACCATAGCTCAAATTCCAAATCTTTACATTGGGGGGAGGAAGAAACCAAAAGATACTTCTTCAGGTCCACTAATCTTTTACTACCGACCTCATATTAAGAAGAAAAACATCTTCACTAACCCACTAATGATAACAATCATGAATGGTAACAATACGTTGCAATTTTCAGTTCACCATCTCTAATTCAATAGAAGCATTAGTAGACCCAAAGTTACAACATTCCAAATTCAAACTAAGTGATTAGAAGACCTTGAAGAGTCCCAATTGTCATTGCCTCCCAAATCAATAATTGTAGAGTTCTCTGAATCAAGCAATTAGATAACCACCTTCTATGTGCTCGATAATTTTCCCGCTACCCTCGAAGGAGGAGTTGCACTATGAAAAAAATCTACCACACCCTGCAAATACTTGATGTCTAACACAAAACTCTTATGGATCAAGGAGGAAGAAAGAAATATTGGCCAATGATGCTTGTAAAAGAAACTAGAGGTCATCCTCTTACAAAACCTCGAGAAGTTAAACAATGGAGTAAATAAAAGTTAAGCTCAAATTAAAATTAAAATTTTTATAAATGTCAAATTTATAAATATGGAAAGTTTTTGCATTGGTAACTCAAAAGTTTATTATTGACTAAATTTAAGCAATATTATTTAAAAAGAATAAGAAATAATAAAAACAAAAGGTGAGATACCCACCCAACATTTTTAAAGTGGAATAACCTTGAGGTTTGGTTTACGGTGCATCTCCCTCACAAGTTCCTAACTAGTGCAACTCCTATCAACCACCATTAAATTTAATTGAATTTTAATCAATGATCAGGAAACTGAGGTGGTAACTAGTTGTAAGCATTAATCAAATTTAAGGATTGGTCCCTTCCACTCTAGCCAGTAAGTCACAACAAACAAACAACGTACTGTTAATCAAGAATGTCTCCTTCACACAATTCCTCCAACAATCTCCCCCTAAAACAATGATAAAACTACCACAGATTCCGTATCTTTAACCCCATCCTTCACTAAGCTAAGTACCGGCCCCATCGTTAGATCACACAACCAATAAATGCCACCAGAACCAGCCACCTGTTGCTCACCCCCTCAACCTCCTACCCCATCGCAACCTATAACAACAATGATACCCACACCCAAACACTGACCCATCCATCAAAACCCACAAGCCCAACACCTATCTCCATCAAATTGCCATCGTTCATCTTCCTCTATTGTCGCACCAGCCATGGCCACAACCGAATCTCCTAAGCTGTCATCATCTAGTGATGCCATTGTTGCAAACACATACTTTTGCCTAATCCTTCTCGCCATTGACATTGTAACACCCCAGCTCTCTCCTGGCACCCCCTACCAATTGAGCTAGTAGCTAAAACCCACGGAGGTTCTCTAAGAGGGGGAAATAAGGCACTTCAGGGTGCTAAAGCTAAAGTGTGGTAACATGTTCAGTAAAATCCTACATCCTGATAGGGGGTGGCAGGAGAGAGCTGGGGTGTTACAGACATGGCCACCTCCGTCATGAACCACTTCGTCCTCTTTTGCCATACGTCGCTGTGAGTCTCTACTAGCCCAACCACGTTCACCATTCACGAGCCCATCACACACGTCGCTAATGCCAATGTGGCCTCCTCCTTGATCCGCAGAATGTCGTGGTCTCACCATTGAGGCTGTTCACTGTCACACCATGTGTCCACGTCCTCCCAATCGCGTTTTCGCGCTGTCACCATCATAAAGCTTCCAACTTTGGTTGCTCCATTCATCACCGCCCAGTAGGACCACAAACCACTCACCCAGCCACCGACAAGGTACCTCTCTACCGAGCGATTGGACCGCCGCTATGGGCTGCCTCAGTTTCATTTCTTTTTCTCATGATTCTGCCATTTGGCCCTCGCCCTTGTTTCATCAATTTTCAGAAGCGAATGAGGATCATTTGACCCTTGTTTGCAATATTTTGAAATTTTGTTAATTAATTCTATTTAGACCAACCTATCATGTAACCAACTACAAGAAGTGAAAACTAGGTGGCACCAGTGCAGCACCCATGTGGGAGTTGCATCGTAGACGACATCTAACCTTGATACTTACTTTCATTCTTATAAAATCAACCACATTATATTATCTTTTTTATGAAACCACGTATCTTTCTCTTGATGTGACACATAGTTAAAGTAAATTACATCAAAATATTAAAGTAAATTAGTATTTACGTTAAATATTCTCCTCGAGTTCGAACCGTGAGGATATAGCTGTGTTGAGTACTCAAAGGGAGAGTTTTGTCACTCATATTGATCTACTTGGTTTGGATAAATTTTCTACCTTAAATAATACCTATGGTTTTACATCAAAATATTTATTATTTATCCAATCAACGTCTCGTGGTCTTAATTTATTTAACTGTTACTTAATTTTTTTTTCAATCAATATTAGATTTAATTATAAATTATCATTAAATTTATTTTTATAAATTGAATCATTTTTTAACTTTTCAAAATTAAAAGTTTTAAATATTTATGTTATATTTTTTTTCTTAATTTAACCATTTTTTTCATATTTTTAATCTAACTTATTTTACATTTTACTAAAAGACCTGTGTAATAAGTATAACTTAGAAGGGTTGATATTTTTAAATAACGGTACTCATCCAGCATACAAAGTATAAGAATTTTGCCGGAATTTATGAGTAGTCAAATGAAATACCCCATTTATGAGAGAGAAAATGTGCCACCTCAACACCAGCATTTGTGAGGAAGGACCATTTGCAAAAAAAAAAATTGAGAGGACCACTTAAAAAATGAAATATTTTAGAGGGACCAAAAGCGAAAATGAGGTATTTTACAGGAACCAAAAAAATATTTTACCCTATTTTCAATTACCGAGTCTGTTAAATGTTAAATTTTTAAACTTTTCAGTTGCGCTGAATGGAATCTGATTACACCCTAGAATTTTATCAAGTTGGCATCAATGTTGGAGTAAAGTCAAAGATGCCATTCTCTAAGAATAACAAATGACAAATTTAGATGAAACTAGAGTAGTTGTGTTCCTTTCCCAATCATTTGTTATTAGCATTTGCCACTTATTGATTTAAACTTGTAAAAAATCGCACAATGGTCCAACCATCTCTGAGAAATTATGCCTTCTGGCAAGAAAACAATGCTTGAAACTATTGGCAAACTATATTTTGCCTCTCTAACCTAGGGAATAAATATGCCTCTCTGGAACAAATAATTAGAATATTATCATTTTTGTGTAGAACAAATGAACAATCAAATTTCAAATGTTGGAACGTCAGACTCAAGGCCATGAGTAGCCTGGTATAATAGCCGAGACAGTATACTTCTGTAGGGGTCACTTTCTCTTTTCTCCTTTAAATAAGCAATACACCTCTCAACCTCAGATTTCACTTGCAAATATAATTCTTGAGATTTTTCCCTGTCCCGGAGTTCCTGTTTTCCTTCCTGTCAAACAACATCTCAATAAATTTAAGTTGGTAAAATAATTTTTATCACTATATTTCTAGGCCATTTCCAACTGTTAAGTGAAATAAGCATTAGGCATACCTTCCGTTTCAAATGGTTTTCCAAAATAATAGTAGAATCTGCCTGGAACTTTAGGCAAAATTCCAGGCAGATGCACTTGTTGATTTGCCACCTCACCACCAGCATCAGTTCTAGATTTTACAATATATAAGGTGTATAAAATATTGCATATAAGATAGAAAAGGGAAACAAAAATAAAAATGTGTATACAAAACGTTATGTTTCATAGTTTGGTATGAACCAATTAATATATAAAAAGTAAATATAAATACCTCAACTGCATAGCTTCCTTAGTAAGGTTTTCTATTTCAGACCTAAAGAAAGGAATCTTCACCAAGTCATCATAATCAATAACTACCTGAAAATGACCAATTTGATATATTATTTAAATCCAGGTTCAAGGCATCCACAGACCATGGGAAAATGAAATTTCAAAGATGGACATTTAAATATGTTCCTGTTAGAGCCGTAGCTAATCTCTAACATCTGTAGAAAGATATAAACTCAGCTTCTAAATATTTAGGATTATTCAATTCGGATTGTCAGTATAAATAAGTTCTAAATTGTCATTTAATAAAGTGCTATCAAATTATATAGTGAATATGATTCTCTATGTGTTACTAAACTCAATACATGATATGACAACACATCATTGGAAGACAATATAAAACTTTTTTACACCGACAATACAATATCAATTAAACTCATTCAATAATTAAAAATATGTTAACTTATGTTGTCCCTGCAATGTCTTTCCTGAATTGTTCTACACATTCAAATACGTGCACACAAACACACACAATGAAAGTATATTTTTTATCAAATATCAATGTTAAAATTTTTCCAATCATGTGTTATCAAGTCATTTAAACAACTTGAGTTGACTATGCTAACAACTACGTGAAAAGTCAAATCTTTCAATATGTGATAACATAAGATGGAAGACAGTGCACAAACACGTTACTCTAACAGGGAACCAAAATTACATCCTAAGGTTCATAGATAGAAGTTTGAAAATATGAAAGTCTTACAGAAATATACTTCCATAAAATTGGTCACAACATTTCCTTCAATACAAACATTTTCAGACCAGAATAACTTCGTAAAAAGGAAAGGGATTGGCTCAATAAAGACCAAAACTTACTTGACCAACATCATCTTCTCCAACTGCACCAAAAGGTACAATTTTGGCTCCAAATCTAGCTGCCATCCTGACAAATTCCGATTGTTCAGGCCAGAACAACTTGTATTCTTCACCCTGAGAATTTTTAGAATGGTGGAGATTTTAAATAAGCGATGTATATTTCAGAGCATAAATAGAGACAGAGAGTCAAAGACACTGTGAGCCTTAAAATTAACCAAGCATAAAAACTCCCACATCAAGTGTGAGAATGATAAAATAAGTCAATCATTTGCTTTCAGTTTTATAGGCTTCGATCTTTCTACAACCAGATAGCTACCCCCCAACATCCTATACGTCTGCAGTCTGCACTAGGTGTTGCACCCCAGACCTCTGCATTTGTAATCCGCCAGATGCACCAGAGACCAGACAGTACACAAGAAAATGGTGCACTAACTTCCCACATCGAGATATTGAATGTCAAGCATTTGATACAACAAATCCAAATGACCAGCATGATAATTCCAATTTACTAAATGACCTCTCACAGTCAGATTAGGATTATCTACATTTTTGTAATGAACTGCATCTATCCCATCCCTTAATTTATTTTGTAGAAAAAACAAATTTATATTTTGCAATTAAATTAATAAATTTCTATGGTTACTTTTACAACTACACTCGGTACAGTTCATTTTGAAACTTCAGGCGATCAAAATCTTTTCACAGTCAACTTTTGGCTTGCCATTTCAGCTAGCTAAAAGTTGAAAATAGTAGCTGAAACCATTTCAGCAGTGTTTGGGAATATAGTTTTTTGGGTAGCTACAAGCTTTTCTTAAAAAGCTACTTGGGGTAGCTTTTTTAAAAAAGCTCCAATTTTCAGCTACTAGCTGAAAATTAATTACAAGTTTAGCCCTCAACCACCCTCACTTATCATTATTTAATAATTAATGTTGTCCTTAAATGTCATTTTACCATTTTTAGCTAGTTTTACCAAACACATTCAATAGCTTTTTAGCTTTCAACTAGCTTTAAGCTTTCAGTGAGCTTTAAGCTTTCAGCTAAGCTTTTCAGCTAGTTTTACCAAACACACTCTAATTCTAGGCCGGGAAAATACTAATCTTGTTTTTCAGCAGCACATCTAAGAGACCTATGACACTTCATGCAATTTCTATTTTACTTTTTTTTTTTCCGTATGAAATTTAAAAACAACAGTTACATATAACTGATAACTCATTCAATTCATATAAATTTCACATGCTCTTTCTGAAATCCTAACCCAGCTGACTACATCTAGGTCCAACTGTCCAAGATGGTAGACATAGGTAACACACGTAGTCACAGACTTTAGGAGGAGTCAAATGAGGAAATTCATGATGATTCCATGAGGAAAATTGAAACTCACTTGCAATAAAGAGTTTACTTAATGAGATTTACCTTCCTATGAAGAGCCTCACGCATCCCTCCTGGATATAATAGGACATGAGACTTGGAAGATAAAAGCTTGAAGAGGTTAGTTCCTGCTACAGGAACAGCACCCATAAGTCTGAAAGAGTCATAAGACGATACATCTGGCAATTTTCCATTTTGCCTTCTCATAAATATCAGGGGATGTGCAATTCCTCGAACAAGGATATTTTTTTCCATAAAAATTCGAGAAACCAAAGGAATTAATTCCAATCCCAGCAACATGTGGTACCCAACTAACAAAACAGGCCCATCTGAAGGAATTCCCGCAAGGCCTTTTACAATAGTACCATCCTCCAAAGTTGAGAGCATTACAGAACTTGTGACAAAGTTAATCAAACTGGAAAGCGTTTATAAGGGAAAGGTGGTAAAGCTATAATTAGTTGATTATTCCACAACTCAATCAATCAGAATGAACAAAGATAAATTGACAGTGACAGATACAGTCATCAGGACATCAACTTATCATGCAACTCATCATGGTAAGCTGTCGGATGAGACTTGAGAGCTCTCCTTATATTAATGGTTTATAAGATCAAATGTATCCTGTTATTTGTACCTGTTTGATTCTATTACTTTTTTTGCTTCATCAGGTGTTGGTGGTATAAAATCTGATACATAGTCATGATATCTGCCACGACGGTAGTAAGAAGTGCCCTTGATGATCGTTACCAGGTCAATGCTGCCTTCCTGCTAGCAGTGAACAATGGTACCTTATTAGGGCCTGTTAAAACTTCCAACTGATATTTGACATCCTTTTCTCCTATCAGATGAATAGGATCATGATGCATGCCTGAATGCAAACATAAGGACAAGCATGCTGCAGAAAAGAAGAAATGGAGAAAATAATACCAGGAACAGGAAATGACCACTGTCATCAAATTTACGAAGCTCGCTGCTAGGTATTAACTTAAGTAGTCTTTCACCTTCCTCTTGACTAGGTAATAACTGATCCTTCCACTAAAAGGACAAATGACAAAACTCAGTTTCATTTTCAAAAAGAATGATACACTTGAAATGGAAAATATGCTGTGTATATTTGATATTAGCTGCGACTAGGTTCTTCATAATGTAGTCTTGTTTTCAGATGATAGTCAATTAATTTTATCTTTTAAGCTTGTATTTCTTGGCAGTTAACCCATAGCAATTTACCAGTAACTAGTTAATAGGTCATGAGATTCTTCAGTAAACAGATTCCCCATGTTGAAGAATAACTGTAACTTAGCACTCTTTTGTTTTTTTTCTTGTGATAGCAAAGCCAACAGGCATTAATAGTTAACAACGTACATATATTTCCATATTAAGACTGATATAAGATGTACAATGTCAAGGAGCATGAACCTGCAAAGTATCAAAGTCTGAGCTCTGATAGCATAAAGGCGTGAATGGGCATATGCAGAAGCTGACCTAAGCATCTTCAGTTTCCACAGAAGTGTCTCTTTTGGTAATATGTCAGCAAGTAGCTGAGAATCCAATCAACAATAGATTTTCAATATTGGAAGTAAATGAAAGGAAATGCAAGGAAAGCTTAACTGAGCACCAACAAGACAGAGTAAAGACAATGCAGTCATATCCATCCATGCTCTTCAAAACTCCAGCATATTTCACTTTTGCGAAGTTTTAGTTGCAACAAAGAAAAGAAATAAGCTATCCAATTTTCAATTAGATTTCTTCTGGAACATGCCTTAAGAATTGTCATTATATTCATATAAAATGCTTCACATATTTAAAGCATAAAGAAAAAATTCACACAGTGCTCTTCCAATAGGAATTTCTTCATTTATTGAGTAAAATCAATAATTGAACCTTACAGGAAGAGATGATGAGAAAGTGGTAAAATCCTCCATTAGCTCTCTAGCTGTATTTTGTGGTAGAGGAAGTCCTTTCACCACATTATCCAACACCATCCTCAGAGAGTCACCTGATTTAACAAGAAAAGTTGAAGACATAAATACAGAGAGTTACCATTTTCTTTGGGAAAAGATAGAGAATATAGGTTCATGATTGTTAAGATATGTAGAGATATTATTATTTATTCTCTTTGATTTATTGTATAGTTTCCTGATTTAGGTTGATCCTAAATTGATTTAGATTGATCCTAATCCCAAATCTCTAGGGATTGGTTCTCTCATAACATGTATATATATACACTGTTGTATTTGCTAATTTAATCAATCAATATACACTTTTCATATTTCTATTTCAAGTTGGTATCAGAGCTCTTCTGGTCCAGGGAACCGTTTTACTCCGGTCGCCCACCTAGGTCATTTTTTTTTTTTTCAGCGGCTGCTTGTGTGGACGCCGCCAAAGTGTTCAGAAGTCGCCGATCTGCCACCCCACCGCGCGCCGCCTCCGACGCCTCCTCCACGCGCCGCCACGCGCCGTTTTTTCTCAAAGCTGCTCGCCGGCGCGTGGGGTACACGCGCCGCCCTCCCGGCCTCCGTTCGCGACGCCGCTTGTTCCATTGGGTTCGTCGGCTCTTCCTCAGTCTGTTTTGACCACTTTCAGGTCGTGGGTCACACTCTTTGGTGGCTGTTCGGTCGTTTTTGGTTGCTGCCAAAACCGTTTTTTGGCGGCTGTTTGACGTTCCTGCTGCTGTTTGGCGTTCTTGCTACTGTTTGGTGGCTGTTTGACATTCTTGCTGCTGTTTGGTGTTTTTCTTGTTGCTGCAAAACTCTTTTAGTAGCTGTTTGGTGTTTTGGTTGCTGTTCTCCTTCTTTTTCCACATGGCGGAGATTTCCAAAGTTGATAAGGAGGATCCAAAAATTGAGTCTTCTAAAAGGGGACTGGTTTCCTTTGCTTTTTCTGGTTCACCGGTTATTACCTCTGAGAAGTTGAATGGTAAAAATTATTTAGACTGGTCTACTGCAGTTGAGATTTGGTTTTTAGGCCAGGGTCTTTATGATCACCTTGTTAGAAGGCTTCCGAGGTTGATAAAGATGTGAGTGATGAATGGCAGCGAGCAGATTATCAACTTGTATCTATATTATGGCAGTCCATTGAGCCCAAATTAATGGTGCATTTTCGCCCGTACAAAACATGTTATGATGTTTGGAAGAAAGCTCGGAATATTTATGCCAATGACATCCAGAGATTGTATGAATCTGTTCGTGGTTTAGCAACACTTCAAATGGTTGATCATGATTTGCCATCTTATTTGAATCATGCTCAATCCACCATTGATGAGCTGAAGCTGATGTTGGTTAGTGATGATCTCAGAAAGTGTTAAGCAAACTCGATACTATGTTCATGGTCTTTATCCTTCATGGACTTCATAAGGACTACGGATCTGTTCGTGATCAGATTTTGACAAATCCCACCATCCCTACGGTGGAAGAACTCATAGATCGTTTGATTCGGGTTCCTTCACCTGAGGCAGAATCTCAAACAGCATCTGAGTCCTCTGCTTTTGTCTCCAGTACCACTGAACGTGGAGGACGAGGTTGTGGTCGTGGTCGTGGTCGTGGAAAAGGGGGGTAGAGGAAACCTTCATTGCACCTACTGTCAGAGAGATGGACATACACGTGATAGGTGTTACTCTTTGCATGGCTTTCCGAGCAAGACAACTAATGTTGCTCAATCTCTGACTTCAGAGCCCAAGATTGAATCTGAGAGCAATCATCCAATTTCCTGGTCTGCTGATGATTACAAGGAGTAACCTTCAACTGAAGGCAACCCAACAGACCTCTTCCTCAGTCACTGTTGCTCACACTGGTAATTCTACAGTCTGTCTCTCTCATTCTACGCCTCTTGGACCTTGGGTTTTGGATTCTGGTGCTTCTGATCACCTAACTGGTAATGCCTCTCTTTTCCCTAACTTATCCTCACCTAAAACTCCACATCATATCACCCTTGCTGATGGATCCAAAGTCCAAGCCACTGGTATTGGCCAAATTTCACCTGTTCCCTCACTACCATTGAAATCAGTTTTATTAGTTCCTGGATGTCCCTTCAATTTAATTTCTATAAGCAAGTTGACTCAATCCTTAAATTGTGCCATCACCTTCACTTCTGATTCTTTCTTGATACAGGACCGGAGTACGGGACAGACGATTGGAGCAGGATCTGAATCACATGGTCTCTACTACCTTCAGTCCTCTGCTTCTACCATATGTGCATCTACTGAGTCTCCCGGTTTGCTCCATCGTCGTCTTGGTCATCCTAGCTTACATAAACTGAAGAAAATGGTACCCTCATCTCTCCCAGTTGGAGTCCTTAGAGTGTGAGTCGTGTCAACTAGGAAAGCATGTTAAAACTTCTTTTCCTAGTAGTGTTCATGGTCGAGCTGTGTCTCCTTTTGATATTGTCCATTCTGATGTTTGGGGTCCTAGTCGTGTTGCGTCTATTTTAGGACATAGGTATTATGTTACTTTCATTGATGATTTTTCAAGATGTACTTGGATCTTTCTAATGAAAAATCGTTCTGAGTTATTCACAATTTTCAAAACTTTCTGTTTAGAAATCAAAACTCAGTTTGGCAAAGTAATCCGTGTTCTACGAAGTGATAATGCTAAAGAATACTTCTCTGATTGTTTCACTTCCTTCATGAATTCCCATGGCATTCAACATCAATCTAGTTGTCCTCATACACCTCAACAAATGGTGTTGCCGAGCGAAAACATAGACATATTGTGGACACTGCCCGTACTCTGCTATTGAATGCTAATGCACCTCCAAAATTGTGGGGTCATGCTTTCCTTATTGCAGGATATTTAATAAATCGGATGCCATCCTCTGTTTTGAATGATCAAGTTCCTCATTCCCTGTTATATCCATTGGATTCTCTTTACTCTGTCCCCCCTCGTGTTTTTGGTTGTACTTGTTTTGTTCATGATCTTTCCCCAGGTCGTGATAAGTTGTCTGCACGTGCTATCAAATGTGTGTTCTTAGGATATTCTCGTATCCAAAAGGGGTACCATTGCTACTCTCCCACTACACATCGGTTCTACACCAGTGCAGATGTCACCTTCTTTGAAGACACACCATTTTTCAGTACCTCAACAGTCTCTTCACTGGACTCCGATCTCTATTCTCAGGTATTGCCTATTCCTCTTGTTGATTCTGTTGAGTCTCCACCTGCTACTTTAGAGACACCCGGCCTCCACTAGAGTGTCCTTCCCTACCAGGGTCTGGTTGTCTCCCACATCGATATGGGATAACTTATGAGCGTCGGTTACATACTTTGGTTCCATCTCCTAGTACACCGTGTGATTCCGCTTCTGCTCCAGTCTCCTCACCTACTCCGGCTCCACCTCTCCCAGTTGACTTGCCCATTGCTCTTCGTAAAGGTAAACGTTCTACTTCTAATCCTCATCCCATTATAATTTTCTCTCATATCATCGTTTGTCTCCTACCTATTCTGCTTTTGTCTCTGCTATATCCTCTATTACCATTCCCAAGACAGTACAGGAGGCCTTCACCCATCCAGGATGGCGACAAGCTATGATTGATGAGATGACAGCTTTAGAATTTAACCATACTTGGGAACTTGTTCCACCTCCGTCCGGCAAATCTGTTGTTGGATGTCGGTGGGTCTTTAATGTTAAAGTGGGGCCCTGATGGACAGGTGGATAGATTGAAAGCCCGTCTTGTGGCTAAGGGATACACACAGGTATATGGTTTTGGATTACAGTGACACTTTCTCTCCAGTTGCGAAGATGGCCTCAGTTCGCCTCTTCTTGGCCATGGCTGCCGTGCGACATTGGCCCTTGTTTCAATTGGATATCAAAAATGCTTTCTTACATGGTGACTTGGAGGAGGAGATCTATATGGAGCAACCCCCTGGGTTTGTTGCTCAGGGGGGAGTCTGACCTTGTGTGTAAATTACGGAAGTCCTTATATGGCCTTAAACAATCACCTCGAGCTGGGTTTGGTCGGTTTAGCAAAGTCATACAGGAGTTTGGAATGATCCGCTGCGAGGCAGACCACTCTGTTTTCTTTAGATGCTCACTGACCCATAAATTCATTTATCTTGTGGTTTATGTGGATGATATTGTAATTACAGGTGATGATCAGGAGGGCATCAAGGCTCTAAAGCAGCACTTATTTGAGCACTTTCAAACTAAGGATTTAGGTCCTCTGCGCTATTTCCTTGGGATTGAGGTTGCTCAGTCAAAGTCCGGTGTTGCTATTCTCAAAGGAAATATGCTCTTGACATTCTGGAGGAGACAGGACTCACAGATTGTAAGCCAGTTGACACCCCAATGGATCCTAATGTGAAGCTTCTACCTAACCAGGGGGAGCCCTATTCCGACCCAGGAAGGTATCGAAGACTAGTGGGCAAGTTAAATTATCTCACCATGACCAGACCTGATATATCCTTTCCCGTCAGTGTTGTAAGTCAGTTCCTTAACTCTCCTTGTGAGAGTCATTGGCATGCAGTTGTGCGGATCCTCAGATATCTCAAAGGATCACCTGGGAAGGGACTTGTTTACAGTGATAGAGGACATACAAATATTGTTGGGTATTCCGATGCAGATTGGGCAGGTGATGCAAGTGACAGACGATCAACAACGGGTTATTGTGTGTTCTTGGGAGGTAATCTTGTTTCATGGAAGAGTAAAAAGCAAAGTGTTGTTGCCAGATCGAGCACAGAAGCAGAGTATCGTGCAATGGCTCACACCACATGTGAGCTTCTGTGGCTAAAGTCTTTAATTCAAGAGTTGCAGTTTTGCAAGGTTGGCCCTATGAACTAATGTGTGATAACCAGTCAGCCTTATACCTCTTCTCTAATCCAGTTTTTCATGAGAGGACAAAACATATAGAAGTTGATTGTCATTTTATCAGAGAAAAGATCCTCTCCGGTGTCATCAAGACTTCCTCAGTTTGCTCCAAGGATCAACTTGCAGATATTTTTACTAAATCTTACGGGGTCCTAGGATAACCTATATATGTGACAAGCTGGATGCCTATGATATGTATGCTCCAGCTTGAGGGGGAGTGTTAAGATATGTAGAGATATTATTATTTATTCTCTTTGATTTATTGTATAGTTTCCCGATTTAGGTTGATCCTAAATTGATTAGATTGATCTTAATCCCAAATCTCTAGGGATGGTTCTCTCATAACATGTATATATATACACTGTTGTATTTGCTAATTTAATCAATCAATATACACTTTTCATATTTCTATTTCAGTATGATCTATGATAAATGATCTTTACCTAAAAATGATAAAGTGCTTAAGGAAATTGAAGTAGATAATAGCGTAAGTCCCTAATAGAAGTCAAGTACTTGCTAATTTGATTAACTAAAAAAATGATTGATGAAATTGGCCTTGTGGGCATTAGTCTTTGTTAGTACATGGAAATTTTTGGTTTGCCACGTTACCAATAAAGATGCTTTGTCAAATTTTAAATTTTAGAAAGATACAAACGAAAAAGAAAATTCTATCAAAATCAAAACCAAAACTCACTTATTTAACAAAAAACCAAAAAACATATTTACCCTAAATATTATTATTGAAATTACAATGGTACTGAGGAATTTACACTGTATAGACTTGTTCCTATGACAATATAATTTTTTGGTTTGGCACGTTGCCAATAAAGATGTTTTTCAAAATTTTAAATTTTAGAAGGACACAAATGAAAAAAAAAATTCTATAAGGATTAAAACCTAAACTTGCTTATTTAACAAAAACCGAAAACATATTTTAACCATAAATAATATTAGTAAATTAATAAAATTACAATGGTACTGAGGAATTTACATTGTGTAGACTTGTTCCTATGACTATATAACTACTTGCCTAGAATAGAGCTAAATAACAGAAAACAAATCTGCTCTAACAAAGGAAATAAAGAAAGAGTTTAATATTATACACTGACAGTGTAAAGAAGTTTTACACTATCATCCATGATGTGTTAACACATCAATTAATGAATGACACCTCATATGTCATTAAACTCATACAAAGGGAAGGGAAATAAAAGGAATAACCTGTCCTACAATAGGACCATCTACAATAATACTCAACATATTTCAAGATATAAAGAACTCTCTTAAGATAGAAATTAGACCCAAACACACCTGACATGGATCTTGAGAAAACAGTTCAGTAAAACAAACCTGAATAGCAAGATAAAACAAACCCTTCTGTCAAACTGAGAATGTAGACAGGCCAGGAGAGAGTGGGTCAGGCAAAGCTTTCAATAATGGTGTTAGAAGTTGCAACTGTGACCTGCTGAATGACGTAGCTGCCAATTGGGTGGTGAAAGTGAGAATAGGTACTTTGTGCATCTTTAACTGATGTGCTGTTACAACAAATCAACTTGAACACTGTTGACCACAGTACCAAAGGCATTGCACAATGAATGGTATCATTTTGGAAACACTAACCCCACCATATTCATAAGAAACAACTTACATCAATGTCCAGGCTAAAGCTTGATTGCATTAACTATCAGAATTTCCATTAATATATCAATTTATCATTAAATTAGCACCAAATTTTTCATTGTTGGGAAACATGAAAAGGATGATATGGGTTAGCACTTCGCACCAACATTATCCAAACTTTAAACTCCCAAGCCAAGTATATATATTACATTGTAATTTCTACTCAATTTTTGACTTATTTCCTCAACGCTGTCTGCGTGCACTCACTCATACATGGACGAATCTAACACTCACATCTCTCCTTTGTTATAATATAATTGCCAAGTTTTTGCATATCGGTGTTCACATACAACAGTCAAATAGTAATTCATTACAGCTACTGCAGATTGTCTATAGTTCAACTCTAATTTTCAGTCAGGATTTTGGTGCTGAATTGTCTAAATTTAACTACCTTGAACAAAAAAATCAAAGAGATTAAATCTTATCAACATCTATAAGTTACCTGGTTCGCCAAAATTAGTACAAGATCAATATCAGGGTTAAGGGCTGCAACAGCCAGAGCGAGGCATCCTCCTAAAGATTCTCCAACAAGATATATGGGTCTATCTGGTGAGCGTTGATTTTCTGACCTTACTGTTCTCTCAACTATTTTCATAAGATCTGCAACAGGGACATATACAGGACAATAAATATACACTGAAAGATGACATCAATTTTCTGACAATGTAAGGAAGAGAAACACGTGATCCCATTTTCTACACAATAAACATGATCTTAACAATATACCATTTTATATCCTTTTTATGAAGATGCATATCCATAAGTGGAGCAAAAACAAGCAGAATGACCTAATGGTTAATGTCAGTGTTCAATATGAGCACTAAATAATATAATGAGATACAGGGAAAAGGAAGGACCGGTAAATGATGTTCGATCCGCAGCTGGAATATGCAAGCACCATATATCAAAAATCCTTCATTAAAAAAAACAAGAGTATTTCTTACAAGTTAATAATTATATAAGACTAACATCTAGCTAGAAGAAATCCTTTAGCTTCATATTCATCTAGTCAACTGGAACGTACATTCCTAAAATGAACAATTTGGGTGAGTGCACTGAGGGCCATAACATTAAATGAAAACAAACCTTCCCAGTTTCTGATGATGTAAAATAAGTCCAAGTCCAACGCCATCGATCCCTGTAAAATTTGGAATGTAAGTAATATGTACAAATAAGTTTAAGAGTAACATTGTCGCTTGATACCATTTACGTGGTCGAAGGGCAATTTTTCTTTGAAAATTAAAACTAAAAAGTAAGTAAAACGACGAAAAAAAAGCTGAAAACGACGAAAAAAGGCTTGAAAAAATGACTTACCTGGCAAGAAGAGAAGTAGAGGTGATTTGTCCAACCGCGAACCACACTCCAACGGCGAAAACCACCGCGGCGGGCCACCGTCCGGCTCAATCAGCTCCTTCGCTTGCTCCAAGTAATCTTTCCAACCGTTCCGTGGCTGTTTTCTCCTTCTCTTCCTCTTTCTCCTCTTCCCAACGCTTCTCTTTCACCGCCGCGCCGCTTCGTTCTGCTCGCTTCGCCTCCGCCGGACTTCCTTTCTCCGCCTCCACGGACGTCGCCGGAACGCGGTCGACGGACATGGCGAGCCGCAGAGTCATGCTCGGGATCCGGACGGACTTCAATTTCCCGGCAGGCGACGGCGAGTCGCGGCGGAAGAGCGGGGAGGAGGCGCCAGGGAAAAGACAGGCTCCGGCGGCCGCCATGGGAAGGTAGTTGGCGGCAGCTGGGTGAGATTCGAATCTGAAAAGCGATTGAAGCAGTTACAGAGAGAAAGAGGCAAATCGGGACAGAAATGATGGTTCTGTGAATGTATTGGGATTTGAATAGGAAATTACGTGGTAACCGATTGTGGTATTAATCAATTTTTCTCAACTTTTTAAATAGTCTTAGTGCCCGTTTGTTTAGATTTTGCAATAGTCAGAATCAATTCTTGCAGAATTGATTTTAAATCACTTCCGTCCAACGTACTTCGTAAAGCGTGCATCATCCATCTCAACCATTTATTTCTAGAATCAATTCTACTCAACTGTAAACCAAAACGGACCCTAAATATTTTTTACTGTTATTGGATAATATTTAACTATTAGAATTTATATTTTTAATTTTTGAAAAGACTTTTTTACCCCTATACTATTATCCTATATTTTTTATTGTATTCCCCTATTTTTTTCACATTCTCATTTATAATACACATGTGTCTCATTTATTGAATGGAGGATTTTGATACTTTTTTGTTATTTTTCTATTGAATGGAGGCATAAAAGCCAAAACCTGCATAGGAGGGACTGTACTCTGTCCTAAACTATTTTGAAGACATAAGTAGATTTTAAATGAGACACATGTGTATTGCAAATAAGAATGTGAAAAAACAGGGGAATACAATAAAAAAATACAGGATAATGATTATAGGGGGTCAAAAAGTCTTTTCAAAACTTAAAAATACAAATTCTAATAGTTAATATTGTCCTATAATGGTAAAAATACTAAGACCATTTAAAAAAGTTGAGAAAAATTGATTAAACAATCAAAGAAGGTACAAAAACTCTGTCCCACGGTAGCGTCTCGCATTTCCCTTAAAACAAATGTTTTTGTGTGAAAAAGAACAAACCACATTTCACGCACAACGGATGGTGTACGCACTGGACACACGCATCCCTAAGCCTCCTACACTTCCCACCCAATAAGCGCTGACATGTCTAATTTTTCCAAGATACATTTTTTTTTTTGAAATTCTCATATTTGATATATATAACCATTTACTTTAAAAAAATATTTTCTATTTATATTTTCTGTTTTTTAATTTTAATTACTCTTTGAAAATAATATAATACTTTTATAATTAAAACCAAAAACATTTTTATGATTGAAATTAAAAAATAAAATAAAAAAATATTTTCTAAAAGTAACCGGAGATTTTGTGTTAGAGATAGAAAGGAGAGAGGAAAAGAGAAAGAAATAGGAAATTTGAGTTTTAAAAATTAAAAAAACAAGTTTAAATCATATAAATAACTTATGAGTTTAAATTATTTTAAAAATATAAATTAGAATGGGACCTTCCTTTAAAAAATAAATTGAAATATATTATTAGATTTTGAAAGTATATTGACGTGTAATTTAGCACGATTGAAACGGAGCAAAATTTGTAGTTGATAAAATTGTTAAAACCATAATTTTGACTGGTAAAATAGTTTTTCTAGTAGGCTACTAACGCTTTTTTATGCTTAGTCGTATTAATTTTTTTATAGTTTGGCAAATTTAACTTTTGGTCTAGTAATTAATGATGACTTTATTAATCATCTTACTTATCATCACCTACTTTTATCTTCACTTTCAATTAAATCAATTCTCAATTTTCAACTTTCAATTAACTTTTTCAACTTCACTATTTATCTATTAGTTTATCAAAACACACTTTTAATAAAATATGATGTTATATATAAAACAAATTATATTATTATTTAATATTATATTATTATATTAGTTGTTAAATTTAATAACGTATAAAGTGTCACGTAACAATATAATGTACCATGGAGTGCATAGATCAGTTTCGTTAAATTCTCAGAGAGGAAGAGCCACCCGACAAAGGTTTCTACTAGGTTTAAGCACAATTGCCTAATAAATGTAACAATATAGTATCTGTTTGATTTACAGTTGAGTAAATTGATTTTGGAAATCAATGGTTGAGATGAGTAATATACGTTTTACGAAATTCATTGAACGAAAATGATTTAAAATAAATTTCACAAAATCATAGTTTATATTTTTAAACGTCAAATCAAACATGCTAATAATGTAATTTTTTTGTAATAAAAATTTAACATGAACTTATGAATGAATGGTGTCCTAGTGTAAGATAAGAAACCTATTGACTTAAAGAGCATTTATAGAAATAGTTACGTTTACCTTACCTCAGATGAGTGAGTTCGAATAAAAAATGAGAACCTGACTTCACTCTATCAACGTTTGGGGTTAATATAATGTAATTTTTATAGTTGTATCCCCATTAAACTCGTATTATTAATGAGTTTAATATATATATATATATATCGGTGTAAAGAAGTTTTACACATATATCCAATGATGTCCTGCCACATTAATTTATTAAATTTAATAACACATGAAGTGTTATATTCATTAAATAAAGTGGTAGCACACCATTAAATATATGTGTAAATTTTTTTATATTGTATTTCAATTAAATCCATTATTAATACCATCCATGTATATTATTAGTGCCATGTCGGAACCGGGGTCACGACGGGACGGCGAAACGAAAAGAGTATTGAAAAACTGTTTTCAATGGAGTCGCCATCAATATTTATTTTTTAGGGAAAATTCGGAAAAACCATTTTAAAAAAATGGTCTTTTAAACCAGATTTGGATTCGAGAGTCGATTATGCGTAGGAGGGGAGGGGAGGGGAAGTGAGGGGAGGGGGCCAAAATCCCTCTTGATAACATTTGCCGCCCATCTAAAGTGGGGGATTTGGAGGGGAGTGAAGGGGTTTAAAATAAAAACAATCAAAATTACTTAAATATTCCTCTTCTCATATTTATAAAAAAAGTCAAAGGGTATAAAAGTAAATTAGTTTTATTTTCCCTCTCTTCCTTGTGAACCAAACAAGAAAGGCTTCCCCTCCCCTCACCTTCCCTCCCAGCTTCGAACCAAACAAGATAAACCCAATCTCATCTCTTCTCCACTCCCCCTTCATTAATATCCCTCTCCTTCCCTAGTTTGAACCAATCAAACCCTTACCTAATAGGTATAGCATAAGACTACACGTCCTGACACTCATGTTCAACGAAAATATTTATGTCATGAACTCATGTATGACTGTGTGAGGTAATAGATATTTTTTTGGCGTAGTCTCGTTGAATATTAAAAAAGTTTGATTTTTTTTTTTGTGGTTTTAGACACTAGCCGCATGAATAGATATATGTTTGAATGGGTGTTAATAAGTTTGATTTTATTAAAATTGATTTTGATTAAATTATATTTAAAATAAAATAATTTTTGTTTGAAAATTTTTACCTTCAAGAGTAAATTTGTAAAATAAAAAATTAGTATGGAATTTTCAATATAATACAAAAGTTATATATTTTTTGTAATCAAATGTGTTCAGTGACAAACTTGATTTTAATTTAGGTAATTTATATGAGATTTTAATTCAAATCTTATTGCCACTATTGTATAAAAGAAACTTATTTTGAACATTTTTTTTATAGCTAAACATGCTAATAAAATTCAACTTTTTTTTTTTTATCGTTGAACATTTATTTGTGAATAGACTATTATTTTTTTAAAAAAATATGAATTTATTCAGATGTAAATGTTGATAAAATCTCTAATGCAAATTAAATAGATTGACATTTGCGTCCTTTAGGAATATATTGATAATTTCCACTAAAGAGACCAACCCATTGCTTCACTTTAGAGGGTTTACATACTTCTAAGTGCCTCTCTATATTTGATTTGGACAAAAAGACTAAAATATTTTTTATTAAATAATTTAGTTTTAAATATATTTTAATAGTTTAATATTATCGAATTTAACAAAGAACAGAAAATAATAAATTCTAACATTAAAGAAGAAAGGAAAACTTAAATCCATTTTTAATGAAAAGAGGGAATCTAACTTTCTTATTTATTAAATTTGTTAATTTAAAATTATATCTTAAATATGTTAAATATTTAATAGATGAATTTATTTATAAAAAATGATAAAAAAAATACAATATATATAATTAAAAAATTAAACTATCAAACTTTAGTTAATTTATTAGGTAAAAGCTATTTTTATTTTTTACTTATTATTTAAATTAATTTATGAAATGTTTTATTTGATAAAATCATCTAAAAAATTCATGACTAAAATATTACTATTATAATATTTTTATGTTGACAACTTTGTTATTTATAGAATAAATAATTATTTTTTATCATATTTTTTTATCGATATTTTTTTATCGAAGGAAGATATGTGTGCGTTTGGTTTGGAGTTAAAACTGGTTAAACTCAAGTTTGGAATCCCTGTCCAACTATTTCTAACATATGAAACATGAGTTTTCCACGTTTAACGTGAAACATGCTCTAAATAAATTATCTTTTAGTAAAATCAAGTATTCTATTTTTTCATTAATTTAATAATCTTAAGTTACTATAGTAATCTTGAAACTCAGTTATATTTTAAAGCAAATGATAACAAGTAATTTTAAAACATTGGTTAAAAAAGTTAAAATTAGAAAATATTTCTGAGAAATGTAACTTTTCACGTATCAATTACTGTATTAGATTATATGTTTAAATAATATTTTTATTTTATAATTTCTTAGTTAGTGCTGAGAGCACTCATTGTAGCATGATCCATTCTTTAAAGAACTTTTAGTCTTTTTGTCCCAAATGAAATGAGAGGGTTGTTAACCTCCACATAAATGGAAAGGACCATTTCATAAATAAAAATTAATTTATGAATAACTAATTTAAAGATTATGATATTATTATCTTTTAGGAAAAAAATATAATTAGTGATAATAATAAAATATAACAAAATAATTGATAAATAAAAATAGTTTATGAAAAGCTCATTGAAAGATATAAAAATAGAATATCAAATAAAAAAATTACCAAACAGTGATTGGTCAAATATAAGTGTACTCTAACCCGAACTTTAATTGCAAGGGGTTCAATTTTGGAGTCTCTATTTTTAAAAGAGCTTTATCTAACCATCATTAATGAGGATTAAACAACCTACGTTTTCTTAAACATTCAAACGTTAATTAAAAAAAAAAAAAAAAAAGCGGACAACCGTGCAAGTGGCCATAGCGCATAGGTATTAAACTAATTTAAGCTCAAAAGCCATTTTCCATTTTAAAGAATTTCTATAAAGATTTGTATTGTATGGATAGTGGAGACACTATGTTTGGTTTGAGCAGAGATAATTAGGGTGGAGAAAAATGTGATGAAGGGCAATATGTGAGAAATAAGAAAAAATTTAAGTTGTTTGATACGAGAGAAATTGTTACGGTCTAAACCTAAAGTCCAATAATCAAAATGGGTCATGCACAATATAATTATCATATCCATAATTATATGATATATAATTATGATATCCTTAAATATATGATATATAATTATAATATCCATAATTATATGATTGTATCTACTAAATTTACTCCTTTTATATTTATGCCCACTTACCATATTTATACAGGGAAAATCCTTATAAATAGAGAACATTAACAGATCATAAGGTACGCAATCTTACTCAGTCAATCACTTTGACTGTTTTATATATCTGACTTGGGCGTCGGAATCCCTTTGCAGGCACACCCCCCGGGTTCAACTCGGATTCAAGCTTTGTCAGCCGGATCCAGCATCCGAGTCCATTCCTGCTGACTCAGACCCAGGTTCGAGTTATATCCCAGAACATTTGGCGCTAGAAGGAGGGCCTCCCCCTCTCCAGCATGACGGTCACAACATGTCGCCAGAATGCAAGGCCCCGTCCTTGACCGACACCCGAAGGATGGGTGGAGGATTTCGGAGCCCAAGACGAGTTAGTAGAGCAAGAAGGAACATCGCAACCTCATGACCAAATCGGTCCCACGTGAGGAAGATCATCAAACCAAATCCCCGAGACGAGATTATCTGGCGTCTCGAGGCTCAGCTCAGGGAGTTTCAGGAGCAACGCCAACAGTCACTCCGCGAGCCACACCCAAGGACAAGCCGGAGAGTCGGCTGTAAACCATCTTGAAGATCGCCTCAGACACTTGGAGCGCAGCATAAACCCTCAACCCCAGCCCACAATTCAGTCTCGGCCTGACTCGAACCGAGATCATCAAGAGGTTGTACAACCAGGAGTCACAACCCATCCGACTCCATTCAGACACCCACTCTCTGAAAGGCTAGCCCGGGTTGAGATACCAAAACAATACAGAGGCGCTCTCCCCATTGAAACCTTCAATGGTATCATAGACCCAGTCAAACATCTAGACGCCTTTACCAATGAAATGCTTTTCATTGGTGCCCCTGAAGCTGTCATCTGCCGCTCATTCCCAAGGACTCTGAAAGGAGAAGCCTTAGCATAGTTCAAAACCCTCCCCCTGGGATCCATAGATTCACGGCAAGACATGCAGTCCACTTTCCTGGGACGTTTCACCATCTCCACTGAAATTCCCAGGGATCAATTCACACTAGCTAAAGTCAAGCAACACAAAGATGAACCCCTCACGACTTTCCTATCCCGGTTCTACAAAGAATGTGCCCTTATCCCGGACCTGGCCGAAAATGTTCAACTTGTGTGTGTCGTCTCGGCCCTCTGGCCAGGTTCATCGCTAGTCGTCTCTCTCTCAGAAGAACCGGTCCGGTCCATGGAGAAATTCAGACAACGTTCACACAAATACGTGGGACGAGAAGCCCATTTAGCTGGAGCTGGCAAACATGACACTAACCAAGGACAGGACCGAGATTCTTACCATGACCGACATAAAGGAAATGATCGCGAACATCATCACCAACAGGAACAGGACCAACGTCGGCCCCCCAAGGGTCGATATAACTCCTATGGCCCCACTGAACACCAACCCGGGAAAGATTCTGAAGGAAGTAATGCACACCGAACTGACCAACATACCAAAACCCCCACCACTGAAGGCTTCAGCTCAGGAAAGACAAGTCCAAATATTGCTCTTTCCATGAGGGGTACGGACACAACACTGATGAGTGTATACAGCCTGCGGGATCTCATTGAGCAACTCATCCGAGATGGTCGTCTTTCTCGCTATGTGAAAAAGAACTGGTCATAGGGAGGCTAAACCGAAATAATGAAGAACGAAAGAGATCCCCAAGCCTAGAGGGGTAGTGACAAGAAGCGCAAGCGTTCCACCTCCCCCAAGAAATATGACCATAACAAAGATACCAATGCCGGTCCCAGCAACCACACAACTCAGACCACACCAAGAGTGCGAATCAACATGATTTCAGAGGGGTTCGCTGGAGGAGGACTGTCAAACAACTCCAGGAAGAGACACCTCCGGGAAGTCTACAGTGTCAACTAGACCGATGTGCATATCATAGCTAGAAGACCCCCAAACCTGGTCATCACATTCTCGGACGAAGAATTTTTGATGATGTGGAAGACCATGATGATCCTTTTGTGATATGATCCCTCCGAGGAGATGGAGATGTCGGATACATTTTTGTTGACCAAAGCAGCTCAGCCGACATCCTTTTCTACAGGACCTACACCCAACTACTGTTGCCCCCAGAGTCACTATTACCCTACTAAGGGGATCTGGTAGGATTCTCTGGAAAAAGGATCCAACCCAAGGGATACCTTCAAACAACGCTCAGAGTCGGCACAGATACCGAGAACAAAGTCGTCTCAGCCAAAGTTTTTATAGTCGATTGCCCTAGTTTGTACAATGCCATCCTAGGACGACCATCCCTGAATGCACTAGAAGCAGTCATTTCCACCAAGCACTTGGTGATGAAGTTCCCAGGCCGAGACGGCAAGGTGATCACAATCCAAGGAGACCGCAAAGAAGCAAGGAAGTGTTACAATACCACTCTGACCACCATGCCCACATCACAGCAAGAAAAGCTGACACCCAGGGGGCAGGTCCTCATGATTGATCTTGACCCTAGAACCGAGATTGATGCAAAACGTCGAGATAGAATAGAGCCAGCCGCAAAAACAAAAACGTTCCAGATTGGAACTACCGCTGAACAGATGACCAAAATCGGCTGTGACATAGATCCTAATACGGAAGAAAAATTGAAGGAGCTACTCACCAAGAACTCAGACTTGTTCACCTAGACCTCAGCCGACATGCCTGGCATTGACCCCAACTTCTGCTGCCACAAGTTATCTATTGACCCCAAAGTTAAGTTGGTCGCTCAGAAGAAGAGGAAAATCGGCCTTGAAAGACAGCAAGCAGCAAACCAACAAGTAGAAGAGCTCCTTAAAGCCAACTTCTTCAGGGAATGCAAGTACGTCACCTGGCTCTCCATTGTCGTCCTTGTGAAGAAGTCAAATGGAAAGTGGAGAATGTGCATAGACCACACCGACTTGAACAAAGCCTACCCTAAAGACCCCTTCCCACTCCCCAATATCGACCAACTGGTCGACAATTCGTCAGGATACCGTTGGTTGTCCTTCATGGACGCCTACTCAGGCTACAACTAAATCCCAATGGACCCGGACGATGAGGAGAAGACGACTTTCATCACTGACAAGGGCATTTACTGCTATGCAATGATGTCGTTCGGTCTAAAGAATTCCGACACAACATACCAGAGAATGATGACCAGAGTCTTTGGAGACTTAATGGGAAAAACTATTGAAGTCTACATAAACGACATCATAGCCAAAACAACAGACGGAGGCAACCATGTAGCTGACTTAGAGGAAGTCTTCGACGGCCTTAGAAAGCACAACATGAGACTCAATCCCTTTAAATGCTCTTTCGGCGTGCCATCAGGGCACTTCCTTGGATTTCTCCTTACTAGCCGGGGCGTAGAAGCCAACCCGGACAAATGTAAAGTCGTGTTGGAAATGCAAAGTCCGACGTGCATCAAAGAAATCCAACAACTCAACGGGAGGATCACTGCTCTGAGCCGATTCATCCCGAAGGCGGCCACAACCTCCCTCCCGTTCTTTTAGCTCCTTCGCAAAGGAAAGTCCTTCACCTGGACCAGTGAATGTGAAGCCGCCCTTCCAGCATCTCAAAGAGACACTAGCAAATTCCCCCATCTTGGTCAAACCGGCCCAGGGGAACATCTCTACCTCTACATCTCGATAAACAACCAAGCCATAAGCTCCGTCTTAATCAAAGAAGAAGGACGCAACCAGTTCCCCATCTAATTCATAAGCAAAGCACTCCAAGGAGTCGAGTTGAAATACCAGAAACTAGAGAAAGCCGCTCTAGCCGTCTTAACTACTGCCCGCAAGCTGTGACACTACTTTCAAGGACACAAAGTCACGGTACGAACTGACTTACCCCTCAGACTCGTCCTCCATAAACCAGACCTTTTCCGGACGAATGACAGCTTGGGCAGTAGAGCTATCCGAGTTCGACATTAACTTTGAAGGTCGTACCGCTCTCAAGAGCCAGATCCTCGCCGATTTTGTTGCTGAAATGACCCCCCCTAAACACACCCCCCAGTTCTGAGTGGACCATCTTTGTGGATGGATCATCCAAGAAAAAGGGTGCAGGAGCCAGGATAGTTTTGGAAGGGCCCCAATGGAGTTTGCATTGAGAAATCCCTGAAGTTCAAATTCCCCACCTCCAACAACCAGGCAGAATACGAGGCATGCATTGCTGGCTTGTTAATGGCAAAAGAAGTTGGGGCCAAGAAAGTATTAGTATGCAGTGATTCACTACTGATGGTATCTCAGATAAAAGGAGAATACCAAGCAAAGGAACCACTACTACAAAGGTACTTGGAGAAGGTGAAAATGTCAAGTGACGGGTTTGAGGAGATCATCTACCAGCACGTCCCAAGAACTGAGAACACTAGAGCCGACATACTCTCCAGGTTGGCAAGTATTAAAAAGCTAGGTAACAACAAGTCAGTCCTACAAGAGGTCGTCTCGACCCCAAGAATCTCGGAAACCGCCATCCTGGCGGTTGAAGAATCTGAATCATGGATAATGTTAGACAAGCGGCCTCAAATAACTTAAGAGGGGGGTGAATTAAGTTAATCCAAATTCTCTCTTTTTCGTTTACTTACTTCTTTTATCTTTTACTATAATTAAAACTCTTCTTTTATAATGAAATATGAATGCAAAACTCCTAATCTCTTAATGTATAATAAATTTGCAATCACAATCAATAAGTAAAAAGTTAAGGGAAGAAGAAATGCAAACTCGATTTATACTGGTTCGGCCAACCCTTTGCCTACGTCCAGTCCTCAAGTCACCCACTTGAGATATCCACTATTCTTGTAAAAACCCTTTACAAGAGATGAACACTTACACACCTTGGAACCCCTTCCCTTATGTTGAGTTTCACCCACAATCCACGAGAGGCACCCTCTCTTTAACCACACAGTATAAGAACAATTGTTTGTACAAGATAAACTCTCTCTTAGAGTAGATAATACAACTTGAAGTTCCTATAAGAATCCTTAATAATTTGCAAGTGTTTGGCACAAGATGATTCTTAAAAATGATTTTAATCTTTTATGATTTCACATGAGTAATCCTATCAATTTTTCGAGAATGAGACATATATATAAGGATGATGATAAAACATTGTAACCTTTGAGTAGAAGTCATGTCTCTTCAAGATTTTCAGAAAAATGACTCTGGTAATCGATTACATGAATATGGTAATCGATTACATAGTTCAAAATTGCGAACCGTTATGCCTAGAATTCAAAATTTGAACTTTATGCACACTGGTAATCGATTACAACATCTGGTAATCGATTAGTTCAAAAGTTTTCAATTTTTGAATCTCATAACTTCTGGTAATCGATTACACCAATGTGGTAATCGATTACCAGTTCAAAAATTTCCTTTTGAACTGATTTTACCTTATAAAAAACATTTCCCTTAAATTTTATATTTAAGGCCAAGTAACTTGCAAATTCTAGAATTCTTTTAACATTTTATCTAACTAGACTAATACTTATCTAATACACCTTCTTGTCTTTGATCTTGTATTAACCTTGCTTCTTGATCTTGTATTGACTTTGTTGTCTAGCTTTTTCTTTTGCAAATTTCTTTTGTCAATTTAGTGAACTCACTTTCTTTCCATTGGATTCATCAAAACCTTCATATAATATATCTACAAGTATATGCATCTACAATCTCCCCCTTTTTTATGATGACAACCATCTTTAAGGGAAGAAAGAAAAGATAATTTCAAGTATACATATATTGATCATTTCCCCTTTAGTCTCCTCATTAGTATTTGTCTTTTTAGAAACAATGCTATATTTTGGGGATAAACAATATTAACAATATTTTGGGACAAAATAATTTTCTTTTCTTTCTAGAAATATTTGGGGATAGTATAAAATTTCATAATCATTTCCTTTCCTTTTCTTTCTCCAAATAAACATTTTAAAATTTCATAGCATACAATGTTTTCCCTTTCTCTCCCCCTTTGGCATCATAAAAAATAATCCAAGAGCATCAAATACTAAACAATATATATCCATAGGTAGTAAAGTAGTAGACAAATAATGTATCTTTTAACTTAGAGTAATCTAAGATTCCTAACTCTCTTCAAATTTATTTCCAAATAACCATTTAGTTCCTATAATTTGAATGATCACTTGTTCTATCAACTAGTTTCCATACATGATTTCTTTTCAAATTGATTTAATTTTCCTTTCATAGCAATAATCCAACGTTTATCTTTTAAGGATTCATCAATATTTTTATTTCAATTTTATAGACAAAAGCCATATATATCTTTAAGAGAGAGTCTAGTTGTTACCCCTTTTTAAAATTCTCCAATGATGTTGTCAAGAGGATGATCTCTTTAAAGTTTTCTACTCTCTTGAAAGATCCATGTTGGTTTCTTTGTTGTCTCCAAAAATGGCATGTCCATTGTTTTTGGGAGTAAAGTTGATAAGCTTTGAAGTATCTCCCTTCATGTGCTTGGAGCATCCACTATTAAGTTACCATTGAGAGTGCCTTGCCATCAAGCACACCTACAACACAATTCTTAACTTTTGGTACCCATATCATCTTGGGTCCTTGAATGTTAGTTTTAGGGAGGGTGCTTTTTGGAACCCAAATCATATGTCCATTTTGAACACCATTCTTTCTTATATTACAAGTATATGCACTATGTCCCTTTCTACCACAATAGTTACATTTAATTAATGGACTAGTAGACATGTTATATGAGACAAAGAAATTTTTGTAAAGCTTTTGTTGCTTTGAAGGATCATATCCTAATCCATCTTTATCAAAGGACTTCCTAAAATAACATCTAAATTATTTTTACCAAAAGTGAATTTCGCAAGTGTATTATTTAACTTATTAATTTCTTCTTTGTATTTGTGGCAAGATATGCATGAGTGAGTTTCTTTATCAATTTCTAACTTATTAGTAGAACTTTGATTTTCATTATTAGAATTTATTAATATAAATTCAGATTTAAGATTTTCTAGTTCTTCATTTAACTTTGAAATCTCTTTCTCTAATTTTGCAGTAGTTTTCTTATAGGATGATACTAGTTTTGCAAGTCTAAATGATTCTTTATGTAAATCATCGAAAGCATCTTGTAATTCATCAAATGAAATAGATAAGTTATTGTTAGGAGATGTTACCTCTTCTTCACTATCGTAGTCTCTAGCCATAAGTCCCAAGTTAACTGTTTCATTCTCTGAGTCACTGGAGCTTATGTCATTATCATCCCATGTGATGTAGGCTTTCTTTGCTTTCTTATCTTTGAATGTCTTTTTGTTTGATTTTTCCATTCTCTTCTTGTAGATTGGACATTCTTGTCTTAAGTGTCCTGGTTGATTGCATTCGAAGCACCTTGGGGTTGAGGAGGAATCTTCTCCTTTCATCTTTGTGTTGAATGTAGATCTCTTTTGATTTCTTCTAATCCTTAGGAATTTGTTGAACCTTTTTACAAAGAGATCAAATTCTTCATCATCATTTAAATCTTCTTCCTCAATGATGTCTTCGTTGTCATATTCTTCATAGACAAGTGATGATGCTTTAAGTGCAATGCTTTTCTTATTTTTGTCATTTTCTTCATTTTGGTTGAGTCTCAATAGTTCCAATTCGTGTTCTTGAAGTTTCCCAAACAGTGAAGCAAGAGATGTTGTTGTAAGATCCTTTGATTCTGCAATTGCTGTCACTTTTGGCTGCCATTGCCTACTCAAACATCTCAAAACTTTGTTAATAAGATCTTCATTAGGAAAGACTTTTCCTAAAGATGCAAGATGATTAATTATATGTGTAAATCTCTTTTGCATGTCTTGTATGCTTTCACTTTGATTCATCCTAAATAATTCATATTCATGAGTAAGGGTGTTTATTCTAGATCTTTTAACATCACTTGTACCCTCATGTGTTACTTCTAATGTATCCCACATTTCTTTTGCACTTTTGCAATTTGAAACTCTAAAATATTCATCTATGCCTAATGCAGATGTAATTATGTTTTTGGCTTTTAAATTGTATTGAACTTTTCTTTGGTCATCTCTACTCCATTGATCTCTGGGTGTTATTTTAACTTCGTTCCCTACTTGTATCGAAGGAATAAAATGACCATTTTCTACAGCATCCCAAATATTTAAATCTATAGATTCTATGAAAATTTGAATTCTAGATTTCCAATAATGAAATCCTTCTCCATTAAACACAGGTGGTCTATTAAAAGAGTTTCCTTCACCAAAAAGGGAATTGGATGAGGCCATAATTGATATTGAGGCTTCTAATCCTTATACAAGATACAAGCTCTGATACCACTTGTTAGACAAGCGGCCTCAAATAACTTAAGAGGGGGGTGAATTAAGTTAATCCAAATTCTCTCTTTTTCGTTTACTTACTTCTTTTATCTTTTACTATAATTAAAACTCTTCTTTTATAATGAAATATGAATGCAAAACTCCTAATCTCTTAATGTATAATAAATTTGCAATCACAATCAATAAGTAAAAAGTTAAGGGAAGAAGAAATGCAAACTCGATTTATACTGGTTCGGCCAACCCTTTGCCTACGTCCAGTCCTCAAGTCACCCACTTGAGATTTCCACTATTCTTGTAAAAACCCTTTATGATTTTAATCTTTTATGATTTCACATGAGTAATCCTATCAATTTTTCGAGAATGAGACATATATATATAAGGATGATGATAAAACATTGTAACCTTTGAGTAGAAGTAATGTCTCTTCAAGATTTTCAGAAAAATGACTCTGGTAATCGATTACACAGTTCAAAATTGCGAACCATTATTAATGGAATTCAAAATTTGAACTTTATGCACACTGGTAATCGATTACTAGTTCAAAAGTTTTCAATTTTTGAATCTCATAACTTCTGGTAATCGATTACACCAATGTGGTAATCGATTACCAGTTCAAAAATTTCCTTTTGAACTGATTTTACCTTATAAAAACATTTCCCTTAAATTTTATATTTAAGGCCAAGTAACTTGCAAATTCTAGAATTCTTTTAACATTTTATCTAACTAGACTAATACTTATCTAATACACCTTCTTGTCTTTGATCTTGTATTAACCTTGCTTCTTGATCTTGTATTGACTTTGTTGTCTAACTTTTTCTTTTGCCAATTCCTTTTGTCAATTTAGTGAACTCACTTTCTTTCCATTAGCATCATCAAAACTTGCATATAATATATCTACAAGTATATGCATCTACAGATAACCCCCATCAAAACATCTTGGCAGGTGAACTCCCAGAAGAAGAAAAGGAAACAAAGAAACTAAGACGACTAGCATCCCGGTTCACAGTGATCAAAGACAAGTTGTGTAAAAAGGGATTCTCAGCCCCCTTACTCAAATGTGTCGAAGATAGTGAAGCCAAGTACATTTTGGCCGAGTTACATGAAGGCAGCTGTGGAAATCACCAAGGGGGAAGATCACTATCAAGAAAAGCCCTTAGAGTCGGGTACTATTGGCCGACTATGGTTCAAGAATCCATGAATTACGTCAGAAAGTGCGAGGTATGCCAGAAAAATAGTTCCATCCACCATAAACCCTCATCCGAGTTAACCACTATGTCAGTCCCATGGCCCTTCCACCAATGGGGCATTGACATACTCGGTCCATTTCCCCCAGGTCCAGGGTAAGTCAAGTTCCTAGTGGTGGCAGTTTACTACTTCACAAAATGGATCGAAGCAGAACCCCTTGCCACAATCACATCAACCAAGGTCCAGAAGTTCCTTTACAAGAATATCATATCCAAGTTTAGGATTCCACAATTCGAATCACGGACAACGGAACCCAGTTCACTGACAGAAGATTCAGGGAGCTCTTAGCAGGATTAAAAATCAAGCACCACTTCACCTCAGTTGATCATCCACAAACCAATGGCCAGGTCGAATCTACAAACAAGGTCATCCTTAAAGCCCTTAAACGCAGACTAGGCAACACCAAAGGTAACTGGGTGGAGCAACTCGACCATGTGCTCTGGGCATATCGGACACTCCACAATCATCCACCAATGAAAGTCCTTTCCGCCTTACCTATGGGACAGAAGCACTCATCCCAGTCGAGATTGGAGAACCGAGTTGGAGAGTAGAAAACTTCAATCATGAAACCAATGATAAAGCCATACTCGAAGAGCTGGACTTTCTGGATGAAACTCGGGCGGTGGCGCATATCCGAGATTTGACCTTAAAGGAACGCCTCACAACCCTGCGTAGCTCCAAAGTAATGGCCAGAAATTTCCAACCTGGAGACCTCGTCTTGCGTAGAGCCGACATTGGCAATAAGAACACAACCCAAGGAAAATTCGCTGCAAACTGGGAAGGTCCCTACAGGGTCACCGAGACAACCGGGAATAGAGCGTACAAGATAGAAACACTTGAAGGAAAACCCGTCCCAAGATTCTGGAACTCCGACAAACTCAAGACTTACCACTCATAGTTGATATGTACACATTTACACCTAGGAAATCTAGGACTACTAGTAGTTCATTTTGTTAGAATCAGATACGAAGAGTATCCCGGTCATAAATTCCAGTTTTTATTCAATAAATCTTGATGCGAAGAGCATCTTAAAACCAAAAATGATCCCTAACTCGGGCGCCGACGAAGGTCATGAAGAAATATTTACATAGCATTCACCGCGTTACAAGCGTACACGTTAAAAGCGCAACCGAGCTCGATAATGAAAGCGTTACAGGCGTATTAATGTTAAAAGCTCAACCGAAGCCGATAACGAAAGCGTTACAAGTGTACTAAATGTTAAAAGCGCAAATTAAACCGAGAATGACATGCGAATTGATCAAAGGTCAAAACAACCAAGTTTTTACTTAAAGAAAAAAATAAAAGGAGTCACCCCTCATACGCGCCGACTTTCTCCCCTGAGGTAGCATCGATATACATCTTCTTTTCCATGTCGACCATGCAAATGAAAAACTTCATACACGGCTGAAGACCCATCTACCTTCAGACCGGGATTCAGTATTCCAGTTGCGCCACGACATTTTCGAAAGAAGCATTGCTAATTTGCTCAGAAAGTTTCACAAGGACGGCTTTTTCCGCATTGAATTTAGCCTGAGCCTTCTGTAAATTTTTCCTCACATTATCAGCCACAGCCGCCTCCGTCATCCCGGACACTGGGGGGCCACCTGCAATTTCTCCAAGTCGGCCTTCAGCCTAGTTATCTCATCCTCAAGAGTCTTATTCTTATCCTTGGCCGACTTGAAGAACCCCTTGTACTTTAACTTGTCTTTTTTCTCATCTTCCAGCACCTCTTGAGTAGCCTTGAGATCCACCAATGCAGTATCCCTCTCCGCCGTCCGAGCATCCAAATCCGAATTCACTCGGTCATACACCGGCATTACATCCAACCGGCATTGACGCTCCACATCTCCCAGATGTTCGATAATTGGCACATTGTCATGGATCGACTTAAGAAAAGGATTATATAAGATGCGGTCCATCTCAGGGGTATCCAAGTCTTCCTCCGAGTCATGTAAATTGACCCCCGATTCCCCTGAAGACTCGTCAACCTTGGGCCTCTTCTTATGTTTGGCCGATTTCTTCTTCTTCTGAACTTGGGGGCCTTCATCGCCACCGCCCTGCCCCATATCCTGGTGCACAGGACCAGAATCATCATTTAGGACAGGTTGACTCCTCACCCCATCTCCACCAGCGGTTTGGGTTAAATCCATGTCAACATGAATGTCTTCTCCCTGCCCGGTATTACTACCTTGCGCATTTTGCAACGCCCTTAACTGCTTAAGTGTTGCGCTAGCCATTGAAGCTGCAAACGAAAAGGAAATCAACAATTAGCCGAGATAGGATACAAAATAATAGTTAAACTAAGTACAAATCTCACCAATTCTTGAACCGGTATTACGAGTCGGACCATCTAATATTTTCTTGCTAGAAAATAACCCACACTCCTCGACCGACTTCATCAACAACTTCCTTACGACCAAGTCTTGTGGGGATAATGCCGACTCAGCCACTTCATAGTCGGATAAATTCTTATTTGTTGCCTATCAGTCCAATAAATATGGAATCGTGGTGTGTTAGATGATTGTTCCTCCCTAAACGGATTCACACCTTTAAATGCCTGTATTTGGAAGAACTCTTGCCTGAAAGTGATGTTCCCCCTTTTGGCCGACTCTACATAGGGGGTTAGCAACTTACGATCACTAAAACCCCTTAATGAGACCCAACTCTTCACAGTCTCACTCTTTTTGCCCTTCGGGTGCTTCCTCAACACTTGAAAAAAAATGAAAGAATAGCTTTACAGAAGGAGTGAAGCCGAACTCGGCCATTATTAACTCGAAGCATCTGATGAACGCCTATGAGTTGGGATGCAGTTGCGAGGGTGCGCAGTTCAGGTACATCAACACCCTATCTTCAAAGTCGGTGAAGGGAAGCCTCAACTTTATTTTGGAGTGAAAGAAATCATAAGTGTACAAATATGAAGTATTGGTTTCAAACAAATGGCAAACTCGGCTTCCCCGGGGTGGAATCACCACATTATAGTTGTTTTTCATCTCAGCCGAGTCAAAAATCTCCAAGTCGAATAAACGCTCCTGGCTATGCTCCGGACAGCCAGGCCTATAGACACTGCATGTGCCAAGTACCTCCGGATCCACCCACCTATACCTATCTACCCACGCGGGCATAAAATAATTCTGATCGCAAGCCTCAGCCATTTCAACACCTGCAGAGGCCGTATAACAACTACCTACATCAGCGTCCGACTCGAACCAATCAAAAACGGTATCACATGAACCCGACTCGGACCTCACAGGGAAATCACTCCCCCTAATCCCGGTTATATCTCTAGAACCCACAGGGACTATATCTCGCTGTCTCATAATCTCAACCACCTCAGGGCTGAAATCTTCATCATTTTCCCCACAAGATGACCGACTCCTTGACGCACACGAATCGGGTTTCCCAGGCAAAACCTCCATAGACTCACTATCACTCATTTATATTAAAAAATAAACAAGGGTGAAGAAGAAGTACCTGAAAGTCGAGGTTAAATTCGAGAAGAAGGTGCAAAGCCGGTTCTGTATCCGAAAAACGTTCTCTCAGAGGAGAAAAATTTGCAGAGGGAAATTGAGGATATGAAGCAAAGTGGAAATCTCCACTACTGACCCTCTATTTATAGGACCGAAAAGGCCCATAACCCACTACGGCCAAAGAAGTCGAACCGTCGCGACCCTATTCGAAAGAGACACGTCACATGGAAGATGAAGCGTTACAAGAAACTGAAACATTTTAGGAAAAATGAAACGTCGCAGCGGTTCAACAGTTAGAAACTCGTCTCGGATTACCTTGAAAAAGACTCATCTCAGACTTAGACACCTAATAGGTAACTTATCATAAACTCGTCTCGAACCATTGCACAAACAGAGGAGCGACTGAAATCATCTCGAACCATCTCATCTCGAACGGTAGCTCCCAAGAGAGTTATAAACCTCAAAGTCGTCCCGAACTAAAGAAGTCGTTCTAGATATAGTATGAAAAAAATACTTGAGCTCAAAGTCAACTTCGTCAAGTCAACCAGAGCTGGGGGGCTTCTGTTACGGTCTAAACCTAAGACCCAATAATCAAAGTGGCCCATGCACAATATAATTATCATATCCATAATTATATGATATATAATTATGATATCCTTAAATATATGATATATATAATTATAATATCCATAATTATATGATTGTATCTGCTAAATTTACTCCTTTTATATTTATGCCCACTTACCATATTTATACAGGGAAAACCCCTATAAATAGAGAACATTAACAGATCATAAGGTACGCAATCTTATTCAGTCAATCACTTTGACTGTTTTATATATCTGACTTGGGCGTCGGAGTCCCTTTGCAGGTACACCCCCCGGGTTCAACTCAGATTCAAGCTTCGCCAAGACGGATCCAGATCCGAGTCCATTCCTGCTGACTCAGACTCAGATTCGAGTTCTATCCCAGAACAGAAATAAAAGTGAAATAAAGTGGAAATAAGATTATATTCTTTCATCTTGTTTGGTAATATCTTGTTTGGTAATGAGAGAGATATGATGAAGAAAAATGTGATTTTAATTGATAAAAGACTAAAATGTTTTGAATAAGTATTTTTAAGTAAAATTTATAAAAGTTTAAAATATTTAACTTTATAAATGATATTTATATAAAATCTTGAAATATATATTTAAAACTATTTAAATTTATAAACTAACAAATATAATTAATAAAACAAATTTTAAGAATGATAGATGTAGCATATACTTGAATACGACATGTTGAAACATTCTTAAAAAGTATATATAATCAATTGAAATTTATATTAAAAAGGAAAATTTAACATAAAAATTAAAATATAATAAAGAAAAAAATTCCACATACAAGTCACAATAATAGAGAGAGGGACATAGTATGGTGAAGAGATGGGTAGATAGGTCAGCCCGATCCGTTTAGGCTCGGTTCGCATTAGCCCGCATCTTTGCGGATTTGACCAGGTTGGTTCGCGATGTTAATGAGCTTGGAAAATTGATGGTCTACATCTGTCTCGCACATTGAGTTGTCAATTCGGGCTGCCCGACCCGGACTGGTCCGACTCGATGTGGGTAGCGGACTTTATCTGACTAGGCTAAAAAGCCCGAAAGTTATTTGAGCTTCTAGAATAGATGTCCGAGTCTTACCTTTTTGCGAGTAGCCCAGTTTTTTTTTGTGGGTTTTTGCGGGCTACCCGACATTTTTTGTGGGGTTTTGCGGATAGAGGGCTTTTTTATTGGACTAGGCTAAAACACCTATGAGTTATTCGGGCTTCTAAAATAGGTGTCTGAGCCTTACATTTTTGTCGGCTTTTGCGAGCCAGCTCAGTCGAGCGAACCCATTTTTCCGGCTCTACCTGCATAACTCATTGGCTAATGGGTTGGTCCTCGGGCCGGTAATTGAAAATAATAAAAAAGAAAATTTTGAAAAAAAAAACGGTTGAAAAACCTAGAAAGTGTATAAAAAATTAGAAAGAGAAAATCAAAGCCCTTCCTTTACTCTTGAAATTGTCAGCTCCCGCCTTCTTCACCAGTTCCTTTCGCTTGTTGTCGCTGCCATTCCACCTCTGTCATCCGCTGTCATTGCCCTGCTCAGCTGCTCTCTTCATCGCTTCCACGAGTTGTACTCACAGGAATACTCCCAATTGTTGTCCAACATAATTTGTAAATCGTGCAACCAGTAGCGGAGCTTGACTAAATTTTTTGGGGTGCCAAGATATTAATATGATACACTCAAAATTTAAAAAGGTAAGTGATCCAATATTCTAAGAGAAATTAAAATTGCAAGTTTGTAGAAAAAAAAAACATTATGAATTTATCTCTATTAATTATTTGTAGTAGAATATAACTTATTCCCTTACCATAAAAGATAAAATTTTTATGAATCTTTTATATAAACTATATCTTCCAATAATCTAAATATTTATTTTAAAATAAAATTAATCACACTTTTTTAATAATATTAACTAGAATCTCTAAAAAAACATGACTAAAAAGTATTTGATAAATAAGAAACTATAATCTTCTCCTAAAATTTTAAAAAAGTATTTGATCCAACAAAAGAATTTTAATATTAACAATTTCAAGTTTTGATGAGATTAATTTTAATAAATATGAAACTACAATCTTCTCCTAAAAATTTTAAAAAGTATTTGATCAACAAAAGAATTTTAATATTAATAATTTCAAGTTTTAATGAGATTAATTTTAATAAATAAGAAACTACAATCTTCTTCTAAAAAGTAAAAAGATTTACTACTTATTAACTATTAAAATTTTAGGAATTAAAGTTTTACTATTTATTACTTACTACAATAATCCAAATATTTATGTTAAAATAAAATTAATCATACTTTTTTAATAATATTAACCAGAATCTACAAAAAAAAATATGACTAAAAAAAGTATTTGATAAATAAGAAACTACAATCTTCTCCTAAAAATTTTAAAAAGTATTTGACCCAACAAAAAAATTTTAATATTAACAATTTCAAGTTTTAATGAGATTAAATTTAATAAATAAGAAACTACAATCTTCTCCTAAAAAGTAAAAAGATTTACTACTTACTAATTATTAAAATTTTAGGAATTAAAGATTTACTATTTACTACTTGCTACAATTTTCTCCTACAACTACAACTCTACCTATTGTTGGTTTTGCAATTGATTTACTTGATTCACATAAAACAAAAACTAATATCTCTATCTAGTACATACACTACTGTTGTTTTTTGGAAACAATTTGACTATTAAATAAAACAATCGAAAAACAAATATCTCTATCTCACCTACTGTTGCTTTTGGCAAACAATTTGAGTGTTAAATCGATAATATATTATATATACAATCTCGCAAATGTCGCAATCGCCAATCAAACATACAAATGAGCACACAATTTTCAGATAAAATAAAAAAAAGTGAGAACAATACTAGTATCAATGATTCAAGAGCAAGATAAAAAGTGGGGAAAAAAGGAGAAATTCTGAAAATACATACCGGAATAATCTTGTAAATGATGAAAACAAAAGCAAAATTCATGTCTTAGAACGGAGAGCTTTCTTTTTTCAGTATGAAAGAACAAAAGTGAAGAGGTGACTATTCAAATTTCAATTTTACAGCAGGTAATTTAATTTTTAATTGATAATTGAACATCCTTTTTAGGTTTTAAGGTCAATAATTTACTTTTTAATTGATAATTGGGCTTGGGCTTAAATTTACAGATAATGAAAGATAGAATATATAATGAGTTTAATTTTTAAAATTAGTTTTATAATTATTATACACAATATATTGTGATATAATATTTATTGCGGGGCCAAAATTAAATTTTATATATATATATAGTAAATAAATTTTTTTTTTCCTTGGGGCCATGGCTCCCCCTACTTATATGCTCCGCCTTTGCGTGCAACATTTATTTCTTACAATCGATTTTATAATTCTATATATCAAATTGCAAACCAAACCGTCCTTACAATTTTAATAATTTTGAATACAGATCAGCTATGCATTCAGTTCTTTAAATTACTCATTATGAACTTATAAAATATCAATTTTATATTATAAAACAAATAAATGTAATATTAATCACAATATATCTTAGTGTTGTCACAAAAAAGTATATTGTAGAGTTGACTAGCTTATACCTACGGACTTCTCATATATTGAAAAACTTATTATAAAACTAGTGAGTCTCTTCTTGCCTGATTCATTCCTTGATTTTTCTCTCTCTCCAGAATTAATTACTTTTTTTGTCTCACTAAAAATGGCATCATATCATGTTTTGCTTTTATGACCGAAATTTCATCACGTGGACCTATGAGGGCCCCTTGATAGTCCATGAGGAGGAGTCGGGCATAAAAAGGAAAAAGAAAACAAAAATGATGGAAAGTATATGTGGAAATTGCCACAAGCTGCATGCAATGCATCTACCGCTAACACAATTATAATTACAGTAATAACTAATTAGTAACTTTATTTCTTTGGCAGTTCAGCACATAGAATTTTTAAATTTTGTATGAAAAAAAAGAGAAATATAATCGAGCAAACTAACAATTTGGTTATAAGAAATGTATCTCGATAACAAATGTTTCATTGATTGCAATTATGAATAACTTAGTCCTTAAATTATTAAAAAAAATGGATTATCTTTTTAAAAAAATAAAGATTAATGATAATTTGTTATGTATTTATCACAAACAACTAATTTTAATTATGAAAATTAATAAAATTATTTATTAAAGTTTTATTTTTTGTAAAAACATTATCTAAAATTTGTAAGTTTTTTTAATTTAAAAAAATTAAAATCTGAATATAATTTGTTTGGACTGATAGTATGAAATACTTTAATAAAGTCATCTTTATTGAGTTTAACAATGTGTTATATTTATTAAATGATGTTGTAATATATGATTGAATTATACTATTTTTTATGCTAATAATGTATACGAATTGAACTTTTGTTTATAAAACAAAAACCAGATGCCTTATTTAAATTAAGAAGTACATTGCAGTTTTCCAGTTCCACTATTTGTTTTTGCTAGTTTTGTCCATTTGTTTTTACTAGTTTTGTCGGTTTATTGATTGTCCACTTTTATGAATTTTTTAAACCGGTAATAAGTTAACCAAATTTGAACAAATTTCAAGTACTACAGAGTGTATATATTCTTTCCATTCAAATATAAACACATGTATGGTTAGTTATTCTTAATTTTATTTTTTTAAAAGAAAAAGTCAAAATAAAGTAGTTATATAAAAAATAGTATTGAGTGGTCCATCACACAAGAATGCTAAAAATTTATTTTATGGACCACTTGTCTATATTCTATATCTATATATTGTACTATTTCCGTTCCTATTTAACTGTTTAATTTGACTAAAAACACACATATTAAGGAATGCAATCATTACTCTTGTTTTCATAGAAATAAATTTTAAACTTTCTATTTTACCCTTTTATCTCTCTTAATACTATTGGCTCTCATTAGTTTTCAATAGTGAGTCATTTATTAGCATAAGGGTAAAATGGAGAAAAGTATAATGATTAGTGCATTGAGTTTGTAAGTGGACAGTTAAATAGGAACAATTTTTTTCTTTGAAAGTGAACAGTTAAATAGGAACAGAGGTAGTATAATTCACTTGAGTTTTACGTTAAATGTATATGTAATAATTATATATGATACCTATTGAATTATTCTTTTAAATGCATAGTTTAACTTACATAAAAATTATAATGATAAATGTGTAGTTTCACCTCTTTGTATTACATTGAGTGCTTTCAACAATTTCTTTATCTCTTAATAATTTATACTTTTATCAATTCTTATTATGCATGTTTACCTTTACATAATAAATAAATTAAAATATCAAGTAAATTGAGTTATGTTTCTAATTTTTATTCATACATATAAATTTCCATTTTTATGAGGTTAAAATAAAAAACTACAAGATATATTTATATATTAAATTTAAAATAATTAAGTCATTTTTTGTTTTTAATTTTTGGATCTTAATATTAATTGAGAAAGAAAAATTGTAATATATATATATATTATCTATCTATATCTATATTATTATATATAGTAAAATTAATTTGAACATTACTATTAATGTTGTATTCATGAAATGTAACATATGGAATACAAAACATCTCTTACAAATAATTCATATTATTAAATAGTATAAATATTATATATAAAATATTAAATATTAAATCCTAAATGCCAAATACTCATAATTAATTATATTAATTTTAACTTAAATGAATTATTTAATCTCATAGTTTACTAAAAATTTAATTTAATATTCATAGGTCACAACTACTTATAATTATATTTTTAATTTAAAAAATATTAAATAGTTCTTATGATTTTTAATATAAATTCAACAATATAATTAATGTTTTGTAAGTATACTAAAACAATAAAATCAATCAATTTTAAACAATACTTAGCCTCAATTATTTAAACTTTGAGATAATCTTTTATACTTTTTAAATTTCTTACTATTGGAATGTTTTTAAGGTGTATGAGAATAGGAAAATAATATGTCCACCCTTACACGTGGATGCATATGGGAGAGATTAAAAAGAGTTAAAATGAGAGATGTGATGGTAATATCATGAGAAATGAAGAGAAAAGGTAATATGTTTTTGTATATAAAATCATTATTTATGTTAAACTTATATATATATATATATATATATATATATATATATATATATATAGATATAAGTCAACCAATTATGGTACTTATATACATTTTTCAACAATTTATCCTCCACACCAAAAAATAACTTTTTTTGTCCAATAAATACCTTTCATTATTCCATCACGTTTAGTAAATAATATAATTTTATTTTTTTAACATATTTTAAATATATTTAATCTATAATAATTTTAAAATATTTATTTAAAAATTAAACTTATAAGATATTGTAGTTATAAAATATAAATTTGCACGGGTATTATATCTAATTACTCCTAATAATTACCTTATTTTGACAATTTTTTTTTCTCCATAAAAAAGATAAAAATTAGGAATATCTAACTATGCATCCAATGATTAAAATATATTTTTGGTTCATGTAAAATACGTTCGATTTGATTTTCATCCTTGCATTTTTTTTATTTTTGGTCATCGCAAAATAAGAAATTATTAAAGTTGGTACTCGACATACTTAACACACAAAATCACCATAATTCACCTATTTTATGTGTAGTAAAATAAAAAAATAAAAGGTTTTGTCTAGGGTGTTTCACCTCATGGGTGAAATATCAGTGTTTCATCTCTTTTTAACCATTAAATCTAAATGAATGGTCCAGATTAATTACCTGCAACTTGTTGATAAAAAACTAATAACAATTGTGAATTCATCCTTGTAAATTTTAATAAAAGACCCTTTTCTTTAAAATTTTCAATGAGTTGCAGGCTTCCATTACAAGGGAACAGCAAGAGAAGTCCAATTATGAAGGTCTTCTTGGTCTCTGTTCCTGCAGCTTGATTGAAGCCTATGAACAATAATGGCAAAACATGTTTTCTTCATTGCCTTGCTTGCCCGCGTTGGAGATCTCTTTTTCTTCTGCAGATATTTTCCTATTAATTAGGCAACCAAAAGAGACAAATCGAGCTGGGGTGGTGATGGTACTTTGGTTATTATGGTGATTACATCGCGTAAATTAGATCTATCGAACTCACGTTGTTTAAAGGTTGATTACTTGATTTAATATGTTATGCCACATGGATTAGTATGAATTAGCACACATGTATAGTACAGAAGCATATAGGACCTAACTTCACCATTGGTTCAAATGCAAATTTCTTGTTTTCTTCTTAATTTTTCCATCACTGCGTAACTTGCTGGAAACTTGCATTTTCTTCTTGAACTAGCCTAAGAATATTTTAATTTCAAATAAGTGAATTGTTAACACATTAAATTCAAAATAAAATTCAATTAACAATAAATTGGTCAGGTCAATTATTGTCTTTCACTCAAATAAATATTAACTCATATAAATAACCATTGTGCAGTAAGACAAATTCAATCAATTAATTATCTGGTCAGCTCAATTATTGTCTTTCACGTACTAAGATAAGTATTTGCCTTTGTTTAAGTATTTTCATAGGTTGATACTGAAAACTACTGTAACATCCCACATTTTAGGCTATCATAATTTATAAGGTTTAAAAAGGGTGATCTGTGTATGTTTAATTGAGAAACTGGAAATAATAAGAATTAGGGGTAAAAATCTAAAGTTTAGGAATCTTAGTTAAGTAACTTTTAGAAGATTAAGTTGTTGGTAATCGATTACTAGCAGGTTGTAATCGATTACCTGAGAGCTATGTTTATGGTAATCGATTACTAACAGTCTGTAATCGATTACCCGAGAGCAAGATTTTTGGTAATCGATTACTAGGAATTGGTAATCGATTACCAGAGAGATGAATTTTGGGGAATCGCCTGTCGGGAGTGTGTAATTGATTACCTGAGAGCTGAAGTTTTAGTAATCGATTACCAGGGTTTGGTAATCGATTACCAGAAATCTAGGCTTATAGTAATCGATTACCAGGAGTGGTAATCGATTACCATATTACCAGAACGGGTTTTCAAGAGTCTTTTTAGCCTATGATAATCGACTACAGTAAGTCTATAATCGATTACCATCACTTAATATATATAGACTGGTGCGAAATTAAACCAGATTTTCTCATTTCTTCTTTCCCTTCACCGTCTTAGAGAGAGAGAGTGTGAACCCTAGAGAGAGAAACTTCGAGTCGGAGCTTGGGAACGGATTCGAAGCAAGGAAACATCAAGGAATTCACCCACAAACATCTTTCTCCTCTTGAATCTCTAGGATTGGTGAGTACAACTCACTTCCTTGTTAGGATCTAGAGAACCCTTTTTATGCATGCTCCCTCTTCCTAACCCCTTTTCTTTAATTTTTGTCGATTATGGATTCTAGTGGTAGATTCTATCTATATTGATGTGATAATTGATGGTTTGAAAGTATGGATTGGAAATCGAGTAATGGAATCCTTAGCTTCGAAGTTTTTGAACTATCGAAACCATCGAAACTAACGGAACCGCTCGATTCCCCTTGTACTTATATCCAAATCGATTGCATTTCCCTGATTATTTATAGTTCTTGGATGCTATTGCTTGAATTGACGATTGAAATGAATCTTGGAATTTAGATTCGTAAGGGTCGAAATTTCGGAATAGTCGAAACTAGTTTAATTGTTGGCAATTGTTATGAATAAGACGTTGCATTACTATTCTATCATGGATATAATTAGTTTGAAGTAAAATTCAAGTCGGCCTTGTGCTGTGAGTAAAAGTAAAAGAATAATTGTATTGAAAACATGACTTCGGTCCAGTTTGGGTGGGATTCGTCCCCGGGAAAGCCGGTTCCCGTAGTCTGAGCTCAGGTCTAACTCTAGAAAGTGATAAGAACATGCCTGTTGGGCACAGCAGTGAGTGCATCATATTGCATTTTATTTGATTATGGATGGTTTGGTTGATATGATGAATTAAACTATGACATGAATTTCTCACCCTCTTGCATTCATGCATGTGTTTTGTATTCACTGAGATTTTATCTCACCACGCGTTATGTGGTTTTATAGATGAGCAGGTACCACCACCCTCGGATTCTCAGACTAGAAATTGAAGTGCTCCTCGGATCTACATATATATAGATGTATATGCTTAGTTTTTAGTTTATTACCAGCTTGGTTCCTTGTATATATATTTCTTGAATGTTATGAAGACAACAAGAACACCATGTATTTTGGAGTTGAGTTTTTTTTTTTATATGGCTATGATGTATAAGTTGGACTCTATTATGTATATAAGTTAGTCTTATTCACGAAGTATTGGTTATTCGTTGGATTACTTACAATTTCGTGAATGAGTTGATATTCGAAAAAGTATACTTTAAACTTTAAGCCAGGGATTTTGGTTTCCAACGAACTAAGTTCTGGTTTAGAAATTTAAGGTGTTACATTTTGGTATCAGAGCAGTTCAACCCAATTGGACTGTGAAATTAGGATATTCTGTGGTTTGTTAATGATTTCATATGTATTATTTTGTGAATTGAGAGATTGATCACCTCGAAATTTGCTTGATGATATGTAGGGAATTATGGCAGGCGGCAGGAGAGGTCGTCCAAGGGTCAATTATCCTCCTTCATCATCATCATCTTCTCAGGGTCCTACTCAGGATCCTGTGGCGGCAGCCCTTCAAGCCCTGACTCAACTGATGGGAGAACAAATGAATGTGAATCGAGTTCAAGCGGAAGTGGCACGGGAGCAAGCTGCCACCAATGCAGCCATGCTTCAAGAATTGGCTAGGAGGCACACAGAGTCACCACCACCTCCTGTTATGGATTCTTTTGCTACGGGATTATCAGAATTTAGAAAGCACACTCCTCCGCAGTTCAACGGAGTTTACGACCCTAACATTGCTGCCAATTGGCTGCGGGACTTGAATCAGATTTTTGACGTGATGAAGTGTACGGATGAGGCTAAGGTTGGTTTTGTAGTATATATGTTGAGAGGGGAGGCTGAAGACTGGTGGAAGACTGCTAAGGTTCAAGCTGCAGAGGCGGAGGCTCCTATGACTTGGGACGTCTTTCAGAACCTATTTTTAGGAAAGTACTTTCCAGCCACCATCAAGAGGCAAAAGGAGACTGAATTTCTGCAACTCAAGCAAGGAGACATGTCAGTGGGTCAGTACGTGGCGAAATTTGAAGAGTTAGCAAAGTATTCTCGTTATCTTCAAGCAGTGCTGATGAGGAGTGGAGGTGCACTCAATTTGAGGGAGGGCTAAGACTTGAACTGTTGGACCGGATTGGGACATTAGAGATTAGAGACTTTTCATTGTTGGTTAGCAAGTGCTACATTATGGAGAAAAATTTCAAGGGAACTACTCCATCACCTACACCAATGGAAAATAAGGGAAAAAGAAAGTTCGAGGTGCCCCTCCAGGGTAAGGGTTCCAAGCCTAAGTGGCAAGGCAAACCAGTCTTGCCCACTCAGCAAACCCAACGCCAAGGAGGACTTAAGTGTAACAAGTGTGGAAAGGAGCATGTTGGGGAGTGTATGATGGGGAAGAACTTGTGTTATTCTTCTAAGCAGCCGGGTCACATAAAGAGAGACTGTCCAAAACTGAAGAATTCCCAAAAACCTCAAACCACTAGAAGGGTTTTCACCCTCAATGGGCAAGTAGTAGCTTCTGCAGATAATCTGTTGCGAGGTATGTTCACCCTAGGAGAGAAGACCTTGATTGTATTGTTTGATTCTGGGGCAACCCATTCCTTCATTTCTTCTGAATGTATTGATCAGTTAAAATTGTCTGTGGATTCTTTACCTTATGTTCTTAATGTAATTACTCCAGCCAAATAGGCTATATCCACTTCCCTAATGTGTTCTAAGTGTTCTATTGTTGTACAGGGTAGGGTTTTTGTAGTTGATTTGATTTGTCTACCTTTGAGGGGTATGGATATTATTTTGGGAATGAACTGGTTATCTTCCAATCAGGTTACACTAGACTGTTTCAATAAAAAGGTTATATTTCCTCCTTTTCCTCCTACTCCGAGGGAGAGACCCCCTATGCTTTTGTCTAGTGTCACCCAAGTTAACCAATGTCTCAGTGATGGGAGTGAGTGTTTTATTTTGTTACTTTCCTCAACTTTAGAATCCAAAGTAGATTTAATCAGCGTAGCTACGGTTCGGGAGTTTCAAGATGTCTTTCCTAGTGAAGTTTTAACCTTACCACCGGACCGAGAGTTAGAGTTTACCATAGACTTAGTGCCAGGTGCGGGACCCATCTCTAAGGCTCCATATAGAATGTCCCCGCTAGAACTTAACGAACTTAAAACTCAACTAGAGGATCTTATAGATAAAGGGTTCATTAGACCTAGTGTGTCACCCTGGGGAGCTCCAGTGTTGTTAGTGAAGAAGAAAAATGGGAGTATGAGATTGTGTGTAGATTATAGACAATTAAATAAGGTTACCATTAAAAGCAAGTACCCTCTTCCTAGGATAGATGATCTTCTAGACCAACTTAGGGGTGCCTCAGTGTTTTCTAAGATAGATCTTAGGTCGGGTTACCACCAGATTAAGATCAGGAAGGAAGATATCCCTAAGACAACTTTTAGGACTAGGTATGGGCACTATGAGTATTTAGTGATGTCATTTGGTGTTACTAATGCTCCTGCTGTATTCATGGACTACATGAATCGAATTTTCTGGCCCTTTTTGGATCAGTTTGTTGTTGTATTCATTGATGACATCCTGATCTATTCTTGTAGTCTAGAAGAACATGAGAATCAACTTAGGATTGTTTTAGAGATTCTGAGAGAAAAGAGACTATTTGCTAATCCTGAGAAGTGTGAGTTTTGGATGGACCGGGTCCATTTCCTAGGGCATGTTATCTCTAGAGAGGGGGTATCAGTTGATCCTAGTAAGGTAGAAGTCGTTCTTGAGTGGGAAAGACCTAAGACCGTCACGGAAATTAGGAGTTTCCTAGGATTGGCCTGCTACTACCGGAGATTCATTAATGGATTCTCCCGTTTAGCTTTGCCTCTTACAAGATTGACTCGAAAGGGTCGAGCCTTTGTATGAGACAAGAAGTGTGAGCAGAGCTTTCTAGAACTCAAGGATAAGTTGACCACCGCTCCGGTACTGGCGTTGCCGGATTTGTCTAAACCCTTTGAAGTGTATAGTGATGTGTCAGGTAAGGGTTTAGGATGTGTTTTGATGCAGGAAAGGAGAGTAGTGGCTTATGCCTCTAGGCAGCTGAGGCCTCATGAGGAAAATTATCCTACCCATGATTTAGAATTAGCAGTTGTGGTTTTTGCCCTCAAAATTTGGAGGCATTACCTGTTTGGTGCGAGGTTTGAGGTCTTCAGTGATCATAAGAGTTTGAAATATCTCTTTGATAAAAAAGAACTCAACATGAGGCAAAGAAGATGGATGGAATTTCTTAAGGATTATGACTTTGAGTTGAAGTATCACCCGGGCAAGGTCAATGTAGTGGTTGATGCTCTCAGTAGGAAATCCCTTCATGTATCATCCATGATGGTACATGAAATGAGTCTCCTAGAGGATTTTAGGAACCTGAGTCTTAGTGTTGAAGTGGATGAAAACAGTATCAGGTTGTGCAGGTTAGAGATCACTAGTGAGCTTCAAGCTCTGATCAAGGAAGCTCAGGGTTCAGACCCGGAACTTCAAAGTAGAATTGGGCAATTAGGATTTTCTAGATCAGATGACGGGACAATCCTCTTCCAAGGAAGAGTTTGTGTCCCTAAGGGAGAGTAGTGTAAGATAGTCAGTTTTAGAGGAGGCCCACAGGGGCAAGTTTTCTGTACATCCTAGCACTACCAAGATGTATCAGGACTTAAAGAAGATGTTTTGGTGGGAAGGGATGAAGAGAGAAATAGCTGAATATGTTTCTAAGTGTCTAACCTGTCAACAAGTTAAAATAGAACATCAGAGACCATCAGGAACCCTTATGCCATTAGAAATTCCTGAGTGGAAGTGGAAGAGTATAGCTATGGACTTTGTGGTAGGGTTACCACGAGTCCAGGCTGTCTTTGATGCCATATGGGTCAATATGGATCGGTTAACTAAATCGGCCCATTTTTTTTCCAGTTAAGAATACCTATCCTCTGAAAAAGTTAGCTAAACCGTATGTCAAGGAGATTGTTAAACTTCATGGCATTCCCTCTAGCATTATATCGGATAAGGACCCCAGATTCACTTCTAGGTTCTGGAATGCGCTTCATCAGTCATTCGGGACTAAACTTAGATTTAGCACCACTCACCATCCTCAGACTGATGGTCAGTCTGAGAGAACCATCCAAACTTTAGAGGATATGCTGAGAGCTTGTGTCTTAGAGGAGTCAGGCAGTTGGGATAGGTACTTACCCCTCATAGAGTTCGCCTACAACAACAGTTTCCATAGCAGTATAGGTATGGCACCTTATGAGGCTTTGTATGGTAGGAAGTGCAGATCTCCTGTTTGTTGGCATGAGATTGGTGAGAAATCCCTGTTAGGTCCAGAGTTGGTGCAAGAAACTTCTGAAAAGATTAAGGTCATTAGGAAGAATCTTGCAACTGCCCAGAGTCGGCAGAAAAGCTATGCTAATAACAGAAGAAAAGATTTAGAGTTTGAGGAGGGAAATCAGGTTTTTCTAAAAGTTACTCCTGTCACTGGTCTTGGAAAAACTGTAAAAATCAAAAAGTTGAGTCCTAGATATATTGGTCCATTCCAGATCCTACAGAGGGTTGGCCCTCTCGCTTATAGGATTGTTCTTCCACCTCACATGTCCAGAATCCGTGATGTCTTTCATGTGTCTAAGCTGAGAAAGTATATCGCTGATCCTTCTCATATTCTGAACTCTGAATCAATACAATTTAGGGAAAATCTCACACTTCCTTCCAAGCCTGCGCAGATTGTAAGTTGAAGTGCCAAAACCCTGAGGAATAAGAAAATTCCATTGGTTCAAGTTATTTGGGAAGTCCTGTCATCTGATGAAGCAACCTGGGAAAAAGAAGAAGATATTCGGAGTCAATATCCTCACTTGTTCCTTTGAGGTATTATATTCTACCTTTTGCTTCTTTAATCAATTTTGGGGACAAAATTGCATTAAGGGGGGTAGAATGTAACATCCCACATTTTAGGCTATCATAATTTATAAGGTTTAAAAAGGGTGATCTGTGTATGTTTAATTGAGAAACTAGAAACAATAAGAATTAGGGGTAAAAATCTAAAGTTTACTAATCTTAGTTAAGTAACTTTTATAAGTTTAAGTTGTTGGTAATCGATTACTAGCAGGTTGTAATCGATTACCTGAGAGCTATGTTTATGGTAATCGATTACTAACAGTCTGTAATCGATTACCTGAGAGCAGGATTTTTGGTAATCGATTACTAGGAATTGGTAATCGATTACCAGAGAGATGAATTTTTGGGAATCGCCTGTCAGGAGTGTGTAATCGATTACCTGAGAGCTGAAGTTTTAGTAATCGATTACCAGGGTTTGGTAATCGATTACCAGAAATCTGGGCTTCTAGTAATCGATTACCAGGAGTGGTAATCGATTACCAGATTACCAGAACGGGTTTTCAAGAGTCTTTTTAGCCTATGGTAATCGACTACAGTAAGTCTATAATCGATTACCATCACTTAATATATATAGACTGGTGCGAAATTAAACCAGATTTTCTCATTTCTTCTTTCCCTTCACCGTCTTAAAGAGAGAGAGAGAGTGTGAACCCTAGAGAGAGAAACTTCGAGTCGGAGCTTGGGAACGGATTCGGAGCAAGGAAACATCAAGGAATTCACCCACAAATCTCCTCTTGAATCTCTAGGATTGGTGAGTACAACTCACTTCCTTGTTAGGATCTAGAGAACCCTTTTTATGCATGCTCCCTCTTCCTAACCCCTTTTCTTTAACTTTTGTCAATTATGGATTCTAGTGGTAGATTCTATCTATATTGATGTGATAATTGATGGTTTGAAAGTATGGATTGGAAATCGAGTAACGGAATCCTTAGCTTCGAAGTTTTCGAACTATCGAAACTAACGGAACCGCTCGATTCCCCTTGTACTTATATCCAAATCGATTGCATTTCCCTGATTATTTATAGTTCTTGGATGCTATTGCTTGAATTGACGATTGAAATGAATCTTGGAATTTAGATTCGTAAGGGTCGAAATTTCGGAATAGTCAAAACTAGTTTAATTGTTGGCAATTGTTATGAATAATACGTTGCATTACTATTCTATCATGAATATAATTAGTTTGAAGTAAAATTCAAGTCGGCCTTGTGCTGTGAGTAAAATTAAAAGAATAATTGTATTGAAAACATGACTTCGGTCCAGTTTGGGTGGGATTCGTCCCCGGGAAAGCCGGTTCCCGTAGTCTAAGCTCAGGTTTAATTCTAGAAAGTGATAAGAACATGCCTGTTGGGCACAGCAGTGAGTGCATCATATTGCATTTTATTTGATTGTGGATGGTTTGGTTGATATGATGAATTAAACTACGACATGAATTTCTTACCCTCTTGCATTCATGCATGTGTTTTGTATTCACTGAGATTTTATCTCACCACGCGTTATGTGGTTTTATAGATGAGCATGTACCACCACCCTTGGATTCTCAGACTAGAAATTGAAGTGCTCCTCGGATCTACATATATATAGATGTATATGCTTAGTTTTTAGTTTATTACTAGCTTGGTTCCTTGTATATATATTTCTTGAATGTTATGAAGACAACAAGAACACCATGTATTTTGGAGTTGAGTTTTTTTTTATATGGCTATGATGTATAAGTTGGACTCTATTATGTATATAAGTTAGTCTTATTCACGAACTATTGGTTATTCGTTGGATTACTTACAATTTCGTGAATGAGTTGATATTCGAAACAATATACTTTTAAACTTTAAGCCAGGGATTTTGGTTTCCAACGGACTAAGTTCTGGTTTAGAAATTTAAGGTGTTACAACTACTTTCATTTATTTTTCAACTTACATGAACTTACGCAATGATGGGAAAATCAAGAGGAAAGAAGCTTGCATTTATAAATTGATAAACATGAAATGTTTAAAAGTCGAAAAAAGATAAAGAAATAGTTATAGAAATATTAGAATAATACTATGATCATAAAAATATCACACATTTTAATTAATTAATGAATAGTAAATGTAAAATATTTAATTTATGATTTATGATAAAAAATCAAAATATAATTAATACCTAATATTATATTTTTTTAAGCTTTTAGTTTTATGTCACAAAAGATTATATTATATAATATTTTATAAAATTTACTAAATATTTATGAGTAAAACTTATTCATCATTTGCAGTGGACGTGATTACTGCTTGATTGAGGGATACTTCTATGCAAGCATGCTTTAAAGATGAGTTTATGGAGGAGGTCTATGATATTATCCCACGTTACTTAAATGCTGTTGCTGGCTCGTTGGCTCGTATTCTACATGATTCTACATGAGATTTCCCCTTTTGATAATTGATGTATCCGGATTTTTATGATTGAGTGGCGTGAGTATCTTTTTTATTGTTTTTCTTTTTGTTTTTTTGTTTTTCCCTTATAAAAAGAGACCTCACTGCAAGTTTAGAGAGGCCCGTATCTGTAAATATTGAAAAATAAGATTAATATACTAACATGTCAGTTTACCTGCACTAATAGGTATTTTTTCAAAAAAAAGTGAAACACCGGTGTTTCACCCCTAGAATGACCCAAAATAAAAATATTTATAAGGACTAAAATCTTTTTTTTTTTTGGAAGAATAAGGACTAAAATCTATGTTGATGTATTTTGCAAAAATCAAAAATTAATTACAAGGATCAAAATGCCATATTTTCTTATTATGTAAGGAATAGAACCATTTTTTTAGAGACAATAATAATATCCGATGTATTTTACATGGACCAATATTTTAGCCCATCTCAAGTATAGACAACTAGGTATATCCTTGAAAAACTAATTGGCATTTAATAGCCTATTTGAAATATCAATGTCCCCCTCCGTGCTTTTCAAGAATCCCCTCCGTGCTTTTCAAGAACCTAACCCAGAATGGAGAATCTTGCTCGTCCCTCTCCGGAAGAGGAAGATCTCCTTGCCCGTAGCACAAAGAAAGTTAAGTTAATTATTGAGAATGTCGAATGCAAGGAAAATAAAGGCTCTCCAGGTGCGAGTTCGAATAATCTAGCTCCAATAATTGAATCCATGGAAACCAAAAACCCCCCAGAACTGGTGAAAGACCGATCCGCCGAAATTTCAAAACCATCGTACAAAGATATGGTTATCTATTCCGATCATGTGGAAGAGGACCTTGAAGATATTCTTAGGGCTGTCAATGAAGAACTTTTCCCTGACCATCTCAACTCAGATGAGGACGTGCCAGACTCAAATGAATTCAATCCCAATCCGGAAGTCAAGATCACTCGAGAGGAATTCTCAAATTGGTGCAAACCGTGGCGTTATACACTCATAGTTCGTCTTCTGGGAAAAAGAATGGGATTGCGCTTCATGTCTACTAGACTTCAAGGTCTTTGGGCCAAAAAAGGTAATGTCAAAGTAATTGATTTAGATGATGATTTCTTCTTGATTAGATTTGCAGATGAAGGTGACTACAGTACGCCCTCTTCGAAGGTCCGTGGTTAATCGCCGACCACTATCTCCTCGTTCAGCGCTGGAGACCCCTTTTCAAACCCCATCTGGACTCTGTGAAGAAGATTTCCGTCTGGGTCAGGATACCACAACTGCCTATGGAACTGTATAACCATCACTTCCTTTGGAGAGCAGGGAAAAAAATTGGAACCATGCTCAAAATTGATGAGCTTACCTCCATCCACTCCAGGGACAGATTTTCCCGTTTCTGTGTTGAGGTTGATCTTCGTCGCCAACTTCTCCCTTATATCACAGCTATAGGCCAAACCTTTAAGATAGAGTATGAGGGCCTCCATCTCATATGTTTCAAATGCGGAAAGTATGGGCACCGAATGGAAAATTGTTCAAAATCCCCCCTGCCTTGATCAATTCTGATCCCCAATCTCCCCCTCCTACCTCTGAAAACCAAGATCCTAACCCTGTTATCAGTCCCTCCCAATCTTTGCAAGAAGCTCCCTTGGTTCCCTCTCAAGCCCCAGCTCCTGAATCTGTTTTTGGACCTTGGATGATGGCTAAGAAATCCCAACGTAGGAAACCCACAGCAAAAAAACTGACCCTCCTACAGATGATTCTTTGACTAAACCCCCTTTGAGTGGTTCAAGGTTTGATATTCTCTCAGAGGATGCCAAGGCTAGTGAGATTACGGAGACTCCTCCTAACCCATATCCGAACTATAACCCCCCTGTCAACTCAACCCCCTGTCTTGGGCCTATCCCAAAAGCATCTCCTATAAAGAAACCCCATCCTAAAAATCCTTCCTCTGCAACCCAGAAAAAGAGTCAGCCCCCTCCTCCTCCAAAAATTCCCCCCCCCCCCCAGCCACTCAAAAAAAGAGTCAGCCCCCTCTCCCCCATAAAAGCCCTCAACCTACTATCCTGGATTTGAAATCAATTATTTCCCCTAAGCCTCTCCCCAAATCTGAAGAGGAGATTGAAGAGCAAAGAAAAAGGAGCAGGAGATGCTATCCCTGATACGAATTTACAAGAAACAACTTCAGTTTAATTACAATAATGGGGGAAGTATAGTTGATATCTTAGGAGGGTGCCCTTCTCAATCGTTTTGGGGTCCCCATCCTGAGACTTCTTCTGTACCTATCCACCCTCTCACTCCAAATGATACCTAAAAGACTCAGTCCAACATAGTAGATGTCGAACCTATGCATGATGAGATTTCTCAACCTGCTCAGATGGATGAAGATCCTTCATCTAAGTCTGTCTCAACTGCCTAGGTGCTTTCTGTCCTTTTCTTTTATATCATAAATCTTATATTGATTAATTTTTTGATTTGGAATTGTAGAGGAGTAGGTTCAAAACATTTTCCTGGTTTGCTTAGGGATATTATTTGTATCCACCATTTATCTTTTGTTGCTTTGTTAGAACCTAGGATCAGTGGTGATAAGGCTGATAAAGTTATAAAAAAAATAGGCTTAGAGGGGTGTTTTAAAGTTGATGCAATAGGCTTCTCTGGAGGAATTTGGTGTATGTGGAACCCTAAATCTATTTCTGTTAATTTTATTTCCTCTACTAATCAAAGTGTCCATCTTTGTATTAATGACAAGTCCAACACTCCCTGGATCCTTTTTGTCATTTATGGTAGTCCTAGGGTTTCAAATAGGATGGATCTCTGGGATAACCTTCGTAACTTCCACTCTTTACATCCCAACATTCCTTGGTCTGTTGCTGGTGACTTCAACACCATCCTGTATGAATCTGAAAAAGTGGGAGGTGGTCCTATCAACAGATCTGCTATGTCTAATTTTAATCAATGTCTTGAGGATTGTTTTTTATCTGATTTTGGGTTCAAAGGTCAAAAGTTCACTTGGGAAGAATATTCCCAAATCCTCGATCATGAGGAAACTTACTGGTTTCATTTATCTAGAAGTAGGTGGCTTTCTTTGGGAGATCGTAATACTAAATTCTTCCATCAAGCTACTCTTATTAGGAAAAATAAAAACAGAATTGAGGCCCTTAAAACCTCTGAAATTGATTGGACTTATGATAGCCAAAATATCAAAAACCTTATTATTTCCTTTTTCTCTAATCTGTTCTCTGATGTTCCTCCTACCACCCCTTTACCTCCTGGGATTCCCAGCTATCCTGTTATCTCTCCTGCTGATCTCCCCTCAAGTGCTATACCTGACTCTCTTGAAATTAAGCATGCCCTATTCAGTATTGGAAATCTCAAGGCCCCTGGCCCAGATGGTTTCCATGCCATCTTTTTTAAAAGTCAGTGGGACATCCTTAACACCCACATCATATCTTTTGTCCAAAACTGTTTCTTAAATCCGAATAATATTAGAGACATTAACGAAAAAATTCTAACTCTCATTCCCAAAGTGGATTCTCCGGATAACCCAACCCATTTTAGACCCATTTCCCTTTGCAATGTAATCTACAAGGTTATTACTAAGATTTTAGCTAACCGTATCCGCCCAGCCTTGCCTAATCTTATATCCCCTCACCAATCTAGCTTTATTCCTGACCACCATTCAATTGATAACATTATTATTTACCAAGAAGCAATTCATACTATGAGATCTTTAAAAGGGAACAAAGGCTTTATGGCTATAAAATTAGACCTCGCAAAAGCTTATGACAAACTCAATTGGAAGTTTATCTTAAACTCTATTTCCCTTGCTGGTTTTTCTCCAATCCTGACTAATATTCTTGCCAATTGCATTAGTTCTTCTTATATGTCCATTAATTGGAATGGCGAATTAACCCCTCCCTTCTTCCCTTCTAAGGGTATTAGGCAAGGGGATCCTCTTTCCCCTTATTTATTTGTAATCTGTATTGAAAGACTTACTCATTTGATTTCACATGAAATTCACTCTTCTAATTGGAAGCCCCTTAAATTTGGTAAAAATGGAGTGGAATTATCCCATCTCCTTTTTGCTGATGACATTATTATGTTTGGGGAAGCCTCTATTAATCAAGTGAACTCTATCAAATCTATTATTGAAACTTTTTGTTCTGCCTCTGGTCAGGAAATTAATTATTCCAAGTCCCAGGTCTACTTTTCTAATAATACTAATGAGGATCTAGCTAACCACTTATCTGTAGCTCTTGGCATGACAAAAACAGAAGATCTGGGTCTTTATCTTGGTGTCCCTTCCCTCCATAAGAGGCCCTCTAGTAGAACTTACTCCCATATAGTGGAAAAGGTAAGGAAAAAGCTTAATTCTTGGAAAGCTAACTGTTTGTCTTTTGCTGGAAGGGTCTCTTTAGCTCAGGCGTGCCTTTTCAGCATTCCAAATTACATCCTTCAAGCAGCTGTAATCCCAAATTCTACCTGTGATGAAGTAGAGAGAATATGCAAAAATTTTATCTGGGGCTCGTCCTCCTCTCAAAGAAAATGTCACCTGATTGCTTGGGATAAAGTGTGCAAACCTAAGCAGCAGGGTGGTCTAGGTTTCAGATCTTTGAGAGTTCTTAATGAAGCCTATCTCCTTAAGCTTGCTTGGTCTCTCCTTTCCAAACCTGATGCATTCTGGGTGAAAATCCTTAAAGCGAAATATAAAATTCCAGATTCCTCTCACTTATTGATCAAAGCTGCTAACAAAGACTCTATTCTTTGGAAAGGAATTGCAAAAATCTGGTGCCTTCTGGAGAAAAGCACTATATGGATTCTTGGAGATGGCAAATCTACAAATTTCTGGACTGATGTTTTTGTTCCTAGCTGTGGTCCTCTGATTCATCACTCCTTGGAAGAAATCACTAGATGGAAGCTTAACCTTCCCGCATCCTCATTTACTGAAAACAACTTTTGGAACCGGGATTTGATTGGCTCTTCTCTTCCCCCCAGCATAATTTCTCATATTTCTAGCATCAAGCCTCCTGCTATAGCTGATGGACCAGACTACCTAGCTTGGAAGTTCTCATCCAATGGAGAATTTACAATAAAAAACTGCATATGATTTCCTAACAGAGAACTCATCAGCAAAATACCCTGTTGATGATATTTTCAAAACAATCTGGTCTCGACAAGGTCCTCCTAGAGTTTCTACCTTTGTGTGGAAAGTTGTACATGGTAAACTGCTTACAAACTGTGAAAGAGTTAAAAGGGGGATGACATCCAACAACCTTTGCCCCAGATGTAATTATGCCCCTGAAACCATCATGCACCTTCTCAAGGATTGTGACATTGTTGTTGAACTATGGGAGTCTCTAATTGACTCTAATTCCTGGGCCTCTTTCTTTAGTCTTGGGCAAGACCAATGGATCAGGAAAAACCTAGAATTATCAAACCATTCTATTGCTGGTGTTAATTGGAGCTTCATTTTCCCTATCTGCATTTGGTCTTTATGGAAGGACAGAAATTCCCTGGTCTTTAAGCAAAAGACAGACCTCCCTGGTAACCTTTTCTTCCACGTTATCAGCTATGCCAGAAGAACAATTGAAGTGATTGCTGGCCCTTCTCCACTTTCTCAGAGGATCTTCAAAAAAGAAGAGTTTGTGGGTTGGTCTAAACCCCCAAGTAACTTCTACAAATTAAATGTTGATGCTTCTGTCATCCTCCCGAGCCTAAATGCTAGCTGTGGTGGTTTAATTAGGGATCATGATGGTTCCTTTATTAAGGGATTTTCCTGTAACATTGGCTTATCATCTACAGTTAAAGCCGAATTATGGGGGCTCCTCCATGGTCTGAATCTTGCGGTGTCTCTCAAAATCTCAAACTTAATTGTTAATGTTGACTCCCTTCTTGCTGTCCAGATGGTTAAAGGTAGCTGCAAGTCCTCTCACCATTGTATGGCTATTGTTAGAAGCATTAGAAAAATCCTTTCAGAGCACAAGTCTTTTATTTTAAGTCATGTTTTTAGAGAGTCTAATCACAGTGCTGATCATCTTGCTAGCATTGGTCATAATCAACACCTGGGTATCAATGTTTATAATTCTGTTCCTAAATCTTTAGGGCCTTTTTTGCTGGAGGATATTAGAGGGGTTTGTTTTCCCCATTTAGTGCCTTCTAGGTAGTCTCCTTGTCCTTTCTTTGGGTCTTTGGCCCCGTCAATTATAAAAAAAAAGAAATATCAATGTCCTTGATATTAATTTCTTATTAGAGTAAAATGTAATTTTTATTCTTAAATGCGGTCCATATTTTGAAAAAAAAAAATTTAAACTCTATATGTATAATTAGTTTTAATGTTATCTCCGCCATATTGTTATAACAAGGTGAAATCGATATGAAATTACTGTTATATAAAAAAAAAATATGAAATTACTGTGAATTATAGAGATTATTTTTTTTTTTGAAGTCAATTATAGAGATTAAATTGATACTGACTGTTTTTGGTACAAAAATTGATAATAAGTGTTATGTATAGAGACAAAAATATATAATACTTTTTAGTGCCTATACATGACACTTTTTAATTTAGTCCCTCTTTTTTTTGTGACATTTTTAATTTAGTCCCTTTGCTGTGTTATTAACTCCAACAAATAATATTATAATAATAGCATACGACAAAGACCAAATTAAAAATGATTTTACATAATTAAAATTAAATATCTCATACAGAAACCAAAGATAGATTTTACATAATAAAAAAGATGAGTGATGAGAGTTGAAGTTTGCCCCATTTGTCCCTTGCACCAATTGGGTCCTAATGTAAGACCCCAATTCTTCTTCTCTGTTCTCTCTGTTTTTTTTTTTTTTGGTTTGAGAACTTTGTTTCTCCCTCTGTAACCGTGTCCCCATTTTCTGTGTGCAAACCCCTTTTTATACTGTAATGAGATAACCATTACCTCCTCAATATCTTAAACAAATTCCTACTTTCTCTCCATGAACACATAATCCCAACAACTCCCCACTTTCTCCAAATTTTTAGCTAAATTTTTAGCAACAAACTAGAGGGTTTTCAGCATATATTTTTCTGGTTTTTTCCTTTTTTTTCCTGATTTTATTTGATTTTTTTTTATTTTCAGATTATTTTAATATTTTTTTGTATTTAATATTTTTTATATTTTCTGAAGTATTTTTTTTTATTTTTTTAAATTTTCTTTTCTAAACATCAAATTTATTTCTAAAATGTTTATTTTTATTTTTTTAACCTTTTGAATTTTTTTATTTTGAGATTTATTTATAAATTAAATTTAACAAAAATCAAAATTAAAATAATATTAGCCTGGATAAAATCGGGTATTCACTACCATATATGCATAAGTAGCATATATTCTGATTCCTGTTTTCATTTGGCCAATTATTCAAAGGGTCGCAATTTGGTACCTTCTGGTCAGAGAGAGTTTGGATACCTTTTTGTTATTTTTTATTGAATTGAGGCATAAAGGCCAAAATTACATAGGAACTGTACTCTGTCCTAAATTATTTTGAAGACATAAAGTAGATTTTAAATGAGACACATGTGTATTGCAAATGAGAATGTAAAAAAATAGGGGAATACCATAGAATTTCCCTTGTTTTAATGGGTGCATTTGTCCGGGATATTTATTATTTATTTATGTATAAAATAATTTTTATATCTTTTACTATTAAGTTTTTTTAATTTATATTGAATAATTTATATGTCTTAAAGAATTTTTTAGTATATATTTTTAAAAATCATCAAACACATATGAATCGGCTCTGGAAAATTTTTTAAGGTTTAAGATTTACCCTTTAGAATTTAAGATTTAACCACTTTAATGAGTAAAATTACATTATAACTTTTATATTATTTTATTAATAAATTAAATCATTTTTTATAAAATTAATTATTTAAGTAAAAATTTCTATGACATTAATTGTATCTATAAAAAATTTTATGTCTGGGATTTTCTTATCCACTGTTTCCCGCTAGTCTTTTTTTTTAAATCTCTATCTCATGGTCATGGAGAAGCTTACTTGTTCACATAAAGGCTAAAAACAACATCAATGATATCCTCACACCTATAAACACCCACCGTACACCCCCTCATTTTCTTTTTTCCTTTTTTTTAACTGTGAACAATACATTTTTTTTAAATGTGAATAATATCTACTTTTTTAAAAAAATTATTACTGGTTAACCAGATTAATAACCTAGTTAACCACCAATTTATATGGTATTAACCACATGCTCACTTGAAATCAAAATTAAAGGTTTGTCATTTTGAACAGTTATCTGAATTGATATCAATATTAACTACTTGGGCAACTTATTTAACCACGTACTAACTCATAGTTAACCACCTTTAGCCTCACTTACTGTGGGTGTTTTACTATTTGGGTGTGGAAATTTCTTTTTCGTAAAAACAATCAACAATGATATTCCCACACCCAAACAGTAAACACCCACCGTACACCCCTTCATTTTCTTTTTTATTTTTTATTTTTTATTTTTTTTTATTTTTTAACTGTGAACAGTACATTTTTTTTTAAATGTGAACAGTACCTACTTTTTTTAAAAAAAAATTTATTACTGGTTAACCGGATTAATAACCTAGTTAACCACCAACTTATATGATATTAACCACATGCTCACTTGAAGTCAAAATTAAAGGTTTGTCATTTTGAACAGTTATCTGAATTGATATCCATATTAACCACTTGAGCAACTTATTTAACCACGTACTAACTCACAGTTAACCACCTTTAGCCTCACTTATAATTATTAACCAGATTAATAACATAGTTAACCACCAACTTATATGGTATTAACCACCTGTTCACTTGAAAATAAAGTTTAAGGTTTGTCATTTGAAGTTATCTGAACTGATATCAATATTAACCATTTGACCAACTTATTTAACCACATAATAACTTCACAGTTAACCACTTTTTGCCTCACTTATAATTATTAACCAGATTAATAACACAGTTAACCACTAACTTATATGGTATTAACCACATGTTTAGAACTTAGGAGTATGCTCTTTTCTTCTATGTTTTTTCTTAAGAAATTGATCAAATCAGATGAAATTATTTTTATTTCAAATTGACAAACTTCAAAATTTATTAATAAAAATCCAGAAAGTGATGTTTATTAAATAAATATCAATAATAGTATAATTATTTATAAAAAAGATTATGATAAACTATACTTGGTTATTGGACTATAAATTTTATAAATTTCACTATTCAATTTATTTCATCGATCCTAAATTTAAAGATTATAATAACAAAAAAGGTTATATCATTATTTAAAAAAATATAAACAGTAATTAAAAATATGAATTTTATATTAATTAAGAAATTTGATTAATTTACTATGTTATATTCAGAGATTTGATTTATTATTATTATTACAAATTTATAATTCAACCAAATTTTTATCTATCCCAATCACATAAATAATCCATAATGGTAAAATAATTAAATTATTTTTGTAATATAAATTTTAATTTTATAATAATAATTATGAATATTTTTTGTTAAAATGTAAGCCGTTGTTCTTTTTCCTTTATAAGAAAAATTGTCACATGTGTTGTCATCAATAAAATTGTCATTATTGTTATGATAAATTTATAATTCAACCGAAATCTTTCTCTATTCCAATCACATAAATAATCACTTAAGATAAATAATTAAATTTATTGGTAAAATAAAATTTTAATTTTGTAATAATAATAGTGATTATTTTTCTTAAATGTTTTTTGTTTATAAAAAAATTTGTAATGATTGTTGTTATCATATATTAATAGTATGCTTAATGTATTTTCTCAAAAAAATTTTAAGTGTTTACCTATTTTTTTTTTACAAGATCACAAATATCCTCCATAGGAGGCAATATTATTCGAGCCGGGTATGACATTTATGGACAGCAAAACTCTGCCTCCGAGTATGTAATACGGTTGCATAAGTGTTTATCTGATTTAGTATATAAAATATAAACAGAAAACGAAAAAGAATTTGATAAAAAAGTGAGGAAACAAACAAATATTTTTTTAGCAAAATATTTAAATATAAAATTTTAAATAAGTAAATTGAAAATAAACAATAAGGTGTATCACAATGGAAGTTTTATTTATTTTTGAAACATGCAATTATAAATAAATAAATAAATAATCATTTCTTTACATGATAATAATGATGATTCATGATTGAATTTTTCTAAATTTAATTTTTGTGTATTACCCATTTAAATATAAAATATATAAAGGATGCAATATGTGTTCTATATTCAGCTCTTTTTTCTTCTAGATAATAATATTAAATTGGCTTAAAAATGTTTTTCATCCCTTGAAAATTAGTGAATTTTGTGTTTAGTCCCTATAAATTTTTTTATCTAAATTTAATCCCTCATTAATTTTCTGATTCTAAATTAAATTTAATCCTTGTCGTTAATTGTCGATGTTAAGTGATGACCTGACACTATTGCAGAACCCTAATGTGTCTATTTAGGGTGACATAGCTGACATGTTGGATTTAGTTTTAATTATTTTGCTAAATTATTTTAAATTAAAAGTTCTTCAAAAATAAAACGTGTAGGATTGCCATATTGAAAAAGAACTCTAATCTGAGAAGTTGAGAGGGAGGTATCGATAAGTCAAATACAACAAGAGAAAAGAAAAGCTAAGAGAGAAAAAGATTATGGTTATATCAATCCTACACGTTTTATTTTTTAAAACTTTTTTATTTAAAATAAATAATATTTCAAATAGTATTAATAAAAAAATTAGCAAAATAATTAAAATTAAATCCAATGTGGTAACCACGCCACCTTAAATAGACATATTAGCGTTCTGTAACAGTGTCAGGTCATCACTTAACAACAATAATTAACGATAAGGATTAAACTTGGAAACAGAAAATTAATGAGAGACTAAACTTAGGTGAAAAATTTTATAGGGACTAAACACAAAATCCCCTAATTTTTTAAGGAATAAAAATATATTTAAGCCTATTAAATTATATGCTAGATATGCTAGAGAAGTTTTTTGTTCTCCTAATACATTTTGTTTATCTATTTGCATTCATTTAATACGATTATCATAAATGAATCTAAAATTCTTTTTATGTATTTCTTTTGGTAATTTCAATTTTTTATTTTTTTTTTTGGTGAAGTGCAAGAAAAGAAAAAGAAACAAGAAAGACTACATCAATCTACTACATGAAGAAAGTAATGGAACGAGGACACTTAGGAGCACATTCGAGATAGTCATGGCAATCAAATATTAACTTGTGGGTACTGATATGCTCCATCCATTTTGACTGGGCTTTAGGAAAATCCAATCGTGGTCCGATTTTTAGGGGGGAGCGGGTTTAGGGGTACCCACCCCAACCCTTAACACGAACCCGGTTCAATATAATAATTAAATAATATTAAGTATATTAATAGTTAAATAATAAATCAAATTTATATATTTTTCTTAAAATAAGATATAATTAATTTTTAAGTTTTTCATTTTTTAAGATTTTCAATATCTACTTTTATATATAATTTGAATTAGAATGTATTAGATATATAAGACTTGTTTAAAATTATGTATTTAAGCTACTAAAAAATAAAGATAATAATAATAATAATAATAATAATAATAATAATAATAATAGTAGGTGAAATCCCCGCAGGTTTCCTCGAATAACAGGGATTCACGGGAATAGAGTTGAGTTTCATAATTCCAAACTCGCTATCTTTAAACCGGAACCCACCCCGACTTTTGTGGGACAGTGATAGAAGGAGTAAAACTCGCCTTGTTCCCATGTGTGGTTCCAGACTTGTAGATTTTGTTTGGGACCCTTGGAAACCCATTAAAGCCATAAAATCCACACATGAGGTAGATTCCCTATAGAGATATATATTCAAAGGTCAACACCTTTCATGGATCCCTAGATAACCTAAAATCGCCTGGAATGGCTTCTTCCATTTTATAGGTGTAGCGTATGATCAAATCCAAAATGGCATGAAAACTGCTAGCGAATTCGTCTCACACTAAATGTTTCGGAAGTCCAGGTTTCAAGTAGTTTAAAGGCCATCTCTCACTACATGAAGCTTTGTGAAGGTAGCGTTTTCTGATTGTATTAAGCCCAATAATCATGTCAACCACTTTGAGTGCTTAGAACGAAATACACCACCAATTCCACAATGCTTCCTTGCTTGCTTCCTGCTCACGTCCACATTCTTCTTCACATAATTACCTCGTGGAGGTTTCCAAATGAGCTTTGCCTGTAGAAACACAGGGAAACACTAGAAGGGGGGTTGAATAGTGTTTCTTAAATAACTTATGAAAGCTTTTCGCAAACAGCTTTTATAAAGACATTTCAGACAGGTTAAAGGGGCTGTCTGAAGTTTTTTAACACAGGTTCTGAAAATATGTTTTTAAAACGTTTCTTGCTTTTATAAATTATCAGAACAGTTTTTCAACACCCTTTGATTAGAATAAACGAATTGACAAGAGATAAGGGTAAGAAAACTTAGCCACAGAATTTATCCTGGTTCACTCACTACCACTGTGAGCTACGTCCAGTCCCAATGCCAAGAAGCACTTGGATTTTCTCTTAATCTCAACCAGATTACAAGTATTCTTTTACAGTCAAGCCTCTTCAGTCTCTACAACCAAGTATTCTTTTTCAGTCAAGCCTCTCCAGGCTCTACAACCAAGTATTCTTTTTCAGTCAAGCCTCTCCAGGCTCTACAACCAAGTATTCTTTTTCAGTCAAGCCTCTCCAGGCTCTAGAACCAAGTATTCTTTAGACAACAAGCCTCTCCAGGCTCAAAAACAGTTTTACAAAAAAAGATTTGTTTAAGCTCTAAAACTAAACCAGTTTGAAGCTTAAACTGTTTCAATGTACAAATAACTGAGGTATACTCAGAATATATGAAATGATGTACAAAGAATTTTTATCAGAGTATGTTTTACAGAGTAAAACTAGCAGCGTTTTGTTTCTCTTGAAATGTAATCTCTTGTGCTTCTTGTGAATGATCTTCAGATGAAGGGTATTTATACCCAGTCTTCAATCCGTTGAAAAATTGTCGTTTAGAGATAGCATTTAATGCTATTTAATCCGTTGTGAGACATGCTCCTGAGCATTCTGTGCGTTCTGAAACTTTTCTGACAATGTCCAAGGTTGCTGCTGACAAAAGCTGCCACAACCGTTCCTGCAAAAACTGCGCTGCAGAGATTTCCCAAATGGTGTATGAAATTCAAACAACCCAGGAAAGGTCTCTGTGTCTTTGCCAAAATAAGCCTTGAAAAGTTGCGTGCAGCAGAGAGTGCTTTAACTCTTCAGAACTTCAGACAAGTCTTCTCACAACTTCAGCAAGATGTGCCACGTCATAAAATACGACTTCAGACGGCTTCAACACTTCAGACGGGTTGAACCTTCAGACGGCTTCAACACTTCAGACAAGTTGAACCTTCAGACGACTTCAACACTTCAGACAGGTTGAACCTTCAGACAGTCTTTATTAAGATTAAAGTGGCTTGCTGAAATCATAGATAAAACATTAAAAACATATGTATCTATGATAGTTCTTTTAACCAAATTTGTTAAACATTAAAACTTAGGGATTGAGCTGTCTTAAATCATCATAATCTTCCTTATGATATTTTTGAGACTCAACATTCTCCCCTTTTTAATGATGACAAATTTGCTTAAAATAAATAAATCTAAAAGGAGTTTTAAATTATCATAAGTGTAATATAAGTATAACTCCCCCTCAGATTAATACTTCTCAGGTCTAACAGTTTCTGATATTTCTCAAATACTCCCCCTGAGACCGGTAACCACTTCAGATTCAGATTTGTTAGATTTTAATACTCCCCCTTTTGTCATCAATCAAAAGGGAACTTCAGAGCAATAATCACAAATCAAGATCAAGAATAACAATCAGATCCAACAATATAATCAAAGCAATCAGAGCTTATAAAAACACATGATACCAACAACTGATTGTATTAAAGCAATGTTCAGACGAAAAAAATATAGAATCTGAAAATTAACACAAAATTGAAATAACATCAGACTGGCTAAACATCATAGACTATCCATTATTCTTCTTCAGCAAGGCTGCTATCAGTAAAGCAGAAATCTCTTCTTTAGCCTTGTCAATCTGAGAGATAACAGTAGCCTTCAGTTCTTCTTGCCCAGTTCTGATCTGCAACTATTCTTGGAGAATCTGATCCTGTTTAGCAACCAGATCAGCATTCTTCTTCTCTAACCTCTTGACTTGCAGTTTCAGTCTTCTGTTCTCTTCTTTAGGGTCGTTCTCAACTTCATATAGTACAATCTTGATGCTCTCATGATAGAATCCGAAAACCCTGAACCCTTGCGGCAGATGATAGTCTTCAGGATGGCTGACAGGAAAGTAGAACTTATGAATTGGAATCATGACAGGCCAATCCTCTGTGAAAGAAGCCATAGGGAATCTGCCTCTGACATACTGATAATCTACAAGAGTAGAGGCACCAGGGTATGTCATGGAGTCTTCATCCTGTCCTGAAGTACCAGAAGAAGATCCAACACCTTCTCTGATATTCCAGTAGGATGACCACATTCAATCCCTGGAAGAATGATCTAAGCCTCCACCTTGTTTCTTGATAATTGTAGGGAACTTCTTATTCCAGGAAGCTTCAAACAAGAACTCATACATCTGCAGATAATTAGGATAAGTCTTGAGCTCCTTAAACTTGTCTTCAGGGTCTTCCTCCAGGGGATACCTGGGAATGATTCTATCAGGTTGCACTAAGATCTTTGTGGTTGGCCTGATGGAAATTGCCCTTGGGGGCCTGTACCCTCTCATGCCTACTAGCTTCAGATAGTCCCTTTCAAACAGCTCAGCCTCTGTTGATAGTTGCCTAGCAAAGCTCCAATCCTCATTGGAAAGCTTCAAAGAGTCAGCAGAAAAAGGGTTAAGAGGAGCCCACTTATGAGCAGGGCCTTTACCCTTTCTGATCTTCTCCAGCTGACCATAATATGCCTCACCTGAACTTCCTTGGTACTTTGCTCTTACTTCAGCTGCAGTCTGTTTGATAAGACCTTGATGCAGAGAGATAAGGGGCTCATCTCTGAAGTACTGAAGCTCTTCAAATAGATTAGGGAATTTGGGAACCCTGAGCCTTTTAGTAAACATGCCTTCATACCTGATGTGTGGAACTTCAGAGGCTAACTCAAAATGCCTATCAGTAAGGGGCCATGCATAGGGGTCAAAAGTAGGTTCTGTGAAGAAATCCCTACTTTTAGGACCTAGCCTCAGCTGCTCAGGCAGCATACCTCCCTTCCAGACTTGTGAATAGCCTTCTTCATGTTGATCTTCTAAGAAATCTTCAGACTGTGTAGCTTTTGAAGATGATAGGGATGATGATGGTGATGATGGTGGTGATGGTGCAGATTCTTCTTCTTGAATCTCTGAATCCTTCTTCTCAGGTGAGGATGGTGGAGATGGTGTAACATTGTCAAACCTCTCCTTGAGCCTTTTTACAGGAGGCTTCACAACCTCAGATTCCTTTTCTTTTTCATCTCTTCTCCTCTTGAAAAAGAGGTTTGCTTTAACGAAATTTTGGTACTTACCAGCTTCATCCATTTCCTCAAGCTGGCTGGCAGTGCTCCTTGTTACTTTGGCAGGTGGTGCAGGGGCTGTCTGAAACAGTTTTGTCCTTGCACTCTTCCTTTGCTGAGCACTAGATCTTTTCCTTTTCTTAATTGCTTGGGCTATAGTAGCTAGCCTATCATCTTCAGCAATAGCAAGCTGAGAGGCCACAACTATAGCATAGTCAGATTTTTCTTATTCTGCCTTCTTCTCCAACTCTTCTTGCTCTAATGCAGTAGAAAGAGCTGCTACCTGAATCAGTTCAGGATCTGATGGACATGCAGCTAAGGGTTCTGCTGGTACTGCCTCAGAGTCAGCAATCTCAGCCATCTCTTGAGCCTTTCCTTCTGGTTCAGAAGTAGGCTTAGGAGACAGAGGCTTAACAACTTCAAATGTCTGACCCACAATTTCAGACGACTTTTTCAGAGCCTTCTGAACAGGTTCAGATCCCTGAGTCTGTAAAGCTTCCAGAGAAATTTTTGCTGAGCTCCTCACAGGGAGTTTCTTTCTCTTCTGCTGGGGGGAAGGCTTGGAAGGCTTGAACTCCTTCTTCCTTATATCTCCCTGAAGCTCATCCTCAAGGACTTCTATGGTTGTTCTCCTCCTTGCAGCTTTCTCAAACAGAATGCTCTCCTTCAGAGAGGGAGATGGAGGCTTTGGAGTCAGCTTTATTTGCATGCTCTTCAGGTTGTTTTCTCCAAAGAAAACTGGGCCTTTGTGATCAAACAGCCTCTCTATGGGAACCCTGAAGTGCAGAAGGATCCTTGTGATGAGAGTGTTGTGGGGAAGACTGGATGCAGAATCTCTGATCTTCTTTTGCATGTGAAACATAAGGATGCTGGGAAGATTCATCTTCTTCTTCTTGATCAGGTTTATCAGACAGAACCTCTCCAGTTCTGAAACATGATCCCTGCTTCCACTCTTAGGGATTATGGTGTTCCCCAAGATAGCATGAAGAACCCTAACTTTCTCCAGCATGTATTTTGCATTCACGCTCTCTGGTTCTTCTGTTCCATACAACATCTTGGTGAACTCCTTGTGCCCACCTGTCTTCACCTCCCAGCCTGGAGTGAAAGTAACACCTTCAGCTTTCACACCCAGAATGGTGGAAAAATCCCTTCATCAACGAACACAGGGAAACCAAGCACAGTAGATTTGATGCTGGTATATACTCCCTTAGAGTTGGGAATACCTCTAGCATAAGTCCAGAACTCCACCACACTTTTTTCATGCCATGCAGTGTTGATGTTCTCAAAGAATGAAGTCCATCATGCTCCATCAAACTCACCAACCAAGTCCATACCAAGGTCTTGAAGCTCCTCTACGTTAACACCCTTGGTTCTGACCACATTTCTTGCAGAAGATGCCTTAGGTGCCATTGTTGTTGCAGAGAAAAAGCTTAGAGAGAGAGAAAACTTTCTTGACTGTTGAAGAGAGAGAGATAGTGTGAGAGTTGTAAAAACTTCCTCGACACACTTACTTCTGTATTTATAGACCCATGATGCAATGATGTCCTGTACCGGCTGCACAGACTTCGGGTAACGTGTGAAGTGGAAGAGACAAAACTTTAAAATAATGGAAATCAACTGTCTCAGATAACCACGTCAGCAGTTACTTCAGACATATGAGAATTTTAGACACCCATACAAAGTTCAGACAAGCTATAAGTTCAGACACACTTAATATATCAGACAACAACATATTTCAGACCGTCATTAGAAAATGCATGTATGTTCAGATTATTGCGTATGAACTTAAATCTATCTTCAGCTAGGGGTTTTGTGAATATATCAACCCATTGATGCTCTGTTTCAATGAACTGAATATCAAAAACACCTTTCTAAACATAGTCTCTAGTGAAATGATGCTTGATTTCTATATGCTTTGCCCTAGAATGTTGGATGGGGTTCTTGGACAGATTAATAACACTTGTATTATCACAAAGAACAGGTATAGCAGAGATAGGAATGTTAAAATCCTCAAGCTGATACTTCACCCATAGCAGTTGTGAACAATAACTGGCTGCTGAGATGTATTCTGCTCCTGTTGTTGATAAAGCAATGGTGCTTTGTCTTTTGCTTAACCAGCTGATCATGTTATTTCCAAAGAAATGACATCCTCCACTGGTGCTCTTTCTTTCCATTCTATCTCCAACAAAGTCAGCATCACAGTATCCTATTAACCTGCAATCTTTGCTCTTCTTATAGCACAGACCAAGATTAGTAGTATCTTTCAGATACCTAAAAATTCTCTTTACAACTTTGTAATGAGTAATTCTTGGATCTGATTGAAATCTAGCACAGAGACAAACACTGAACATTATGTCAGGTCTGCTTGCAGTTAGATACAACAGAGAGCCAATCATTCCTCTGTATAAAGTTTGATTCACTGGTTCTTCCTTTTCATCTTTGCTCAAAGATGCAGAGGGATGCATAGGAGTTGACATGGGTTTGAAATCACTCATGTTGAACTTCTTAAGCATTTCTTTTGTATACTTTTCCTAGTGGATCCATATACAATCAGAATCTTGCTTAATCTGAAGCCCTAAGAAAAATTTTAATTCTCCCATTAAACTCATTTCAAACTCTGATTGCATCAACTCAGAAAACTCCTTACATAGGGAAGAATCAGTTGAACCAAAAATAATATCATCAACATATATCTGAACAAGTATAAAGTCTTTGTTAGACTGTTTTCTAAAAAGGGTTGTGTCTACTTTTCCTCTTTCAAAACCATTTTTTATAAGAAAACTGCTCAGTCTGTCATACCATGCTTTGGGAGCTTGTTTCAGACCATAAAGAGCCTTTTTCAGTTTGAAAACATAATCAGGAAAAGAAGTATCTTCAAAACCAGGGGGTTGTCTAACAAAAACTTTTTCTTCAATGAACCCATTGAGGAAGGCACTTTTAACGTCCATTTGATATAGTTTGATGCCATTATTTACAGCATAAGATAGAAGAATTCTAATTGCTTCTAACCTGGCAACTGGAGCAAAGGTTTCAGTGAAGTCAATACCTTCTTGTTGATTGTATCCTTGAGCCACCAATCTTGCCTTGTTTCTGACCACTTTACCTTCTTTAGACAACTTGTTTCTGAACACCCATTTGGTTCCAATAATAGTTTTCCCATGGGGTTAAGGAACAAGAGTCCATACATCACTTCTAGCAAACTGATTTAGCTCTTCTTGCATGGCTAGGATCCACACTTCATCATGCAGAGCTTCATCAATGTTCTTTGGCTCAATTTCAGACAAGAGAGCAAGAGAATTCAGATTCTTGAATTTTGATCTTTTCTTAACTTCTTCTGAAGTGCTACCAATGATTTGCTCCTTAGGATGATGTGACTTGTATCTCCAGTTAGTTTTCTGAGATACTGTCTGATCTGTCTGAGACTCAACATTTGTCTGAAGAGGTTCAGTGACAGATGGTGCTTCAGACACCTGTTCATCCTTCAAGCTGTTATGATCATTCAGCTCCATACCTGCAAAATCATCTTCTAGATCTGATAGTTCCCTATCAGTCTCTTTCTTGTCATTGAATTTTACATGAATTGATTCTTCCACAATTAAAGTTCTAGAGTTGAATACTCTATAGGCTTTAGATGTTTCAGAATATCTTATGAAAAATCCTTTATCAGACTTTGCATCAAATTTACCAAGATCATCCTTAGTGTTGAGTATAAAGCACTCACATCCAAAAGGATGGAAATATGATATGTTGGGTTTTCTTCCTTTCCACAATTCATAAGGAGTCTTTTTCAGAATTGGTCTTACCAATATTCTGTTCTGAAGGTAGCAAGCTGTATTAATAGCTTCTGCCCAGAAGGATCTTGGTAGGTTGCAAGAGTTGAGCATGGTTCTTCCCATTTCTTGCAAGCTTCTGTTCTTTCTCTCAACAACCCCATTTTGTTGAGGTGTTCTAGCCACAGAGAAATTGTGTGAGATCCCATTCTCATCACAGAACAGTTGGAAATTTGCATTCTCAAACTCTCCACCATGATCACTTCTGATGACAGATATACAAAATCCTTTTTCATTCTGTACCTTCTTGCAGAATATTGTGAAATTCCTGAAAGTCTCATCCTTGCTTCTTAGGAATAACACCCATGTGAATCTAGAATAGTCATCAACAATGACCAAACCATATTTCTTACCACTAATGCTTTCTGTTCTAATAGGACCAAACAAGTCAATATATAACAGTTTTAAAGGTCTGCTAGTGGAAACAACATTCTTACTCTGAAAAGAGTGTCTTGTTTGTTTCCCTTTCAGACAACTTTCACATAAAATGTCAGATTTGTAAGAAAGCTTAGGCAGTCCTTTAACAAGGTTGTGTTTTGCTAACTTTGAGATTAATCTCAAGCTGGCATGCCCAAGTCTTTGATGCCAAATCTGTTTTTCATCTTCAACAGAGATAAAACATTTTACATTTTGACTTGCTAGCTCCTCTAGATCAATTTTGTACACATTACTGTGTCTTTTAGCAGTAAAAAGGATTTGATCAAGAGAGTCTTTGACTATGCATCCTTCTTTAGTAAAGGAGACCACATATCCACTGTCACATAATTGACTTATGCTCAGTAAATTGTGTTGCAGTCCCTCTACCAGAAGAACATTCTTAATGAGGGAGAGAGGAAACATACCTACAATCCCTATTCCTGTGATCTTCCCTTGCTAGTTTCCACCAAAGGTGACCACACCTCCTGCTCTGGGCCTAAGGTTTTGGAACAAAGACCTTTCTCCTGTCATGTGTCGCGAGCATCCACTGTCCAGGTACCATTTGTGGGGTTTCCTTTGTCCTGTTAAACACATCTGCAACAAGAATGATCAAGTTTTTAGGTACCCATATTCTTTTGGGTCCTTTCTTGTTAGCTTTGGGCCTTGCTTTCCTCTTGTGTTTGCATTGAGCCGCATTGTGTCCAGGCTTGCCATAGTGAGAACACCTAATAACCTTCTTTCTGCCTTTAGTAAAATTTAAGACAGTAGGAGGTTCAGAGATGTTGTGATCACAAAAGCCTAAACCACTTTTGTCAAGGGAATGCCTTTGATTTCCAAGCATTATATTAAGATTTTTTATTCCTTGGACAAATTTGGCTAAGTCTCTTGTTAGTTCCTCAACCTGTTTCTAAAGTTTTTGATTTTCTTCAGACACAGTTTGTGAACTACTATTTTCAGATACAAGGATTTTCTCCTTGAGCATAATATTTTCTATCTCAAGAGCCTCATATTTACTGCACATTTCTGTGTGGGCTTTGGACAGATTCTTATACTCTTTGAAGAGTTCATTGGAACTTTCCTCCAGGTCATCATACATCTCTTGAAGGGTTAAAGGAAATACCTCAGATTCTGAGCTGTCTGATAAGGGCAGGCTGGCCATAAGACATAGATTGGCCTCTTCTGAAGTGTCTTCCTCTTCTTCTGAGGTAGACTCATCAAGATCCGCCCATGTTGCCATCAGACCCTTCTTCTTTTTGAAGAATTTCTTCTTCTTGAAGTTATTCTTCTTTAGTCTTGGGCATTCTGCCTTCATGTGACCTGGTTGTTTACACTCAAAACATATAATTTTGTCATTGTGTAAATCCTTACCTGATTTACCTGATTTAGAGGTAGAGGATTGGTTCTTTCTGAATTTTTCTTTATTCTGCAGCATCCTCTTGATCTTTCTGCTGAGAAGAGCAAGATCATCATCTTCTTCTGAGCTATCTTCAGAGTCTTCATCTGCTTCTGAAGTTTCCTCAGCTTGCATGGCTTTTATGTTCCCATGCCTAGTCTGTCTGGTCCTGGTGTTCAATGCTAGAGATTTAGTTTTGGATTCATCCTCTCCAAGTTCTAACTCATGGACTTTGAGAGAGCCCAATAGTTCCTCCATTTTCAAGGTGCTTAAATCTTTAGCCTCTTGAATGGCAGTAACCTTGGGTCTCCAAGCCTTGGGAAGGCTTCTCAGAATCTTTCGATTATTATCTCCAGATTCATAAGATCTTCCCAAAGATCTCAGTCTATTTGTTATTGTTTGAAACCTACCAAACATTTGGTCAATAGTTTCAGACTCATGCATCTTGAACATCTCATATTGATGAACAAGCATGCTTATCTTGGATTGTTTGACATTATCAGTTCCCTCATGGGCTGATGCCAATGTATCCCAGATTTCCTTGGCAGAGGAGCATCCATGAACTTTCTCATACTCTACTTTGTTTAATGAACATATCAGGTAGAGTTTTGCCTTAGCATTTAATTGAACCTGAGCTCTCTGCTCCATGGACCATTCAGACCTAGGAATGGGTTCATTACCACGCATGGGAATATAGTCACCTTCAGTTACTATATCCCAGAGATTGATGTTGCTGCTTTCAATGAACAACTTCATGCGATCTCTCTAGTAATGGTAGTCTACACCATTAAAAGCTGGAGGCCTTGTCACAGAGGCTCCTTCTGTAATGTAGTGGCTGCTGTTTGGTTGTGCTTCCATCTGGATCTTTAAACCTCAAAACTTGTTAGGTGCTCAACCCTGAGTTAAGCTCTGATACCAACTGTAAAAACACAGGGAAACACTAGAAGGGGGGGTTGAATAGTGTTTCTTAAATAACTTATGAAAGCTTTTCGCAAACAGCTTTTATAATGAAATTTCAGACAGGTTAAAGGGGTTGTCTGAAGTTTCTTAACACAGGTTCTGAAAATATGTTTTTAAAACGTTTCTTGCTTTTATAAATTATCAGAACAGGTTTTCAACACCCTTTGATTAGAATAAACGAATTGACAAGAGATAAGGGTAAGAAAACTTAGCCACAGAATTTATCCTGGTTCACTCACTACCACTGTGAGCTACGTCCAGTCCCAATACCAACAAGCACTTGGATTTTCTCTTAATCTCAACCAGATTACAAGTATTCTTTTACAGTCAAGCCTCTTCAGGCTCTACAACCAAGTATTCTTTTTCAGTCAAGCCTCTCCAGGCTCTACAACCAAGTATTCTTTTTCAGTCAAGCCTCTCCAGGCTCTAGAACCAAGTATTCTTTAGACAACAAGCCTCTCCAGGCTCAAAAACAGTTTTACAAAAAAAAGATTTGTTTAAGCTCTAAAACTAAACCAGTTTGAAGCTTAAACTGTTTCAATGTACAAATAACTGAGGTATACTCAGAATATATGAAATGATGTACAAAGAATTTTTATCAGAGTATGTTTTACAGAGTAAAACTAGCAGCATTTTGTTTCCCTTGAAATGTAATCTCTTGTGCTTCTTGTGAATGATCTTCAGATGAAGGGTATTTATACCCAGTCTTGAATCCGTTGAAAAATCACCGTTTAGAGATAGCATTTAATGCTATTTAATCCGTTGTGAGACATGCTCCTGAGCATTCTGTGCGTTCTGAAACTTTTCTGACAACGTCCAAGGTTGCTGCTGACAAAAGCTGCCACAGCTGTTGCTGCAAAAACTGCGTTGCAGAGATTTCCCAAATGGTGTATGAAATTCAAACAACCTAGGAAAGGTCTCTGTGTCTTTGCCAAAATAAGCCTTGAAAAGTTGCGTGCAGCAGAGAGAGCTTTGTCTCTTCAGAACTTCAGACAAGTCTTCTCACAACTTCAGTAAGATGTGCCACGTCATAAAATACGACTTCAGACGGCTTCAACACTTCAGACGGGTTGAACCTTCAAACGGCTTCAACACTTCAGACAAGTTGAACCTTCAGACGACTTCAACACTTCAGACAGGTTGAACCTTCAGACAGTCTTTATTAAGATTAAAGTGGCTTGCTGAAATCATAGATAAAACATTAAAAACACATGTATCCATGATAATTCTTTTAACCAAATTTGTTAAACATTAAAACTTAGGGATTTAGCTATCTTAAATCATCATAATCTTCCTTATGATATTTTTGAAACTCAACATTGCCAAGTCCTTCCTTGGTTTCATCACTTCCAACTAGGTAGACTAATCATGTACAAATTGACGAATTGTTGGATTGCTAATTGAACACTCCATGGATTGGGATTGAGGACCATATTATTCCTTCAAATCTAAAGCAACCAAAGTACGGCTATGAATATCATGTTGTTTTCCTTATCCATGTTGTTGTAGACCCATGTCATAGTGTTCTAGTGCAAAAATGCTCAATTCATTAGGAAACCAGTTTTTAGTCATACTTCATTCACACGCGCACATTCTCACATGATGTGATTGATGTTTTCAGTCTCCTCCAAGCAACTCACACACTAGGGGGATGTTTTCATGCCACATCAAAATTGAAGGTCATTTGTGAGAAGGGCCTCGTGAAGGATAGGCCAAAAATACAATTGGACCTTCGTCGGGGCCTGAAGATGCTAGATCCAAGCCCATAACAATAAAAAATGCATCACAAACACTTAGAGTTTTGAGGTCTTTAGTAAATTATCATAACAATTCATAACAACTAGAAATACACATAACAAAACACTCCAACTAAAATTGTTCTCCTTTTGTGGGTGCATTGGAGTTTCCATGGATTTAGCTTCATCCATTTTTAACTCTAAGAGTAAGTCTTTTGTATACTTTTCTTGGTGAATGAAGATTCCATAATCTTCTTGCCTTATTTGAAAACTTAAGAAGAACTTCAATTCTCCCATTTCAACTTCTTGCCTCATTTCAAATTCGCCTTTCATTTTTTTTCATTTCAAATTCACCTTTCATTGACTCAGAAAACTCCTTGCACATTTTCTCATTAGTGGCACCAAATATAATATCATCCACATATATTTGGACAATCAACAAATCATCTTTATAGGTTTTTCTAAACAAAGTGGTGTCAAAGGTTTCATCATAGTCAATAACTTCTTATTGATTGTATCCTCAGGCCACTAACCTTGCTTTGTTTCTTACCACCTTGCCATCTTCATCCATCTTGTTTCTGAACACCCATCTTGTTCCAATGATGGATAAATATTTAGGAGGAGGAACTAAAGTCCAGACCTTAATCTTTTTAAATTGGTCAAGTTTCTCTTACATGGCATTTTTCCAAGATTAATCACTAAGTGCTTCGTCAATGTTTTTAGTTTCAATATCAGATATTAGAGCCATTTCACTTGTATATCCTCTAAAATGAGATCTAGTTCTCATTCCTTCATGAATACTTACAATGATTTGATCATAGAAATGAGTTGTAACTAGTATCCATCTTCTATGCATGCTCTCACTTCATTAGTGGCTTGCTGGAAGTCATCATTATGCTCTTTAGAAGTAGATTCTGCAGTTGATTTTCTTTTTGAACATCTTCTGAGATTGGATCCTTGCTTCTAATCAGAATTTCTTCCTTCTCATTGATGTCCATTCCTTCCAACTCTTCTTCTAAATCTGTAACTTTTCTCTCTCCAAGAGTAGCATTAGATTCATTGAAAACCGAGTAAATCGTCAATTTGGTCCCTAAAAGTGTTGCTCGCTGTCAAGTTAGTCCCTGAATTGGCAGAAACTAAAAATTAGTCCCTGAAATTGTATTTCATCCGTCAAAGTAGTCCATCTATTAACAGAAGTATAATTCAGTCCCTATAAGTTGATACTTACTGTCATTTAAATCCTTCAAATTTTACTACGTAAATTCAAATAAGTCCCTAAAACTAACAAACCACTATTAAAGTAGTCCCTGAAATATTTGTTTTTGTTAACAGAGGGACTGCTTTGACAGACGAAATACAGTTTTAGGAACTAATTTTTAGTTTTTGCAAATTCAGGGACTAACTTGACAGCGATCGAGCAACACTTTCAGGGATCAAATTGACGATTTACTCTTGAAAACCACATGCATACTTTCTTCTGGAGTTTTGATTTTTCAATTTGTAAACTTTTTATGCTCTGGAGGTTAATTAATATCCAACAAATATAGCTTTATCATATTTAGAATCAAATTTTCCTAGATTTTCTTTATTATTCAAGATATAGCATTCACATCCACATACCTGAAAGTAGGAATTGTTTGGGTTTCCTTCATTTCCACAATTCACATGGAGTTTTGTTTAGAATGCTTCTTATGGAAACTCTGTTCAGAATGTAGCATGAACTATTTACAGCGTTAGCCCAAAAGGATTTCTGAATGCCAAATTCATTTAGAAGTGTTCTAGCCATCTCTTGTAAAAGGTTATATTCTTTCTTTTCACAACCCCATTTTGTTGTGATGTCCTTGGACATGAGAAGTTATGTGATATATGTAACTTCCTGATTTCTGAATCCAAGAATAATGTCCGTTGGAAACACTATTCCCGAATTTTTGAAATTATTTCGTGCCATTTCAAGTATCGATAAACAAATCATACAATGGCTTAGGTAATCCAACGCTTACTTAAGCCTTCACTATACCTTACATATATAAATACCACATAAAACCTTAATTCAATACTTAGGGAATGAACCTAGACACGGAGTGTCATGATTCGCCAAAACCCCTACCGGAATTCTGACAGAGTTTCCCCTAAAAACTGGCCGTTACCCAATTCTCTAACTTGACCTGAAACTCAGAAAAGTCTACCAGTGCAGTTTATAAGGTATAATACAATATCATCAACAACTAGCCTCAATGGCCAGACCAAAACATCCACATTAATACATTTAGTACCATGTAATCATATATACATATATAGTTCAAAATTACAATCCCCTATTCCACAATACAAAATCAAACACAAACATAAACATATTGCTTCCCTTGTGCCTTCAGCTCTAACACCAATGTTCGGGGCAACCTGCACAACTGAAAGTGATTTCCCATATCGTGGGATGAGACTACGTCCCAGTGAGTGTGATAAAGGTGTGTGCAGTGTGGGGAGGTAAAACACATGATGTACAACAAAATAACATAACTTGACGCATTCATATAAATATTCATAAAGGCACATTAAGGCATGTAATGTTAGCCATCCAATGACAATCATAAATGCAGTGTTAGTCATGAAGTGTTTTGACCCAAACACCCAGGGTTCTTTTCTCTTTAAACATGATTGAGCGCTCGGCCATGTGACCAAGGACCGTCGTCCAGGGCCATCCTGATTAAGTTTTTAATAATAAACAACATAAACTTTTAGTTTGTTGAGGAACCCCCATTTAACTCCTTGGCCGTGGAACAAATGAAGATTACCTCTCTTGTACATGATTTGGTCCGAAGATCCCTGACATAGCCCGAAGACCTATGATTTAATTGATTAATCTTTTGGCCCAAGGCCCATGAAAACATGATACATGACTTGGAAACATGATACATGATTAAGTAACTTATTACATGGTTAAGAAACATGATACATGATTAAGCCTTTCCAAAAACATGAGAACATGGTTTATTTAGTGTGAACATGACATTTGCATGGCTAAAGAAAGGTTCATAACAATCCAATGCAATACACACGTAAATCCTATTTTTAACAACAATAATCACCAAATCGAGGTTCAATCATCAATCATACAAGATAATTCCTCAAATTCCCAATTTCCTAACCTAGGGTTTAGGCAACAAAGCTAAACATGCAATTAATCCAAGATTTCACCCTAGTTTTGCATAAAACCAACTCTAATCAACAATAATAGCAAGGGAAGGAAGAATAGGGAGCATACATAAAAGAACAACCAAGAAAACAAGTGAGTGAGAACCACACTCACCTTGAAATAGGGAGGATTTGAGGAAGAAGAAGAGGAAATGGCAAGGATACCAAGCTCCCAAGGTTGAAGATGGTGATGGTGAACCTCCATCCAAGCTCTCCTTAGCTCCCTTTCACTTCTCTCTCAAGCTTCTACTCTCTCTCTCTCTCTCTAAGGCACAAAGATGAAGGGGAGAATGAGGGGGAAACCCTCATCTCCCTGTCTTAAAACTAATGTGCGTACCTGTGCTCAGGCCGCGCTCAGCGTGCCTGAAGCGCGGGTTTCACTTAAGAGCCCCTGCCGCCTGCGCTCAGCGCGCCTGAAGCACAGGTTTCACTAATAGCCTCTGTTTCCTACGCTTAGGCTGTGCTCAGTGCGCCTGAAGCGCAGGGATCATAGTGTTTCTCCCCCACTCTCTGACCTGCTCAAACTCCTGATTTTTTCCCTTCAACTTAACTCTCCCTTACCCTACCTCAATTCTTTACCCTTAACCACTATATTCCCCCTGACTTAGAGGTTTGATTCCTTCTAGATCTGACCTACAATTAATCGACTTAACACTTGGTTAGTACTCCCTAATCTCTTACGACTCAACCTTCTTAGTTTAGATATCCCCGTGTCACCAAATTTCACATTCAAACTCCAATTTCTCGTCCTACTTCTAACTCCCCTCTCTTAACTAGATACACGACCTAAGGCTTCTCTTATGTTTCCTAAGTCCCAGTTTCCAGGATGTTACAATATACCATTCTCATCAAAGAAGGCTTTGAAATAGGAGTTTTCAAACTCTCCTTAATGATCACTCCTTACAAAGGTAATGTTAGAATATTTTTTATTATGAGGTTGAGAGGCTTGATGGTTCTTGCTCAAATCATAGTGATTCTTATCCTGCTCCATGGGCTGGTGGCTTATCTGCTGAAGGGGTTGCCTTCACAGTGGTGCCTATTCCATCTCTTTTCTCATCCATTTTCTCTTGTTTTCTCTCATTTTTTTCTTTCATTTTACTGCACATTATAATTGTTGTCCTAGCCTTTTTATGCGCATGATTTAGCTTCTAACCGGTGGTTTTTACTCAATTCTAGATCCACAACCCTCCTACTACCACAAACTATTCAAAGAAGATGAGTAGTTTCTTTGACCACCATTTGTAATTAGAGTCGTCCAATGGTTCAAGACGGGAAAGGTCAGGTAGCACGTTCTTGTTGGTCAGCAACGCCATTGAAAAATTTTTGCTTTCTAATTGTTAGAAAGGAATGACGAAAGTTGCACCGTGGAAGAAACCATTGTCTTGAAAGAAAAAGTCTGGCAAACCTCCGGTGCAATCTAGTGTCGGGTTTGCTCCCAAGGTTAACACAGCTGCACGCAAGACATTGTGCACTCCAAATCTAAACATGTTGGAATCTTTACTACAATGCTCAGAAAATTAGAAAGAAGATAAGGAATAATCTATGTTCTTCAAATAAATTGAGGCCTCGGGGACCATTAGAGATTTTCAATGCAAATAATTGAGTAACAACTAGTAACGACTATATAATTAATAAGGGAAGGTAAAGGTAACTTTAAAATAATACACATAATTGCCAATATCTTCACAGTAACACTAAAAAAAGAGATTAAAAGTAAATAGGGAAAGTGTATTGAGGGATAAAAATGATAGAAAAATAAATAAGCTACAAAATAGAAACTAGCTAAACTAACTTGTAACTTATAAAATTGAAACTCCTAAAATAAGTTAATTTTATGTACTTTACCAAACACTTATATACTAGTCAAATTACATTATAACCTCGTTAAATAAACAAGATGCTAGCTTTTTTTTATAAGCGAATAAAATTAGATTAAAAAGAGTATAAGGGTACTCAACTCAACAAGAAATACAAAACAGTCTAGAGCTAGATAATGAAACAAAAAAAAAGGGAACTAACATGAGCTCAAAATTTCACCATAACCAACAAAAGAAATCCACCAAGATGGATACCAAATGAGGACGCCAATTCCACTCGCCAAATAAACTCTCCACTACAACTACCATTCAGAAAATCAAGGTGAATTCTAGAGTGTGTCTTCAAAAGTGTGCGGCACCAGTGGTGCACACTTTTTTACCTGGAACAAAAGGTAATGTGACCTGCCAAAATTTGAAAGTAATATAATATTAAATATTATATACTTTTTAAAATTGCTACACATAATCCAGTATCCTCATCTCACTCATTTCTTGATCCTTGTTTTTTTTGCTAAGCCAAGAAAATGATTAATTCAGAGTACAATGGGTACTCTAACCCATGATACAAAAATTAGTATACAAGTGAAGGTGGTTAAAATAATGAATTGAGAAACAACCATCTATGAACAAAGAAAAAAGAATAAAAATTAAAGCTCTAAAAACAATAGAAAAATAACCACCACCAGGGGCCCATAAGCTAGCAATAAACCATGTAATTGATTAAACCACCTGCCAGTAGATTCATCGTTCCACAAACCATGCCTAACAAATCACAAAAACCCAATTACGAACCATCATCAAATCCGGGGACTCTAATCTGAAATCCAAAAGCAATGACAATAGCATGACAAAACGAATTCCAAAGGAATGATCCCGGACAACAGCACAAAAATAAAATGGTACGGCAACACCATATCAGTCTCAAACAACATGTAGACAGCTGGTTATTATTATAACACCTAAGCAAATCCTGAAGCCAATTTTCAATCACTAATTAGAGAAGCACTAGTCTAATGAAACCATAATAGCATGAGAGCAGACTATAGGTAGAATTATTATCTTCATTTCAAAGACATATAGGTTGATGGTAAAGACTCCCAAGATGAGAAAGGGTAATCAAATTCTGGATCCTTAGATTTTAGCCATGTCCAACTCCTAATTTTGATTAGATCAAACACTTCACCAGGAGATAACAATTTAGAAGAGAACACCAATTCATTCCTAGCAAGCCACAATGACCAAATTGTTGTCATCCATAATATAGACCAACGGAAACGATTTATATCAGAACAACAAGGAAGACCCACAAACTGAGCAAAATGACCAAATCCAATATTGAGCAAAACAACAGAGGATCCAAATCAATCCAAACACAACATCCAGATTTGGTATGCAAACCGACACTCGAACAATAAATGAAAAGTAGTTTCCACACCAAACACAACTTCCAGCAGGAGGTAAAATGACTTTCCTTTTAATCAAGTTATGCTTAGATGGTATTCTATTTAGCAAAACTTTCCAGGAAAAACCAGCAACTTTTGAGGGTACCAATTTCGACCAGAGAAACTTATAAAGTGGAATATCTGCAAAAATACTATCATTGATAATAGCATTATAAGCACATCGCACCGTATACAGCTCTTCTGAAGTTGCCTTCCATCGCCACCTGTCTTTTTGGTCAACCTGTAACACTACTGAATTCAAATCAGCCTGTAGCAAAGTTAGTTGTTCAATCTCCCATTGAAAAAGACTCCTTCGCCAATGCCAATTCCAAACAAAACCCCCATGCCTCCAAACAACCATTTCATCTACTGACACATTTTTATTATCTACAATAGAAAATAATCTTTTATATCGCTCACAAAATGCAACCGAACCACACCAAATATCCTTCCAAAATGATGTATGTTGACCATCCCCCACTACCCGAACACAATTACTAGAAAACCATTCGTGGCTATATCCTGCATCAGCCTCAATACTCCATAGATCTGACCACCACTTGGACCCCTTAACTCCATTTCCTACACTCATTTCTATGGTCTCCCCATATATAGAGCTCAACACCCTATTCCATAACCTACCCTTATCCACTAAGAGTCTCCATCTCCACTTCCCTAAAAGAGCAAGATTAAAAGCTCTCAAATCCCTAATTCCCAACCCCCCCATGTTTCTTTTCCATATACACGTCCTCCTAAGATACCCAAGCAATTTTATTGTGATCCCCATCCCTTCCCCAAAGAAAATTCCTAAATAAAGCTTCAAGTTTAGAAATGATACCTTTTGGAGCCTTGAAGAAAGAAAGATAGTAGATCGGTATGGAATGGAGAACAGACTTCAAGAGGACACTTCGACCACCAAAGGACAATGATTTAGATTTCCATTTAGACAACCTTTTCTGCACCTTCTGAATCACTGGCTCCCAAGTCTTCCAACTCCTATGATTTGCTCCAATAGGGAGTCCCAAATAAGAAAATGGCAAAGTACACACTTTACAATTCAAGAATTGAGCCATTATATCTAATAAGTGATGAGAAACATTAACACCAAACAACTTGCTTTTGTGAAAGTTGACCTTTAGACCCGAAACCAGCTCAAATAGTTGTAAGATTGATTTGATGGCCAAAACATTATACAAAGAAGCTTCCCCCAAGAAGACGGTATCATCTGCAAATTGTAGATGAGATACCATGACCGACATAGTTCCAACAAGATATCCATTAAAAAGTTGAGAGTCAACCGCCTTGCACATCATATCGTTTAATCCTTTAGCAACAATTAGAAACAAAAAAGGTGCTAGGGGGTTCCCTTGCCTCAAACCTATACCAACACCAAACTCACCAGAAGGGCTACCATTTATTAGAATAGAGATTCTTGCAGTAGTTAAGCATTCATTAATCCATGTTTTCCACTTTGAAGGAAAACCCATCCTACTCATTGTATATTGTAGGAATTCCCAATTTACTGAATCGTAAGCCTTCTCAAAATCCACTTTAAATAGTAGATTGCTTGTAGACTTTCTTTTCATCTCCTCAACTACTTCATTAGCTATCACCACCCCATCAAAAATTAGTCTTCCTGGAACAAAAGCTGTTTGACATTCTGAAATAACATTGCCAATCACTTTCCGCAATCTATTGGCTAGCACCTTAGCGACTACTTTATACATACACCCAATCAAAGAAATGGGTCTATACTCTTCCACTCTTTGGGGATTTTCTGTCTTTGGCACTAAGACAATGAAAGAGCTATTAGATCCTCTAATAAACTTACCATTAACATAAAACTCATGCATAAAAGCCAAAAAATCAGCTTTCAATATATCCCAGAAATCCTTAATAAAATTGAAATTAAAACCATCTGGACCTGGGCTTTTAGAACCTCCACAATCCCAAACAGCTTCCTTTACCTCTAGTTCTGAAAAAGGCGCTACAAGAAGATCTGCATCCTCCATTGACAATGTTTTAAAAGATACCCCATCAAGAGTGGGTCGAGACCAAGATTGCTCCTGAAAGTGTGCTTCAAAGAACCCCCTGACTGCATTTTTAATTTCATTTGGTTGTGAATACCTCTCATTTTCTATCATTAAAGATCTAATCCCATTTCGCAACCTTTTCTTATTAATACAGCCATGAAAATACTTTGTATTAGCATCTCCCTCACGTAACCACTTTTGCCTGGACTTCTGAAAAAGCAAATTATCCTTGAGAGACATAAGATGACATATTTGAGCTCTCCACTCCCTTCTTTGCTTAATTTCAAACTCCTCAAGAATAGATTCTTCAGCCTTAAGGTCAAGCAAATTAGCACAATTCTTTGCCTCAATAATTTTCTTATCTAAATGCCCGAAAGACTCCTTATTCCACTCACGAAGCTTATTCTTCATTGCCTTTAGCTTCTACTTTAATACAAAAGAAGGTCTACCTTCAACATTCAACTCCCCCCCACTGATCAAGAACAAACTTTTTATAAGATAAATCACTCTTCCAACAATCGAGAACTTTGAAAGGTTTTGGACCCCAGTCAATGTTCTCATTTTTCAAAAGAATAGCACAATGATCAGAAATTCCCCTCCTAAGACCCCACTGTGATGCATTCTGCCAATGATTCAACCATGCATGAGAAACTTAAAACCGGTCCAACCTACTCATAGTAGTCCCATCAGCTTTATACCACGTATATTTTCTTCCTATTAAGGGGAGATCAATTAATTCTGTTGCTTCAATGAAATCTAAAAAACAACACATATCCTCCCTCCTCCAAAAAGTTGAGGACCCTCGCCTCTCTGCCTCTGATCTTACAGCATTGAAATCCCCACCAAAACACCACACATCTCCCCCACACCTACGCTTAAATTCAACTAATTTCAGCCATAACTCTTTTTTACTATTGGCATCACAAGGCGCATACACATTTACAATACAACAAAGAATTTTTTCCTCCCCCCCCACCACCCACTCACGGCTAAGAAATGAACATCAGTAAAAATTTCAAACACTGTAAAGAGAGAGTTACGCCACAATGTTAATAAGCCTCCTGACATCCCCTCTGAGGGGCTAAAAGCCCAACCAAAATCCTCCCCCCACATAGAGTAGCACACAAATTATCTTCAATATATTATTTTTTAGTTTCCTGAATCAATAGAAAATCAACATGTTCAGACAATAAAAGGTTCCTTTCTTCAGTCTTCTTAGACCTCCCCCCAATTCCCCTTATGTTAAGAGAAACAATTTTCATCACAAAATATCAGAGCACCTAAACTTCAAAAGAACACAGCAAAAATCAAGCATCATCCACATCTCCCCTACCAACAACTTTCCTATCTCTCATTTCCATACCTTCTAAAATTTTAAGGAATTTATTATCATCACCAACACTAGAGACGCCCAAGACCTTACCAATGTCCCAAACATGCTCTGCTATTTTGGAGGGTAACTGATTAAGAGCCAAAGTGGAAAGTAAGGTTTCAGAATCAAACTCACTGACCTTTGCGGAACAAACATTTTTCTTCTTAGGTCTACCTCTTTTTTTCTTCTGATTCTTTGTATTTGCTATCTTCTTGCGCCCACACATTTCTGCAATCAATGAACCTACATCAGTCTCCCCATCCACTGTTATAATAGGAACTTCACACAGTTTCATATTGTCTTCATATCCGTACAAATTGCAGAGCTCCAATCCGCCACTACCATTGTCTTCACAAGCCAGGCCATGAAAATCCACATCGCTATTCACCTGCTGAACATCTACTTTCTTGTTTTTCTTGTTGTTGTTGTATATCTTAGTTTGTGCATTTTTTGTTCACACTTTGATCCTTGTTGTTCACACTACATCCTTCATTGATCCAATATTTCATGTAAAACACCGAAAAAAGGAGATATACAAATTACAAACATCACTCGTATCCTTCTCACCTTTCATGGATACACCCTGTTACATGAAAACCAATGCCACTCCAACCTCCTCTTCAAATTAGCATTCCTATCCTTTTCATGTTATAGTTCTTATGGAAACCCAATACAATTCATCACTCCCTATTTCTAGCAGACACAAGACACCATGTTTCTACCATTCTTCTACAGCAGAGCATTTCAACTCATTTTACAGTTTTATCTTCATCTAAACGTTGTTCACCATTTAAATATCTTGCCACCTTCTCTACCACATATTAACATGCCACAATGCATGTTATTTTTTAACACCAATTTATTATTTCTCAACCCCCTGTTTCTTTACACATGAAAATGGTGGGTAATAAAATGCACAATGCACTACATTGCCATCACTATATATCAACTAAACTGGGTTTAAGATGCACAAAATCAATCAAAATTAGATTTGGCCTTCAGTATAAGACGATCTCATCGTTAACCACGATTAAAATCACCATCACTTAATCTGCCACCAGCCCACCACTTGCATCACATATTCTACCAACAGCCATCCGTACAGAAACAAGTAGCCGGTAATTAATCTCAGCCACTCAATAGATTAATATTATATCTAACGGCTCATAAGATTGATGCACCGGTGGTACAAGATTTTGGATGACCCACATTAGACAGCACCGAAAATCATTTGATCAAATGATTGCACAGAACCAGTACTATCGGTCAATTATACCAATGTGCCAAGTATCCCAGGTGAATAAATTGCAACGTGAAGGAATTTAAATGCTAGCAAATAGCATAGAAGATCTCAAGCCAAACCCAACCAAAAAATGGCCACACTCGTTCTAAGTAAAAATGAAGGACAATGACTCCAAATTAGTAAATACTATCTCCGTTGAAATTTAATTGTTCACTTACACAAAAAATGCACAAACTAAGATATACAATAATAATAATAATAATAATTATTTTTATAAAAATCATGAAATTAATTATATTTATAATATTAAATGTTACTCAATTCAACAAAAATTTATTTATTTTATTGTTTAACCAGTGACTTTAGGCATCTGTTAGCATTTTACATAGTTATCAATATTAAGTGCTCGTTTGTTTCTTAGTTATAAATAGTGAAAATCAATTATCCTAAAATTAATTTTAAATTATTTTCATCCAACGTGCTTCATAAATTGTATATAATCTAATTTCGTTCATTAATTCTATAAATATTTCAAAATTAATTATGCTTAACTATAAATCAAACCAACTGTATAGTTGAAAACCACAAATGGATTTATAGAATTAATTTTAGGATAATTAATCTCAAACTATAAATCACCTAAGTTTAGTCCCTCCTCTAAACACCGTTAACTTTGATATTAACGTGGCAAATGGATTTCTGTGTCAGCTCGTTTAGTCATCTTTAATGAAAATGATTTGACAATTGGTAGACACAAATTAGGGTTTTTTTTTTTTATAATTTCAACACAGTAAATGATAATTGTAATTTCTATTTTAAATTAATAATTTCTTACATTTAATAAAACCAATGAAATCTGATTGCATGAGTTAAGGTGTAATTCAATTGTCAAATCATTTTCATTAAATGTGACTACACAGGCTGACACAGAAATCCATTTGTCACATCAGCATCAAAGTTAACCGTGTTAAGGGAGGGACTAAAGTTACGTGATTTGAGAACATAAGGAACCAAACCAACAGTTTTAACTTTAGGGACTAAAATTAAATTCTGGTCATAATTTAGGGACTAAAAACATATTTAACCAAAATTAAAATTATTCATTCGTCTTTAATAGCTAATAAAATGTAAGTTAGACTAGGTAGATCAAATTTTATTTGGTCCACCCTAGAATCGTGGATGATTAAATTCATTCTATTATATTTGGGATCAGTCTTAATTTCATTCCATTTAAAAGGTCTAAATAAACAAAAGAAAATGAAATATGTTTATTTGAATATTTTTTAAACAAGCATTATCTAGCAAGGGAAAAGAAAGTCATCGAACCATAAGTGTGTTTAAAACTTAAAAGATTGGGGCCTTCTAGGTCCTATATATTCTAAATGGAATTCAAGTTTGTGTAGCGTGTTCTACCAATACTATTTAATTTGGTTTACGTGTAACCGCTTGAAATTTCAAATCAATATACATAGATACTTCTTTTGATTTTCCTTAAACATAGAAAAAAACTTGAAAATAACTTTAGATTTTATAAATATATCAAATTTTAGCTGAAGACCACAATTTTTCAACCCTTACAATTGCTTGGTGGGTGAGTGATGAACATAATTTTACATACATTTTGCATATATAATCTTATTTTTATTGGGCTGTATTCATGATTAAATCCACTGTTTTAATTGAAATTTACCTAATTGGATTTATTTGGGCTTTAACTGTAATTGTTTAATTTCAGATTTTTAAGCCTATTGACCTACCTGTCTTGTTTTGATGATATTTGGAGCTATAAGTGGCCGATTTGGGTGATTTCAGTTGTGTTGGAGAGCTAAGATCCGAGACTTTAATTTGATATGCTACATGATGGTATTTCCACGAGGGACATAGGTGTTGTTTAATTTTGACCAAAAAAAATAGGTGCTGTTTAATTTTGAAGTTGAGTTACGAAACCTGACGCGCGCGGGACAACTTTGTTTTTCATACTTATATTAGTGTTTTGGGCCTGATACTTGTTAATCAGGGCCCAAACATCACTTTAATTTGATTAATCATCTGACTAGGATTAGGAGTTTAAATAGGGGTAATTACTCTTTTGGAGAAGACCTTTTCTTTTATTATTGAAGATTTTAGATTTGAGACTCTTGATATTCTCTTCCTTTTCCTTCTTCTTCCTTTACAAACTCGATTTTGCTGTTGAACCTCCATGGAAGGCTAAGCTTTGAAGGTTGATTCTCAAGTGTTCTTAACATTGGATCTTGAGGTTTCTTTTATGCAATTTGGTATTTCAATTTTATGCACAAATTCTTTCCTCTCCTAATCTCTAGAATTTAGGGTTTTGAATCTTGAATTGGAATGCATGCTTCATGGTTTTGTTTCTTCTATTAAACTAAATTCAAATTTTAGTTTGCTTAATTTTAAAACGAATCTACTATTTGCTTAATTCAATGGGTTAGGGATTAGAGTTCTCACACAAGTTTGCTTAATTCTTGCACGAGATAATTGATGAATTAATTGATGCTTAATTGGTTAATTCGAATTTGTGAAGGAATTGATAATTGCAACATCCTAATTTCTCAATTCAAGAATAATGTCCGTTGGAGACACTATTCTCAAATTTCTGAAGTTAATTAGCACCATTAACTATATCTTTACAAACACACCTCAATAAGCTTAATGTAAGTCCAACGTTTACATAAGTTGGATACATCAATTACTCATCATACATATGCCATTCAGTGGCTGACAATAACGATCAATCATATTCACATAATTTATAGCATAATACAACATTATATAAATTAATATACTTTCAAATCTCTCATAGGGCCCAAACTGGAACGAGGGTGGAATAGTCTACTCTACGAACTTCAATTCTCCCTTCAAGCTTTCAGCCAAACCGTCTTGCATAACTAAAATGTATCCCTGCAACGTGGGGTGAGACTATGGTCTCAATGAGCAAAGCATGCAACATGCAGTGTAGGGAATACAAGCAGATGCAATGCACAAACAATTTACATAAACCATTAATCATGAACTCTGGAATACATATTAGCTCTGAAATACATAGTAACTCTAAAATACATATTAGCTCTGAAATACATAATAACTCTGATAATATGCATGAACTGCATTTCCCGGCAGTACGGGGTCTTATCACTATCTCTGGGGCTAGACCTGAGTTCAGACTACAAGGAACAGCTTCCTTAGGGACATATCCTACCATTACTCTGGGGATCGAAGTCCAAGTTTTACTCTGGGACCGAAGTCCAATTACTCTGGCGACCGAAGTCCAATTACTTTGGGGGCCCTAAAAGGCGTCACTGTGGCTAATACCAATGTTTTAAAAACCGAACCGGTGAAGACACTGGTTCACGGTTCAATGGTTGAACCGGTATTAATTAAACATATATTTTAAATATTATATAATATTTTAATTAATAAAATAACACAAAATTATAAAAAATTAAGATATAAATTTGTTTAAATAACCTTATTATAAGGTTAATAAAACAAAAAAATAAAAATAATTGGTAAAATAATAAATATCTATGTGTAATTCTCAAACATATTTTTTATTTATCTTAAAAGTATTTTAAATTAAATAAAAAATAAAAAATTGATTTTTTTTTAAAAGACCGGTTCAACCGATTTTTTACCGGTTTTGACCGGTTTTACCATTTTTTGACCGATTTTCCGGTTTTGTGACCGGTTCTGTGCAAGGCTGGTTCTATGGTTCTGTTGGATCGGACACATGGCTGGATCACCGGTTTTCCGGTCCGACCGGTCGGTCCGGTCCCATTTTCTAAACAGTCGCTAATACTCAAATCCCGACTACGACCACTAATTCTTGGCCTATGCCTGGATTGGAGTATTAACAACTTGAGCTTTTCCACCCCCCTAAGGTGAATTATTCTCCGAAGAGAACCATCTGTGACCTAACCCAAAGACCTAGGGACTCAGCCTTTGGACCCTCTATTAATCTGTTGGTCTTAAAAGGCGTCAACGTTGTTAATACTCAAATCCCAACTGCGACCACTACTTCTTGGCCCATGCCTGAACTGGAGTATTAATAACTTGAGCTTTTCCACCCCCCTAAGGTGAATTATTCTCCGAAGAGAACCTCCCTTGACCGAATCCAAGACCTAGGGACTCAGCCCTGGACTCACGTGAAATTAATCTTGTCTTTTGATAGCTTAAATACATGGAGAGTTTTTCTGAACAAAGCTTAGCACATAAAATTAATAACATAGAAATCATGCTGGAACATCAAGAATCATCAGTAAAATCACCCAATAATAGTCATTCCCATGAAATCCCAAAATCCCCAAAATCCTCTAACCTAGGGTTCCACATACAAGCTCATAAACAACTCATATCATACATATCATCTAATCCGACAATGAATCAACATCCATAAACCAAAAGGAAGAGGAAAAGGAGAATATGGGTCATAAGGGAAGCATACACATGATGAAGTGGGAGTGTGTGAGCTTTACTCACCTCTATGGAAGCTCAAAGAGATAAGAAGAGAGGTTGGGGAAAGCTAGGGTGGAGATCCTCGGCGTCTCCTCATTCTTCTTGGCTCCAAGGGTCACTTCCTCTCACTAGAAACCTTCTCTCTCTAGACAGAAAAGGAAGAAGAAAGAATGAGGGAAATCGTACCCTAATTGTGTTTTAAAGACTGGGACGCGTGGTTTCGCTCAAGCGAGCCCTTCTTGCTTGAGCGAGTGCGTAGAAAACTTTATGAAATCGCATTCTCGCTCAAGCGAGAAGCCTCTCGCTTGAGTAAGAATGCTCCAGAGAGCATCCCCCCTCTCTGGATGAATTTCGCTTGAGCGAGACTCTCTTGCTTGAGCGAAATTCTCCCAGAGAGTGCCCCTAATCTGAGTGAATTTCGCTTGAGCGAGACTCTTTTCGCTCAAGTGAAATTCTTCCAGAGAGCACTCAACTTGCTCCCCTGTTTCTTGCTTGAGAGAGAGCCCCCTCGCTCAAGAGAGAAAACCAGAACTCAGATTTGCAGAATTTACTGATATGCTCGCTCAAGCGAGCCCTTCTCGCTTGAGCGAGGACATCAGAACCCAAAGTCCTGATTTCTCACTTTAACCCATTCTAACTCAGTTCGAACCACCTTTCTAACTCAGTTCTTCTTCATCTACCCTTTTTTCCTCATACCTATACCGTATGCTTCTCTCCGTCTCAGGGTGTGGTTTCTCCTAAGTTCAGCCTACAGTTGTTTGACTTAACATTTGGTTCCTCTCCTAAGTTCTGCTAAGACTCATGGCTCTTAATACATTGCCTAATTTTGGTCTGGATTCACACTCTAATACCCAAATTCTCCTCCTACTTCTCACCTTTCTCTCTTGGTCGGATCCATAGCCTAAGGCTTTCGCTATACTCTCTAGGTCTTAATTTTTGGGATGTTACAATAATTTTCTGTAAACCAATGAAAGATCCTATGTGAATGACCTTGAGAATTAATCTATTTTCTTGAATTATTTTTCTGAATTTTGAATTTTTGTTTTTGATCTTGAAGCCACAAACAATCCCCCTTGCTGTTAATCTTGAAATTTTGATTTTGCAATTGATTTTTTTGGGAAATGACTTTGGGTTAATTCAACCCTTACTGCACTTTAAGTCTTTTATTTGATTGGGTACGACCTCGATCAGTGAGCAAATTTTCGTTATTCCTGCGGTACTTATTGGGCTCTTGATGAGAATGATATATATATATATATAATTCATACTTAATCCTTTTAATTTTGTATGCTATTAAATTAATCATGATTTGGAAAAATTAGAAAAAAGGGTCGTTTACTTTCAAAAAAATATTTTCTCTATTTCTATCTATTTATTTTAAATTTTTATTACAGATAATGTTAACTTTTTTTCATTTATTTCATAGTTTTGTTCAAAAAATAGATAAACCAATATAAAGTTGTTTTTAATGTTTCCTGTTGTTGTAACACCCACAATTTCCCCTACCGGTATATAAATAAAATAAAGAAAGTTTTAAAATGATAATAATAATTTAATTGTGAAGTATTCGGGAACTATTAATAAACGATCAAATTCATATTTTGAAATTATCCAACCATAATGATAAGTAAAATTTTTCTAGAGAGGTGTTTGAGAAAATAACCTAAGATACCCTTAGTAATTATACAGTTAAGGAAAATATAGATTTAATTATGAAAAATAGCAAAAGAAACTTAAAGGGGTCTATATTTTTAGTCAAAATAGTCTTAATATAATTAATAATGAATTTTAGAAAATTATTTAGAATTTTCTGGCGCTTTTGGGCAAAAAGACCAAAATGCCCCTGATTAGCAGTATAACCCTAACCAACATATGAAAATTTGTGGAACAATATGGAAAATATACTTTGAACCTTAAAAGTGGATTGAAAATGATATTTATAACTTTATATAATTTTTGTATATAAAACCATAATTTTCTATATGCTTACTCTTATTAAAAATTAATCGTTGTGTGCGAAAACTGGAAAAAATTGGGAAATAAGAAAGTTTAAGTGAGAAGTGAGTTCTAAGCACGTTTTTAGGCTTAAAATAGGTTAGAGCAATTATAGGAATTTTTCTAGAATTTTTGGGAAATTTTGATGTGAAATTTCCATTTTACCCCTACTCTTTTGGAACCAGGCCCGAATACCCTTGATCCGGGCCAGAAAAATTTGCAGCATCCTTCCTTTCCCTTCCCTTAAGGCCGTGTAAGTGAGAGTGTGTGTGCATGAAGGTAGCTTTTCCCACACACATTCTCAAAGACTAAGTCAAAGAAGTGACATAAAGCCTTAATTTTCATAAAAACTTAAGCCACTTGTCCATTTCTTCCTACCACCCAACATGCAACTTAGTTCCATTCTCTCCATTCCTCCCAAACAGAACCGCGAACCCCTCCCTCTCCATCCTCTCCATTCTCTCCAAAAATCCTCCATTTTTCCTTCACAATTCAAGAGAAAGGTTCCATCTTTGAACCTTGATCTTCAAAAATCTAGCCTCCAACCTTGTAGAAGTTTGTTTGGGTGATCAAGAGGAGTTCAAAGGAGGAATCTTTGTGAATTTTGCTACACCTTTCAAGAGAGTTTTTCCTTAGGTAAGGGGGGGGAGAACCGTGAACTTTAGTAGGATTGGTGACTAGAGTTAAGGATTACCCTTGATCCGTGTCCCTATCCCATTTTTCTTTTGTAAAAAATGAAATTTTGGAACCTATTTCCTTGAGGAAATGGTTCGGTTGTTTGCATGTGATTCGTATGTGTGTTTTAGAAATTTTTATGATGCTTGAAATGTGCTTATTTGGTGATTTTGGATGCATGCAAGTTATGAAATTAGTTGGAAAGAAAATTTTCCCGTTTTTACATAGAGCTGCGGCCATAAAATAGCGACTGCAGATTTGTTCACCGTTGGATCGAGCTGAAATTTTGGTAGCTGGTTAATAACATCTGAATCTTCATTGTGAACGTTCGGATCGTTGATACAAAGTCTGGGTTGGGAGATATTTGATCTGAACAGTGGCTGTATATTTGGGGTTTTATTGATAAACCTGTTTGTTAATGTGCCTGTGGATGATCATGCTTGATTTTGGTGAATTTTGAGGTTGCTGGATTTTTAGTGTTTTTGATGAACACTCATAGTGTTCATCCTTGTTCTTGATGTTCTTGAGTTTGTTCATGAGAAATTCATGAAAAACTTGGTTTGATCTTGATGTTGGTCAAGAGAAATTGTTAAAGTGTTTATGGGCCCTAGTGGCCCAATAAGCTAAAAAGTGTAACTAATAAAATTAATAACTAAACCAAATGGAAATAAATTTTTGGAAAACTCTAATAACCAAATTCGGATACAAAAATGCACCTAATAAAAAGTCACTCTAAAAACCCTAATATTGGATGGTAATGTGCAAAAATAAGTTCCTAACAGTTACCTAACCATTGGGCCTTTAGTTTAGGCCCAATGCCTTCCAAAAAAAAAAGTCAAGAGGCTCATCAAAAGTCAACCAAAAATATTTCATGGATTTGGGCTTAGGTTAGAGTTGGGCTTCAAATCTAATCCATGCTATTAAAACTAAAACTTAGAAATTTAATTAGTGGACTTGCAAACCCAATTTGCCTGAGTTAAATTAATCCACCCCACTTAAGTTAATTAAGTGAGGAGTGATTAATTAAAACTGAAGTTAATTAACTTTAATGAACATCAATCTTAATCTTAATCTTAAATCATTAATCACTAATGGAGTACTAATCAAGTAATTAAGACATAATGGTGATTAAGAACTAATTAATTGCAATTAACCTTAATCGATTATAATTAAAAGCTTAATCCAAGATTTAGGAATAGATTAAGGAATAATTAAAAGTTAATTAGGATCTTAAGTGAAGATTAAGACTTAATTAAGGAGAATTAGGATTAATTATAGTCTAATTAAGGAAGATTAGTCATGATTAAAGAATAAACCTAATCCTAATTAGACATACAAGACGAATTAAGATAGGTAACATTATCCATAAGACACAATCATAAGTCTTAGTAAGCGATAAGACTTAAGTGAAAGTGGTCACTAATTTTAAGAAGAACATTAGTACAAATTAACTTAAAAGCCTACAACAAATATACTCTTTTTACATAAGACTTGAGAAGCTTAGTGAGAGAATGCGGTTTAACCCGAGGTGGCGTTTGGTTTTCCTTGTGAAGGAAAGACATTGAATCGGGCCGTACCATGGGTAAGTGGTGACGTAGAATGATTCGATAGGCTCTGCCTGTAAGGACTGTGTATGCTGAGAAAGCATTGATTGGCTTCCTTGAAGGAAAGGCATTGAATCGGGCCGTACCGCGGGTAAGTGGTGACGTAGAATGATTCGATGGGCTTTTCCTGTAAGGACAGTGTATGCTGAGAAGCATTGTTGTGCGACATGCATCATAAAGCATCGATAATGTTCAAGGTTGAAAACCTTACGACCATAATATGGCAGTGACACTTTGGTACAGTGTGAAACAGGTTGGGAAGGGTGCACTGGGTTTTGCAAAGAACGCCAGCGGGTCCTCGAATGGGACGCCAGCCCTGAGGATAGTCGAGTTCCAGAAAGAACATCATGAGACGTTGGCTAGCTCCCTACTGTCAATTCCGAAGGGGTACAAGCTTAGCTATCCTGTCGCTCTCATGGTTTCGAGGTCAGTTGAGATTGTCTGGAAGGACGCATAAAAGAATTTGGCCAAAAGAAAATGAATGAGCAATGCTCCTTGTACTGATTGCTAGTACATACTCTAACTCCTGATACGTTGTACATATATGGTCGGGCAGTTGCTGTGTGCACTGTGGTGGTGATTTTCCCTGGGCCCTCATGCATTGTATGGTACATAGTAGTTGCTTGAGATTCCTTGGTGAATGACGTGGTTGTTGCATTTCATGAGCATATCACATCATTGTATGACGTTGTGACCTTCTATATGAATGATTGTATTTATTGTTGTGTGAATTGTGTGAATTCCCGCATCTGTTTGCTTTAGTTATCATATCTTGCGTTAAGTGAGTTCATGTAAAGTGTTCTCACCCCCTTGTCTTTCTTTTGTTGTCCGTTATTATTTTGCCACCTAAAGGGGCATGGACTCTAGAAAGGATGCACGTGGTTCTGAAGATAGGTGTGGTGTTCAGGTCGAACCGGATCTTGTTTAAGTCAAATGGTAGGGTTTAGGGGTGTACATGAGTAGCAATACCCTGTATAGATAGAGTGTAGTCAAATAGAGGATTCACTTCTTCTATAGTGTAGCATGTTCAAACTCCAATTTAATGTGTATTACTTTTGTTGTAAATTGGAATAGTAGTGAAATTATAATTGTTGTATTGATATGTTCTTATAGTCCCATCTCAATTATAATTTACTAATATGTTTTTTTTTAAAAAAAATCACCGATTTTCTTCACTTCTTTAAAAAGAGAATTTAACAAATTGCAATCGAGTTAGTCAAGTAATACTCGTCATGGGATGAGGGTGTTACAGTTGTTGCACCCATTTTTGTAAAAAAGTTGAAGCCTTCTCTTTAGTAAGGAATTCGAGGTTGCAAGGGGTACCATGAATTGGAAGTTGTCCCTGAGTTTGAAGCAATATCTATTTCGAAACAGCAAGTGAAGCTTGAAGCAATGGTCAGAGCTCAATGCCTTTGGATCGAAGAGCTCGAGTGTGAAGGTAAACTCGAAGATAGCTACTCCCTATTCCTTGAACACGTCAGGAGGTCGTTGTGCGTAGTTACCAGCCTCACTAAGAGAGGCACACTCGAACACTCTTTGAACACATTAGAAGGTAGTTTTGGGTAGTGACTATCCTCACTAATAGAACGTGGGACGTGAAGCAAGAGCAAAGAGAGAAGACAATTATCATCAGTTGAAGAAACCCGGGTCGGCAAACTGAAGACTCAAGTACCCTGAAGCCAGAGCATTCATTCTGATATCAAGGCACCTAGTTGCGACAAGCAAGTAGGGACTACAGACCACCAATTTAATTTATGTATTTTTTTTTTACTTTCAATGCAATTTACTTTCTCGTTTCTTAAACAACTATGGAATGTGTGTTTTGTTCATGATTAGTTTTAGTGTTCAATTATTTTCCTTTTCCTCCATTGTTATTCTTCCTTTTAACTCACGTTTCTTGGTTTGATAATCCTTAAGCAACACTAAAAAAGAGTCCAATAAGAGGATCTATATCTCGTCTCAGATTGTTCATGAGATATATTTGTTTAGACTAAATTCTAGGATAAACACATGCATACAAAACTTTGAAAACAAAAAATAAAATGAAAAATAGTGTAATGTTTTTATAATCAAAACTAAAAATAGAATTTATAATGAAACTAAAAAAATTAGAAACTGAAAACACAATATTTTCTAAAAGCACTATTGCAAACTGGGCTTTTAACGAAAATTAAAACGGGCTTTAACGATGGTTGTCGACCCTTCGTTGACTCGGCCATCGTTAAAAAATGGGTCTTCAATGACGTCCTTTAACCATCATTAAGAGTTAAAAACGACGACAATTGGTCTAGGAATCATTGTTGTATGTCCAACAAACAACGACGATTCATGAAGCAACCATCGTCGTTTCTCTGATATATAGTTATTTTATGGTGCACAAATGACGATGGTTGTGACTGTTAGTTCCACAGGCAATACTAGAAGGGGGGTTGAATAGTGTTTTGAATATTTTTACCATTTTGGAAATCTTTAACAAAAGTTATTAATTCATTAAGACAAATTAGTGAGAAAAGCTTATTATCAGAATTAACACTTAAATTGTGGAATATAAGAAGGACACGCATGGAGACTAAGAAAAGGTGACTGGATCAAAATTTGTTTGGACTTTTGATTAAATAGATTTAGATATTCAGATGCATCTCAAGATACCTTCTGAAAGATATTACAAAGAATCTTTTCACAACAGTTTATGAGTAACCTCAGATGATTGGTCATTGTCTGAAGTGTACTTCTAACTTCTGAACTGAATCTGTTTCAGATCCACTCCAAAGAGTTATGTCAGACGTTCTTCAAAGTATATTCTTTGTAATACTTCAAACGATATAAGATTTACTGAATGAGTTATTATCTTGGAAAACTTAGTTTATTGAAATTGTTATGTTAAGTTTATTATGAAAAATACTGTTCAATCCCCATAAGAAATATAAAGCTGTAAATTAAGGAGTTTAAGGGATAGAAAACTTAGCCACAAAATTTATCCTGGTTCACCCACCAACCCAGTGGACTACATCCATTCCCAGGGCAAACCACCACTGGATTTTCCACTATCTGAAACCACAGATACAAGTATTCTTTTCTATCAAGCCTCTTTAGGCTCTACACAAGTATTCTTTCATTTTCAACTGCCTCTCCAGGCAACTCAGTGCAGTATTCTTTTATAGACAAGCCTCTCCAGACTCAACAAGTATTCTTTCTTACAAAGCCTCTCCAGGCTCAACAAGTATTCTTTCTTCCACCAAGTCTCTCCAGGCTCTCAGACACATAAAGTGTTTACAACTCAATCTAAGTTTAATGTTCGTTAGAACCATAAACTCAGATGCTTTCTTGTACATAGTGATTACTGAGTCTAACTTAGGATGCAGACATTACAATCTAAGTACAAGGATAAGACAGAGATACAAGTGTATGAATTTTGGTATAATCTCGTCTTCTAAGTGAGGTATAACATCCTCAAGGAATTGGCTAAGTAAAATATTGAATTAAGCTTCAGCCAGTTCACTCTTGGCATAAACTCTGCCTTGGGCTTCAATGCCAAACCTTTTTGGTTGACATCTTATGGATGTGATACTAAGAAATTGTCTCAAACTTGGTTGTCTTCTTACAACGACAACAAGTCGGCACCTTCAGATTCATACTTGAGGCTAATTATATTCTGATAGAATATAGCCGTTGAAGATGGTTGATAATACCATTGAGATGTTGATGATGTGGCTCATATAGCCGTTGTGTAATAACTTCTCAAACGGTTGCTTCTTCTTAAGCAAAATAAGTGTTCAGATGATCTTGTTCTGACACTTCTATTGATGAGCTCCTTTGAGAGATTTCCTTGATATTTTTATGCTTCCTCTCTCTCTTGATTTTCTTCTGCTTTCTTAAGCTTTCTTCTGCTTTCCTCTGTTTTCCTTTAGAGTATGTATGAGGAGGTATCCATTGGATTTATCCTTTTGCTTATTTGTATATACTCCTTTTCATTTGATCCTGACACAGTTTCCTCTTTCCTCTTTGAGTGAGGTGTCTTGTCCTAAGGACAATAGTTGTTGTTGTTGTTTCCTATTTGAATAAAGACATATGATATTATAGCCGTTGAATCATATGGTCTCAGATTCTCTTGTGACTTCTTCTATGTTGAAATCTGTTCCATGCATTCAGAGAGTTTCATTTCTTCAGACTGTTAAGCCACTTATAACTTCCTTCAGATGATAGCTTCAAGCTTCTTTTAATTCTTCAGATTGAAATGCTTTCAACTCGCTCGTTTCTTCTGACAATATGATTCTTCTCTTCTTCAGATGATTAAAGCAATATGCTTCTTCCTTTTAGTAGAAATCTTCTTCTTCAGCAGAATGCTTCTTCTTTTACTTCAGATGATCCTAGCTTTATTCATCTTTGACTCTTCTAGTTCTTCTGATATTTGAATAGATGTTGAATTACATAATATTAGTTCACACATCTTTCTCGATATTTTCTTGTCCAGACTTCTGATTTGCTTTTGGACAGTAGCATGTGCAGTATGTCTGCGTATACAGTACCCTTTTGATTGCAGATGCAGCAGTCGTTGCAGGATTTCCTTATTTGTGCAAGTCTTTTTGATTGAGGCAGAAAAGTATGCCTAACTTTTGTGCCGAAATGAGGTAGTCCATTGGATACAGTGTTCTTCATGCTTTGGCAATATCATCATGGGAATATTTCTTCGTTCTGACGCCTTCAGTCCTTCAGTCATACAAAGTGCTTCTAATCAGCTTCCATTCTTCAGATGATAGTTGTTCTTGAGACGATGAATAGTTTATTCAGATGATAGATAAGTCTTCAGTTTGTCTTCACGTCTTCAAATGATAGTCATTCTTCAGACAAAGGATATGCTTCAGATGATGATAAGTCTTGAGACGGTCTGAAGATTTAAGTCTATCATCTGCCTATCCATGTTTATAAGGCCCTCATAGAAATACTAGATGAGTAGCTGCTCATGAATCTGATGATGTGGACAGCTAGCACAAAGTCTCTTAAACCTCTCCCAGTACTCATACAGACTCTCTCTGTCCATCTGCCTTATACCACAGATCTCATTCCTAATTGATGTCACTCTGGATGCAGGGAAAAACTTTTCTAGAAATAACCTCTTCCAAGTATCCCAGATAGTAATGGATCCAGGTGGAAGGTAGTACAACCAGTCTTTTGCTGTATCTTACAGGGAGAATGGAAATGCCTTCAGCTTAATATGATCCTCAGGAACTCCAGGTGGTCTCATAGTGGTGCAGACAATATGAAATTCCTTGAGGTGCTTATGTGGATCCTCACCTGCAAGACCATGGAACATGGGCAACAAATGAATCAATCCAGACTTTAGCTCACAAGGCACATCTATATCAGGATATTGAATGCATAAAGTCTGAATATTAACATCAGGTGTTGCAAGCTCTCTCAAGGTTTTCTCAGCCATGGTATCACAATTAAGATCAGACTCAAGGAAAGAAGAAGAAGAAAACACAGAAACAGACTCACTATCACTTACACTAACAGCAGAATAGACACTATCAGACAACTCACTATCACTAACAGAATTATGCACAAATGTAATCCTAGACTCTCTAACTAACCTATGATATGTCTTATCAATTTCTGGATCAAATGAATGTAGGATACCTGGGTTTGCCCTAGTCATGCACCAAATGCACACAAAAATGCACAAAATGAAGCATACAACAGCATGTCAGCATATAAAGGCAACAACCACAAAAAATGGATACATGGAAAACACTATATTAACATAGGAAACAACCACATAAAATTTCAGAACAAAATTCAAAGGCTAAGTACCAAAACTACCTAAGGTAAGAAAGGAAAAATACACCAATAAAAACTTAAAAATTCTAGAAAAAATAGAAAATGACATTTTTTGGAAATTTTACGGTCCACCTTGCGACGTAGTGCAAGAGTCACTCTAACTAGCTTCTTCTACCCCAAAAGCATATCAAATATGTGAAATTCTGACACTCCTAGCTTAAGTTATGTCCAATTGAAGTCAACAGGTCAAAATAAGTCAGTACAAAGTGTAATCTCACAATCATGACTTATCTAACAGCAACTGGGGTATCTAATATTCATTATTAACCTAAAGAAATGTGGACACAAAAATTGGCACAAAAATTCAACCTCTAACTATGTTAAACAAAAAGTCAGATTCAATTGCAAAAGTCAACAACAGATAAAGTCAACAGCACTTGATCAACTTATGCAATTCAATCCAAATGACACCAAATCTGTTCTAATTTCATCTAAAAAATTTCTAAACATCAAAACATGACTAAACACACTAATTACAATGACTCAACACATCACACAACTCAAAACACAAATTGAAATTACACTAGGCAATGGAACAGTAACTTTCCAAGTGACAGATTAGGTTACTTACCTCAAAGTTGAGAACCAAAATTGATCAAACTGAATCTGCACAACCAAGGTTAGTATACCAAAAAACAATATGAATTATGACTCTACCTCCTAAACACAGAACAATACACGAAATTGACAAAATAGAAATGAAAACAGAACACAAACAATGACAGAAATTCACACAGACTTAAAAATCGAATTTGAATTGAATTCCCTGGCAAAGGCGCCAAATTTGATTGAGTCCGTACTCAACCAAATAAAATGAATTAAAGTGCAGTAGGTTGGTTAACCCAAAGTCGTCTCTCTCAAGGAATCCAATTACAAATTCAGAATTTCAAATTCATAGCAACTCACACACACACACAAGGGAATTTTGATTGTTGTTCATTCTATTTTCAAATTTCCAAAAATAGAATTCGAAATTCCTAATTCAATTCAATAAAAAACAGATCGATTCACAAGCTCATTCGCATTTGGATGTCTCACGGATTCATAGATTTATTTCAATTTCCTTAACAAATCCGAATTAATCAATGAAGCATCAATCAATTCTTAACAATCTCATACAAAGATTAAGCAAATTTGTATCAAGAACCTAATCCCTAACCTATTGAGTTAAGTAAACATTAGATACATTTTAGGATTATGCAAACTAAAATGTGAATTTCAGATCATGAATCAAAAAACGAATTCAATAAGCATTCATCCAATTCAAGATTCAATAACCTAAAATTATAGAGATTAGGAGAAGAAGGAATTTGCACATAAAATTAAAATTCGAAATTCAATTAAAGATCCTCAACATCCAATGCTCATGATACTTGAGAATCAATCCTCAATGCTCAGCCTTCCATGGAGGAAGTGGAGAATCCGAAATTGCAAGAAGAGGAAAAAGAAGAGAGAAAACCGAAATTGGAAGAAGAGAGAAAAAGAGGGAAAGTGAAGAGTCTTTTTTTTTTCTAAAATATGAAAAATGAGAGTAAAGTGTTCAAACTACTCAGCAACGCACCTATTTATAGAGCCTAAATCATTAACAAACTGATTAGGCCTTAATTGGGACGAAATTAATTAAAACAAACCCACAAACTAAGTACAAAACTAATCAAATTCGGTCTTGTGACAGACAACAATAGTAGGCGATTTTGAAACAAAAACTGCTCCTAATTTCTTCATGGGAATAAGGTCATATAGCATATCAAATTAAATCCCCGGAAGTTAGCTTTCCAATGCCACTGGAATCACTCAAATCGGACACTTGCAGCTCCAGTATCATCAAAACAAGACAGGTGGGTCAGTAGGCTTAAAAATCCGAATTTAAACAACATTTACAGTTAAAGCCCAATTAATCCCAATTTGGTAAATTCCAATTAAAACAGTGGATTTAATCACAATTATAGTCCAAGAAAGCTAAGATTAATTATGCAAAGTGTGAATAAAAATGTGATCATCAATATGTCTCAACAATTTGAAGCTCTTCATCAGTTAAGTATCTATTTTGACCTCTGCCAATAGTACGACATGGGTGATTAAAAATAGACAATTGTTCATCAATGATACCTTTACCACCACCATCATTTCGAGGAACTTGAGTGCGTCTTGTCTGTATGGTTGGATCAAAATACATAGACGTAAAATTGGAAATTTCTTCCAAAATATATGCTTCACAAATAGATCCTTCAACCCTTGCCTTATTTCGAACCTTCCTTTTCAAGTACAACATGCACCTTTCAAACGGACACATCCATCTGTATTGCACAGGTCCTCCAACTTTAGCTTCATATGGGAGATGCACAACTAAATGTTCCATCGAATCAAAGAATGCTGGGGTGAAAATCTTTTCTAGCTTGCAAATTGTTTCAATAATGGAAAGCTTTGCATTCTCCATGATTGAAGAATTTATCTCAGTTGCACAAATGTTTTTAAAGAACAAACTGAGTTCTGTTAATGCTCCCCATATAGGTTTTGGTAACATATCACGAAATGCCAAAGGAATTAACCTTTGCATAAAAACATGACATTCATGACTTTTAAGACCATATATCTTCCCCTCATCTATATTAATGCATCGTGAAATGTTTGACACATACCCATCTGGAAATTTTAATTGTTTTATCCATTCAAATACCATCCTTTTTTATTAGCATTCAAGACATATGTTGCCTTTGGTTTTTTATATGTCCCATCTTCAAAATTCATGCCTAAGTTAGGACATTTACATATCTTCATCAAATCTTGTCTTGCTTTTGCATTGTCTTTTGTCTTGCCCTTTATATCCATGACAGTGTTGAAGATATTGTCAAATACATTCTTCTCAACATGCATAACATCTAAATTATGACGTATCAGATTAGTGGACCAATAAAACAATTCCCAAAATATGCTCTTCTTCATTTAGTTGTGTCTTGTACCAAAGCTAGGTTGCTTTTGTCTGCCTAAATTCAAGCCAAAAGTAACTTCTTGAAGTTGATTTACTTGATTCAAGACATCTATGCCACTCAATTGTGGCGGTGGCAAAGACTTTTCAACTATCGACTTCTTGAAGGAGTATCGATCACGACGAAATGGATGGTCAATAGGTAGATATTGACGATGGCAATCAAACCAACAACATTTCCTACCATGCTTCAATACAAATGATTTACTATGTTCCATACAATAGGTACAAGCAAGTCTCCCATGAGTGCTCCATCCAGACAACATCCCATATGCTGGAAAATCACTTATTGTCCACAACAATGCTGCTTTCATAATGAAATTTTGCTTCTTTCATGCATCAAAAGTGTTCACTCCAATGTCCCATAACATCTTTAGCTCATCAATTAGAGGCCTAAGATAGACATCTAAACTTTTACCAGGTGACTTTGGTCCAGGAATCATAAGACTGAGAAATATGTATTCCCTTTTCATACACATGCTTGGGGGAAGATTATATGGTGCGACAAAAACAGGCCAACATGAGTATGGGATAGTTGAACTACCAAATGGATTAAAACCATTTGTGCAAATCCCGAGCCTAACATTTCGTGCCTCTTGTGCAAATGTTGGATGGGTATGGTCAAATTGCTTCCAAGCCTCAACATCAGCTGGATGTGTGATTACTGATTCATCTTGACGCACTCCATCCACATGCCAACGTATATATTTTGAAGTATTTTTAGATAGAAAGAGGCGTTGGAGTCTTGGAATAATGGGGAAATATCTCAATACTGAATAAGGCACATCTTTTTTATTGATACAATGTCTTTCCTTTGGTTTAAACCGAGGATGTCCACATACCAAGCAAGTTGAGCAAACATTCTTGTCACTATTTTCTTTGTAATACAACATGCAATGATTAGGACATGCATCTATCTTCTCATATCCTAATCCTAACTCATTAACCATTCTCTTTGATCTGTAAAAACTTTCAGGCAACCTTTCTGTCTCTGGAAGCATGTCTTTGATTATGGCAATCATTCGATCATAACAACTCACACTCATGTTGAACTCTGACTTTAGGTTGAGGAGTTGTGTTACTGCTGACAATTTTGTATGCTTTTTGCAACCATCCCATAACAGTTCATTAGCATCTCTTAATAGGTTATAAAACCTGGAAGCTGATGGATTCGGGTCCTCTTCCACATCTTCTGCTTCTAGATTTAACCTATCACTAACAGCATCCATGACCATATCCACATATGGATTTCTATTTTCCTCAACCCGATATTGTATAACAGATGTTGAACCATGATCCCCCCATCTTTCCTCGCCATGAAGGGTCCAATTAACATAACCATCCATAAACCCGTGGTCATACAAATGTTTTTCTACCCAAAATGGTTCATCCCAATAACGGTTCCTACATTTAGCACATGGACAAAGAATGCGCCCTGATGCATCGGCAACCGTTGGGTCTTCTTTTGTAATTTGAATGAATTCATCAACTCCATTTCTAAATTCTTCACTTACAAGGCCAAAGCGATCCTTTCTTCGTAACAACCAACTTCGATCAGGTCTCATGACTCCTATAGATGATTTAACACAATAATATAATCATGCTTTGAGGAATAAATCATTTGTTTATGTATATTACTATATTCATGCCTTGAAAAAGTAACATTAAGCAAGTTTGTGATGGGGCTATAATTGAATGCACCATTGGAATAAAGACAATTTGCTTAAGAATATTGGTAAGTTGCAACATAAGTCTACTGGACAGAAAGAAACTATGGTTGATAGTTTGGTTTAGAGAATACAACAAACATCACATGCTTTATTTTAATTAAATTGTTTGTGAATTAGATAGTTTTAACCATGAAAGAACATAGCTTTAATCAGTAATCTAGGGCCATACTCATATATATTGCAATATAGCTAGTTAGCTGAGAGGTACGGTTACTAGTACCAAACAGAGTCATCAAAAGTCAAAATTTGGCACTCTTTCTACATCAAGGGCACGGTTAGCACACACTTGTAGGTCTTGTGTTAAGAAGTAAGAATTGAAAGATGTAACTAGAAGCAACTTCTGAAATTGATCACAGTTCGGTGAACTTGAAACTTTCAGAGTTCAAAACTGCCATATAAAAGATGAGAGTTTATAATTAGAGACATTCTATATTCAATTTAAAAAAAAAAAGTCTGCTGGAATATTAACAATAAAATATAATATCGTGTGTTGGAAATGCGGGATGGGAATATGTGGCGCTCAAGGGAGTTGGAATGCCTTTACTTTTGAAGAGATGCAGAACTACACCAAAATCTAATAAATTAATGCTACTAACACAACTTGCAATCCTATCTGTTTACACCTGCATAAGTTGTCAGCATCTAATTGTAGTTGGTTAATTAGAACTTCTGCATAAATTAGGAAATTGGCAAGAAATATATATTTTTAGATCATATTTTCACTTTGATCATATTTTGGCAGGAAAAATAATTCTGAAGGCAATATTATATTATCTCACTTTTCATATATAAAGATATTGAAAAAATGGCATTTATAAATTTAGTGCAGTTGCTTAAGTCAAAGGATGCACTTTCTTAGGATAACTATGAGCAGACGCATGCATTGAAATTAACAATAAAGAATTCATTTATAGGAGTTATCTTTCAATGTTTTAATAGGGATAAAAAACAATGAAAAAAAATTAGGAACCAAAATTAAATTTAGGTGAAAGTTTAGGGATCAAAAACATATTTGAGCTCGACTCGTTAAATGCTCGATCAAGTTTGTTTGTTTAATTAAACAAACAAATCTAAACTTAAAGTTTGGCTCGGTTATTTAAATGAGTCAAGCCCAAACTTTATAAGCTTAACATTAAGGGCTCGTGAATAGCTCGCTTATTATATATAATAATTAAAGTAAAGTAAAATTAATAAAAAATAAAAAAAAACATAAAGTTATAAGTTTATTTTTAAAATAAATAATAAAATAATTAAGTAAAATAATTCCTCTATGTATATGAAAATTAGTATTAAAATATGTCTTTTATTAATCAAGAAGTTAGGTATCCTATTTCAAAAAATATAATATTTTAAATTTTTTAACTATATATACCATATATTAAGAATATATTTTGATTTTTATATTATCATCTGATATTAAAATATTTATTAAATACTAAATTCATAAACTTTAAAAGTAATTTAAAGAAAATTTTCATAAAAACAAAAATAATGAAGTTATAAATGAGCTAAACAAGCCAAGCCAAAGTTTTGTTTTTCTTTAACAAGTCAAGCACAAGCTTTAGGTTTAGCTCGTTTATATAAACGAGCCAAGCTTGAGCCACCCAATTTTTTCACTAGTCAAGCCTGAGCTTCAGGTGCTCGGCTTGGCTCATTTACAGCGCTACTGGTGAGGGTACTACGATGAGTCAGAAAGAAAAGAAAAGAAAATGAGGTGCGTGGCCGAGTGGGTACTGCTACAATTAAAACCGGTTTAGGGCGCTTCTACACACCCTGCGCCTAAATCAGTCATCAATTAAAAAAAGTGTTACAATGCAAATAAAAATATATTTTTAAATAATTAAAATTATATTTATAATAAATTAATAATTTTAAAATAAAAAATAATAGTTTTGGATAATTATTCAATTTAAAATTATAATAGTAGATAATATTTTACTATTGAGATCTATTTTGCATGATTATTTTATAATAAGATATAATTAAATAAATTAAAATTAAAATAATAGCAATAAAAATTTATATTAAAAATAATTTTGGAATATAAAATGATAACATAGAATTTTTAATCTTAATAGATTTTAAAATTTAGGATTAGCATTTAAAAAATCAAATAGGAAGAGAGAATATTAATATTAAAAATTGAGAGGGACAATCTTACTATCACATAATGTATGAAATTCACCATCCAATAAGAGTAAAAAACTGTCTCACTCCCTAACGTAAGATCTCAAAATTATAATATAATAAAGAGTCTATTAAAATATTATTTTTCAATTATCAACTCATCAAAATAATATTTTATTTTTATTTAATTATTCAAATCTATATCTATTTGCTTTTATAAATTACTCTAAAAAAATATATTTTTAATACAAAATTTTAATAAAAAATATCTTTATATTTGCGAGGGAATTGAGAGACACAATTTCTCTCGCAAATTAATTAAAGTACATATATAAGAGTAGCGACGGATTTGCGAGGGAATAATTCCCTCGCTAGGTTACAATTACTTTTTTTCCTTTTCAGTGAGGGATTTGCAAGGAAATAATTCCCTTGCTAGGTTACAATTACTTTTTTCAGCCTCAACGAGGGATTTGCGAGGGAATGATTCCCTCGCTACGTTACAATTACTTTTTTCCGTCTCAGCGAGGGATTTGCGAGGGAATAATTCACTCGCTACGTTACATTTACTTTTTTCCCTGTTTCAGCGAGGGATTTGCGAGGGAAAAAAATTCCCTCGCTACATTTACTCGCTAATTCCTCGCCAATCCCTCGCTAGTAATTTACCAACTTGCACCCTTCTTTTTTACCAAATATTTGCGAGGGAATGTATTTACATCTCTAATCCCTCGCTAATCAGCGACAGAGTAGCGAGGGATTTTTTCCCTCGCTAATCTGACTTTTTCTTTTAGTGGACATGGAAGATGAAGAATGAAGTTGATTTGCTATTTTCATGTGTAATCTGACTAATATAAGTATTTTGAAAATGTATCCACCCCCAAATTGACTGGTCTGAATCCAATGATTATTTTGTGATGATGGATATTTTTATTTTCGTTTAGGTTAAAGTGCTAAGTAGATTCGAGTACTGTGATTAATTAATCTGACTAATCCTAATGTGGTTGTGTCTTGTGCTTGATTCTAGGGATTTTTATATTGAATCCCTTTTGACTTTGGTGTATTTTGGAACCTTTATATTTGGTTAATTAATATATGTTGACTTTTATTCAGTAATCATGTATACATATTTTTTGAGGCTTTTAAATATTTGAATTTCCGAGTTCATTAAAATGGAGACAGTGTGCACGTGTTCTTCTGACCTTTGTGGACTATTGTTGGGTTTAATTTGTAATTTTCTCGCTGATAAGCCATATTTAATCTAATTGTTATTTGTCTGGTGAATCTTGAGCCCATGTTTTTTAAGTGAGCAAGGTTTTTAGTATTAGTGGTTGTTGGACTTTTATTAGTTAGAAAACTTATGGACACATGTAATTGGGCTTTTTTCCAGAGTGCAACCCATCGCTATTAGATCCGGTTAGTATTTCAGATGACCCTTATTGATGTTAGATGTTTTGGAAATTAGGGATTGCAGATTGACACTAAGTTGTAGCCGCCACTTGTTTCATGGTCGCATATCTTCACTTTCTTTTTGTTCTCGATTGTTAGGGTCGCTGACATAGTAAGTGTTTGTTTTTGTATCTCGATTTGTGAATTTCATCTGGTGCGTATTTTTAGTTTATTTTATGCTTTTGAATTGAGGTGAATGATGATATGTTTTAACTGTAAAAGTGTTATTCATTATATAGGGAGTGTTTATCTAAAGAGAACCAATCTAATGAATTTACTGATGGAAACATTGAAAAGATTTGCTATATTCAATTATGAATTAGGTTGCTAATTAGACTCAAAGAAAGCAATTTTTTTGTGGAGGATAATAAAGGAAATTTCTAATTTCAACAATGATTGGGTTATATACGTTATATAGATAGACTTCTTCGACTTTTCTTTCATCCTTATGATTAATATTGTCTGGGTATTTTTGTGGTATCTTCAGAATCTTTGGGTATTAAATAGAATTGTTACCAGGGATATATTGGATTAATAGTTGATCTATTAAGCGTTAAAAATATTTGAAAACAATTGTGTTAGAATGATGGTGATTTCTATTTTAGTGATTTTTGTTTGAAATAAATAGTTTTTGCTCTAGCTTAAACATTATAATTGTATAAGAATTAATTCGATCTCAAATTGCCTTGATTTATACTGTATTCCACCAGAGATAAGCTCCTAAACTTGTTTTTTAGTATTTTTATTTCTTTTATTTTACTGATAGAAAAAATTACTCAACATATCTAATTTAAATCTTCTATATTTCCATACTAATAGATTTTACATTTAGGATCATTTGGCTTATTATTGTATCTATATTTGTTCCTTTTTATAGATTGTAGCTTAATTATTTGACGCTCACATAGTTGCTACATAATATAAATATTACATGGCTTGTAATGGTGCTGTTGCAAATTCTTGGAGAGAACCTTTCAAATCCTACTACAGATTCTGTACCAAAGTGAGGTTGGTTTTGTTCCTTTTGTCCTTTGTTGCTTTTCTTTATTTGCCCCGTTTACCAAAAATAAAAATTGAATGTAAACTTGAAAATACATGCAAATTACTTTATCACGACCACCCATCTCTATTTTATTATTTTAATGTCCCATATTTTTATGATAATTGTCATATTATTATTTACACTATTAGAAATTTGCTTATTTCCTACAGATTTTTCCTCCAATTTTTATTTACAAAATTCCTTGCAATTTTTTCTACAAATTTGAAATTTTCCCTACGATTATGAAGTTTGTAACAAAAATTGCAAGACACAATGATATTTGTTGGAAATTTTCCTGCGAAAATAATTTGTAGGAAAATCTCTAAAGATTATTAGGTGCAAAAGAAAATGGTATGAAAATCTGTAGGAAATTAGACCTATAAATTTACTCGCGAAATTTTCCTATAGATTTTACTATAAGCTATTTTCTTGTGGATTTTCCTACAATTTGTTTCCTACGAATTTTCTTATATATTCTTCTTGGGGAAATTTCTACAAATTTATTTCCTGCTATTTTTCATATAACATTTTGCTTAGGATTTTCTTGTAAATTAACTTCCTACAAATTTACCGACCAATTTTGTTAAAAAGAAATTTGTTGTCAAATTTAATTGCATGAAAATCTACAAGAAAGTAATTTACCTACAGATTAAGTTACAAATTTTTCCTACAAATTTTCCTATAAACTATTTTCTTGTGGATTTTCCAATAAATTATTGCCTACTAATTTTCTTATAAATTCTTCTTGGGGAAATTCCTACAAATTTATTTCCTGCAAATTTTCCTATAACATTTTACTTAGGATTTTCCTACAAATTATTTATAAATTGCTTCCGACAATTTTTCCTACAAATTCCCAAAGAGTTTCCAGATTTTTTTAAAAGAATTTAAAATATTTTACCGGAAAATAAATTTTTTAAATATTTAAAAGGTGAAATTTTAAAAATTCTCTTAATTTTTTTGGGGGATATTTTCGCTACTCAAAATAGAAAATTGCAATTCTCTCACAGCCATGGAAGTCTCAGAATCCCTTGTTCTTCTACAGCTCTCGCTTGCACACGAACAAACCTTGTGGATCTCTATCTCACTCACACATCTCTGGTCACGCATCTCTATCTCGTGAGCTTTCTCTCTCAATCTACTCTTCGTGGATCTCTCTCGCTTTCTCATGGTAAATCTCTTGCGCTTTTCTCTTGGTGAATCTCTTCTCAATCAGATGTATTGTCCTCTTCTCTATAAATTTTCTCTCTCACTATCTCGGATCTCTCCCTTTCATTGCTTTTTGATTTTAAGCTTTTGATTCTCTATTTCAATATTTTGCTGCACACACATTTGGTAGTTGGATCAGCATTTGCATCTGCATCTTCTTCGCCTCTATAGATTTTTGGTTTGTGAATTAGTTGTTCATTTTGCATTCTCTTCTAGTTTGTGAACTGTGTTTAGTTTTGATTCATTGTATAAATTATAGATATAGTTAGATCTGCATCTGCATCTTCTATGCCTCGTTGTTGTAACTAAGCTTGCCTTCTCTTAACTGTGAAAGTGATACAGTTGGTGTAAAATGGATCATGTGAGAATGAATCTTGTGCATTCAATTAAAATTTTTCATATGCTGATTATGAGGCTTCTGATTAAATGTTCTTGGCTTCAAAGTTATATTATAAGTGTTAAATATTGGTGTGCATTAATAAACTAATAATATTATTGTTTGAGATGTGATATCAAATAGAAATAAAAAATAAAGTTTCTTTTAACTGAAATTACATATCAATAATGACCTTTGGGTTTAAAATTTTCAACAACAAAGAAAAAAGTAACTCCTCGCAACACCAGTCAACTGCCTAAATCAACATGTATAGTCTTGAGATGAATGTTGATACAGCTACTAATATTGCTTCCAATCTAAAAGCATAGGTACAACTACTAATACTGCTACCTTATTTCTTTCAGTTTCTTTGTTTGGTTTCTTTTCTACTAAAAAATTAAAGAACAAAAAAAGATTTATCCATGTTAGAGTAGTTTTCAGATGCAATTCTTAGCTGCTGACCAGTAAACCTGATTAGCTTCTCTTTTTCCATGTCAATAAGAAGTTTATTAATATTTAGTGTCAGAATTTATGTCTTCACCTGAGTGAATTTCAAGCTGCTAATTATCTGTAGGTATGTTTCTATGTTCAGATGCTATGTTAGTGTTTCTTAAATAACTAATATATGTTTTGAAGAGCCTATTATTGCAACTTTATTGCGTGAGGTTCTCAAAGCCATTGCCAATCTTCATGCCCATGGTCAAATACAGAGGGATGTTAAGGAACTACGCTTAATCTTGAAAAATATATGTTCTCTTCCTTTTTAAAATATATACGCTCTCTTGATAATTGATATTGATATCTGACAGTTTGATTTCTTGGTCATAAATTAAGTGGAATTGTCTCATTGAATGATTTTAAAAGAACTCAATGTTTTGGTTTTTTGATGCTTTTAATGTTGTATCTGAACCCATGAATTAATTTCTCTTTACATCCATGAATATTTTTTTCTTCCTTTAATCTACCTATTTGGATTTTGGGTATTCTCTTAGTTTCCTGTAATGCTTACCATAATGGTTAGCTACTTCACCACTCACAACTTCGGTCATCAGATCTTTGAAGATCAATAGCTCGATATCAAACACAACATTTGGAATCACATTGTAGTATTTTGTTCATATTGTGGGGTGTTGCATCAAATCTTCCCACAAGAGACTTTCCTAATTCTCAACCTCATTAGACTTGTTGATCTGAAAGGAAACCCGGGTCCTTGGCCAGTTTCATTCAAATCCTTTCAACTCATCGGCTTTGTCCTTTTGTATTAGTAAATTTACTTTAACTAAACTGCTTCAGCTAAACATGTTGACAATTGGATAAATAAGGAATTAAGTCTTGTGAAAACAATGTGACTCCAAGCAATGAACTCATCATGGTATATTGTGCTGCTTGTCTTGAGGTTTCAACGAACGACACACTGAGCAACGACATTGTTGCCCAAAATCCTAAAAGGGTTTAAACAAATGAATGTTTGGTGCAGAGAAGAACCAGCTCAATGCTTCAAAACCGGCGTAAAGCTCACTATAGCAGTGATACTGATATGAAGAGGCCAATGAATTATGCTAATGGGGATCATTCTGATGAGAAGAGAACCCAATTCAACCCTCTCATGCAACAAAAGGCATTGACTAAAGGTGAGCATGGTGTCAGAGACACATGGTCTAAGACATTGGGCTGTGGAAGGACATGTTTGGTTGGCAGAGGAAGTGGTTATTCAAGTTCAACATTCGTTTTTGACGAACTGGACTTCATGGGTGTTTTAGCATTGAAAGAGTCATTGAGGCTTTCCAGTCTCTCTAAACTTCAATCTGCTGTGGTGATAAATTTAATTTGCTCATTTGTGATTTTTTTACTTTTATTTTTTGATTCCATACCGCACATTGTTTATATAATCTTTAGAGATATTGGCAAGCCTCAATGAATCTTTCAATGCTAAAACATCCTTGAAGTCCAGTTTATCAAAAATGATTGTTGAACTTGAATTACCACTACCTCTGTTGACCAAACATGTCCTTCCATAGCCCAATGTCTGAGACCATGTGTCTCTGACACCATTCTTGCCTTTAGCCAATGCCTTTTGTTGCATGGAAGGGTTGAATTTGGTTTGCTTTTCATCAGAATGATCCCCAGAGCATCATTCATTGGCCTATTCATATCAGTATCACTGCCGTAGTGAGCCTTAGGGCGATATTGAAGCCTTGAGCTGGTTCTTCTCTACACCAAACATTCAATTATTTCAACCCTTTTAGGATTTTGGGCAACAACGTTGTTGCTCATTGCGTCATTCGTTGAAACCTCAAGACAAGCAGCACCTGATACCTTGATGAGTTCATTGCTCGGAGTCACATTATTTTCACAAGACTTAATTCCCTATTTATCCAATTGTCAGCATGCTTAACCGAAGATGTTTAGTTAAATTAAATTTACTTATACAAAAAGGACAAAGCTGATGAGTTTAAAGGATTTGAGTGAAACTGGCCAATGACCTGTGTTTCCTCTCAGATAAGCTATTCTAATAAGGATGAGAATTTGGAAAGTCTTAAAGATTTGATGCAACGCCCCACAATATGCACAAAATACTACAATGAGATACCAAATATCGTGTTGGATATTGAGCGGTTGATCTTCAAAGTTCTCGTAACCGAAGTTGTGAGAGGTGAAGTAGCTCACCATTTTGGTAAGCATTTAATGAAACTAAGAGAAGAACCAAAATTCAAATAGGTAGATAAAAGGTAGGAAAAAATATTCATGGATGTAAAGAGAAAATAATTCATGGGTTCAAATACCGCTTTAAAAGTATCAAAAAACCAGAAAATTGAGTTCTTTTAAAGTCATTCAATGAGACAATTCCACTTAGCTTATGATGCAAAAATCTTACTGTAAGATATCAATATCCAATATCAAAAGAGCATATATTTTTTAAAAAGGAAGAGAACGGATACTTGTCAAGATGAAGCACAATACCTTAACATGCCTGTGTATGTGAGCATGGGCATGAAGATAGACAAGAGCTTTGAGAACCTCATGTAATAAAGTTGCAATAATAGGCTCTTCAAAACAAATTTTAATTATTTAGGAAACACTAACATAGCATCTGAACATAGAAGCATACCTACAGATCATTGGCAGCTTGAAATCTACTCAGGTGAAGACATAAATTCTGACACTGACTATGAATAAATTTCTGATTGACATGGAAAAAGGGAAGCCAATCCAGTTTACTGGTTAGCAGCTAAGAATTGCAACTGAAAACTACTCTAATATGGATAAATCTTTTTGTCATATTTATTTTTTGAGTAGAAAAGAAATCAAACAAAGAAATAAAAAAAAGGTAGCAGTATCAGTAGTTGTATCAATGCTTTTAGATTGGAAGCAATATCAGTAGTTGTATCAACATTCATCTCAATAATACACACGTTGATTTAGGCAGTTGAATGGTGTTGCAAGGATCCTTTCATAAGTTTGGTAACTAAGCTTGTCTTCTCTTAACTGTGAAAGTGATACAACTGGTGTAAAATGGATCATGTGAGAATGAATCTTGTGCATTCAATTGAAATTTGTCACTTGCTGATTATGAGGCTTCTTATTAAATGTTGATTGGCTTCAAAGTTATATTTTACGTGTTAAATACCGGTGTGCAGTAATAAACTAATAAACTTATTGTTTGAGGTGTAATATCAAATAAAAAGAAAAAACAAAGTTTCTTTTAATTGAAATTACATATCAATAATGACCTTTGAGTTTAAAATTTTCAACAACAAAGAAAAAAAAGTAACTCCTCGCAACACCAATCAACTACCTAAATCAACGTGTGTAGTCCTCAGGTAAATGTTGATACAACTACTGATATTGCTTCCAATCTAAAAGAATTGGTACAACTACTAATACTGCTACCTTATTTTTTTTCTGTTTCTTTGTTTGGTTTCTTCTCTGCAATGCTTACCAGAATGGTTAGCTTCTTCACCACTCAGAACTTCGATTATCAAATCATTGAAGATCAACCGCTCGATATGCAACCTAATATTTGGTATCACATTGAAGTATTTTGTGCATATTATGGGGTGTTGCATCAAATCTTCCCCCAAAAGACTTTTTAAATTCTCATCCTTATTAGACTAGCTGATCTGAAAGGAAACCCGGGTCCTTGGCTAGTTTCATTCAAATCCTTTCAACTCATCGACTTTGTCCTTTTGTATTAGTAAATTTAATTTAACTAAACTGGTTCAGCTAAGCATGCTGACAGTTGGATAAATAGGGAATTAAGTCTTGTGAAAACAGTGTGACTCCGAGCAATGACCTCATCATGGTATATGGTGCTTCTTGTCTTGAGGTTTCAACGAACAAAACATTGAGCAACAACGTTGTTGCTCAAAATCCTAAAAGGGTTGAAACAAATGAATGTTTGGTGAAGAGAAGAACCAGCTCAAGGCTTCAAAAACCGGTCTAAGGATCACTATGGCAGTGATATTAATATGAAGAGGCCAATGAATGATGTTAATGGGGATCATTCTAACGAGAATAGAACCAAATTCAACCCTTCCATGCAACAAGAGGCATTGGCTAAAGGTGAGTATGGTGTCAGAGACACATGGTCTCAGACATTAGGCTGTGGAAGGACTTGTTTGGTTAGCGGAAGTAATTGTAACATCCCACTATTAAAGACTTTAACTTATAGGAAACTCATAACATGAATAGGATGAAGTAAGGAATTGATAAGGAGAAGCTTAAGAGGCAAAAATCAGGGTTTCATGCATCAGGGCTTTCGCTCAAGAGAGTAGGTCTCGCTCAAGCGAATTATGCAACAAAAACTTTAGGATTTTGGTTCTGCAAGTCTCGCTCAAGCGAGATACAGGACACAAACTGTGTTGCTCTCTGGATGATTTTCGCTCAAGCTAGCAGTTCTCGCTTAAGCGAAAATACTCCAGAGAGAGTGTACTTTCGTGGGCATTCTCGCTTAAGCTAAATGGGCTCGCTTGAGCTAGAATGACCATCTCGCTCAAGCTAGAATCTCGCTTGAGCGAGAAGATGGTTACAACATTTTTAAAACACGACTGCAGGCAGTTTCCCACTCAGTTTCTCTTCCCTTTTTCCTTCTTCCAGAGAGAGAACGAGAGGTTTTAGTGAGAGAATACCCCAGTGAAGATCAAGAACGATTTCTACTCTCCAAGATCAAGTCGCCCATCAATCTACTCACCTCCAACGCTTCCTCTCTTCCGTTCGTTCTTCGTTTTCTCGAACCTCAGGTGGGTGTGATTGTCTGTTCTTTGCTGTTTGAATTTCATAGCATGATCCCCTATCCTTCTTTCCCTTTCTTTCGTTGAATCATGATGTGTATGTTAGGTAGTGTAAATGTGATGGTTGTTTGGTAATTTACGTGAACCATAGGATAGGAGACTTAGATTAGTATGTGTAGCGATCTTTAAGCATATTCATATATGATCATGGGCCTTTGGCCATCTCAGCTATGCATTATAATTTAATTATCACAGGGCTTACAACCACTTCAGAGCCTCCGGGCTAATTCAGGGGTCTTCAAACCATCTCAGGCCTTCGGGCAATCATGTTTAAGCAAGACGAGGCGAACTCATCGACCTCTCGGCCAAGGGGAAGATGGGGGACCCTCAATCATGATAATGAATCAAGTTATGTGTACATCATATTCAGCTAAAACTTAATCTCAGGTTTCCCTTGACGACGGTCCTTGGATTCATGGCCGAGCATTCAATCACAGTCATGTTACAGTGAAAAGACCCCGGGTGTCGGGTTACAACACTTCATATACATGCATTTATCAGCTTTATTATTATTGTTGTGTTATGTTTGGTTGATGTGAAGTTGTTGTTTGATTATAATGGTTGTTTGAGAAATATGACAATTGCCTGTATGTTCCCCTGGAGTGTCTTTGTTCATGCCCACTAGGACGTTGGTCTCACCCCATTCCGTGGAAACAATATTTCAATTGTGCAGGATACTCCTCAGGATGGAGATGATCAGTAGGAGCTGTACGGCATGGATAGTTTAGCACTTTGTTATGTCCTATGTACTTAGATACTTGTTATGTTTTGTTGGATAATTATCGACTGGAGCCTGTGTGGTGAATATAGATTATGGTTATTTCCTTGTTCATGTATGAAATATGTAGAGCTTTCGTAAGTGTTGGATTACTTAAGCGAATTATGTGTATGCCGATACGCGAAATGAACGAAATGATTTCACGAATTTGAAAATAGTGCTCCCAACAAGCATTATTTCTGAATTTAGAAATTAGGACGTTAAATTTTGGTATCAGAGCAGTTCAATCCAATTGGACTGTGGTTGTGTGTTACTCCTTAAGTTAGTTATAGTCTGGTATGCATTATTAGGGAATTAATAGACTGATCACCTGAATATTTCTTAATAATGTGTATAAGACCATGACTAGCGGTAGGAGAGGGCGTTCTCGTGCCAACACACCTCCTCCCTCACAGGATCAATCTCAGGATTCCGTGACGGTGGCCCTCCGGATGCTCACTCAAATCATGAGAGAGCAAACAACTTATAATGTTACAGTTCTTCAGGCCTTGCAAAGGCAGACCACCGGTACTCCTCCACCGATGGGTATGCTAGACCCTTTCCTTCAAGGGTTAACTGAGTTTAGGAAGCACCATCCCCGAGCTTTCAGCGGGGCATATGACCCAGTAGCAGGAGACTCATGGCTTAGCGCCATGAACAAAATCTTTGAAGTGATGGCATGCATGGATGATCTCAAGGTCAGATTTGCTACTTATATGTTACAAGGGGAAGCGGACAATTGGTGGAAGAGTGTGAAGACCAGTTTGAGCCCTCTTAGAGCCTTTCTCTCTTGGGATGCGTTCCAGCATGCATTCCTGGAGAAATACTTCCCAGAACCAGCCAGGAAACCAAAAGAGCTAGAGTTCCTTCAATTGAAATAAGGCAACATGACCGTGGGCCAATTTGTGGCAATGTTTGAGGAGCTGTCTAAGTACCATTCACTACTGCAAGCCAATCCCAATGAGGGTTGGAAGTGTTCTCACTTGGAGACGGGTCTCAAGCCCGAAACCAGAAAAATTGTTTCAGCCTTCCAGCTTAGAGAGTTCTCAACCTTGGTGATCAAATATTTGGTCGTCGGGCAAAGTTTGGTGGATGAGGCTCCCAGGCCGGCAACTAGGACTTGGGTTGAGGGAAAGAGAAAAAGAGAGGATGCACCCGCTAGCAAGAAATTTCGACCTCAGTTTCAGGGCGGAAAGGGCAAACAGGTCGCCCTTCCCTCCCCTCCAGCTAATCCAGTTTGTCCCAAGTGTGGCAAGCACCATCGGGGCGAGTGTTTGGCAGGGTAGCGAGTTTGCTTCTACTACCGTGAGCCAGGCCATGTGTTGTTAGATTGTCCAAAGAGGAACAAGGATCACCCAAACCCCAAGCTACCGGAAGAGTCTTTACCCTCAATGGTGAGGTGGTGGCTCAGGCAGATGATCTGATGCAAGGTACATGTACTTTAAATGATACTCCTTTGATTGTACTGTATGATTCTGGGGCAACCCATTCCTTCATCTCCTGTGATTGTGTGGAAAGGATGAAATTACATGCTACTCCTTTACCCTTTCATTTGAATACTCATACCCCGGCTAAGGAGGCCATTTCCACTTCCTTAGTATGTCTTGCTTGTCCCTTAGAAATCCAAGGTAGAGTTTTCAATGTTGATTTGATTTGTTTGCCATTAGAGAAACTCGATATTATTTTGGGCATGAAATGGTTATCTCGTAATCAGGTCATGCTAGATTGTTTTAATAAAGAAATTGTTTTTCCCACTCTCCCCCTTCCTCTGAGGGAGAGGCCATCTTGCTTATTTTCTTGTTCCACTCAAATTTCTGAATGCCTGACTGATGGTAGTTGTTGTTTTATATTACTGCTTTCCTCAACTGTAGAGTCGAAACCCGACCTAGATAGCATAGCCATTGTTAGGGAGTTCCAGGACGTTTTCCCTAGTGAGGTGACCACCTTACCTCCGGATCGAGAGACTGAGTTTTCAATAGACCTTGTGCCGGGCACAGGGCCTATTTCTAAGGCTCCCTTTAGAATGTCACCCTTGGAGATGAGTGAACTTAAGAAGCAGCTAAAAGAATTAATAGAGAAGCAATTCATTAGGCCTAGTGTGTCCCCTTGGGGAGCTCCAGTACTCCTCGTCAAGAAGAAGAATGGTAGCATGAGGTTGTGTGTTGATTATAGGCAGTTGAACAAGGAAATAGTCAAGAACAAATATCCCTTGCCTAGGATAGATGATCTGTTAGACCATCTTAGAGGGGCAACAGTATTTTCTAAGATAGACTTGAGGTCAGGTTACCATCAGATAAAGATTAGAAGCGAGGACATCCCCAAAACTGCTTTTAGGACTAGATATGGGCATTATGAGTATTTGGTGATGTCATTTGGCTTAACCAACGCTCTATCTGTATTCCTGGACTACATGAATCAAATCTTTAGGCCCTACTTGGATAAGTTTGCAGGCAGTTTCCCACCCAATTTCTCTTCCTTTTTTCGTTCTTCCAGAGAGAGATAGAGAGGTTTTAGTGAGAGAATGCCCCAGTGAAGATCAAGAACGATTTCTACTCTGCAAGATCAAGTCCCCCATCAATCTACTCACCTCCAATGTTTCCTCTCTTCCGTTCGTTCTTCGTTTTCTCGAACCTCAGGTGGGTGTGATTGTCCGTTCTTTGCTGTTTGAATTTCAAAGCACGATCCCTTGTCCTTCTTTCCCTTTCTTTCATTGAATCATGATGTGTATGTTAGGTAGTGTAAATATGATGGTTGTTTGGTATATAATTTACGTGAACCATAGGATAGGAGACTTAAATTAGTATGTGTAGCGATCTTTAAGCATATTCATATATGATCATGGGCCTTTGGCCATCTCAGTTATGCATTATGAGTTAATTATCACAGGTCTTACAACCACTTTAGAGCCTCCGGGCTAATTCAGGGGTCTTCGGACCATCTCAGGCCTTCGGGCAATCATGTTTAAGCAAGACGAGGCGAACTCATCGACCTCTCGGCCAAGGGGAAGATGGGGGACCCTCAATCATGATAATGAATTAAGTTATGTGTACATCATATTCAGCTAAAACTTAATCTCAGGTTTCCCTGGACGATGGTCCTTGGATTCATGGCCGAGCGCTCAATCACAGTCATGTTACAGTGAAAAGACCTCAGGTGTCGGGTTACAACACTTCACAGACATGCATTTATCAACTTTATTATTATTGTTGTGTTATGTTTGATTGATGTGAAGTTATTGTTTGATTATAATGGTTGTTTGAGAAGTATGACAATTGTCTGTATGTTCCCCTGGAGTGTCTTTGTTCATGCCCACTGGGACGTTGGTCTCACCCCATTCCGTGGAAACAATATTTCAGTTGTGCAGGATATTCCTCAGGATGGAGATGATCAGTAGGAGCTGTATGGCATGGATAGTTTAGCACTTTGTTATGTCCTATGTACTTAGATACTCGTTATGTTTTGTTGCATAATTATCGATTAGAGCCTGTGTGGCGAATATAGATTATGGTTATTTCCTTGTTCATGTATGAAATGTTTGGAGCTTTTGTAAGTGTTGGATTACTTAAGCGAATTATGTGTATGCCGATACGCGAAATGAATGAAATGATTTCACGAATTTGGAAATAGTGCTCCCAACAGGCATTATTTCTGAATTTAGAAATTAGGACGTTACATAGTGGTCATTAAAGTTCAACATGCGTTTTTGATGAACTGGACATCAAGGGTGTTTTAGCATTGAAAGAGTCATTGAGGCTTGCCAATCTCTCTAAACTTCAATCTGTTGAGGTTATAAATTTAATTTGCACAATTGTGGTTTTTTACCCTTTTTGTTTTGACTCCATAATGCGCATTGTTTATATAATCTTGTTTTTTTACACGTTAGTACTTGAAGTATTGTTTAAGACTTAAAAAAACAAGATTATATAAGTAATGCACAATGTGGAATCAAAAACAAAAAGTATAAAAAACAACAATTGTGCAAATAAAATTTATCACCTCAGCAGATTGAAGATTAGAGAGATTGGCAAGCCTCAATGACTCTTTCAATGCTAAAACACCCTTGAAGTCCAGTTCATCAAAAATGAATGTTGAACTTGAATGACCACTACCTTTGCTCACCGAACATGTCCTTCCACAGCCCAATGTCTGAGACCACGTGTCTCTGACACCATTTTCTCCTTTAGCCAATGCCTCTTGTTGCATGGAAGGGTTGAATTTGGTTCTCTTCTCATCAGAATGATCCCCATTAGCATCATTCATTGGCCTCTTCATATCAGTATCACTGCCATCGTGAGCCTTAGGGCGATTTTGAAGCCTTGAGCTGGTTCTTCTCTACACCAAACATTCATTTGTTTCAACCGTTTTAGGATTTTGGGAAACAACGTTGTTACTCACTATGTCGTTCGTTGATACCTCAAGACAAGCAACACCTGATACCATAATGGGTTCATTGCTCGGAGTCACATTGTTTTCACAAGACTTAATTCCCTATTTATCCGATTGTCTGCATGTTTAGCTAAACCTGTTTAGTCAAATCAAATTTACTAATACAAAAGGACAAAGTCGATGAGTTGAAAGGACTTGAGTGAAACTATCCAAGGACCCGTGTTTCCTTCCAGATCAGCCAGTCTAATGAGAATGAGAATTTGGAAAGTCTTATGTGGGAAGATTTGATGCAACACCCCATAATATGCACAAAATACTACAATGAGATACCAAATATTGTGTTGGATATTAAGCGGTTGATCTTCAAAGATCTTATAACTGAAGTTTTGAGAGGTGAAGTAGCTAACCATTTTGGTAAGCATTTAAGGAAACTAAGAGAAGACCCAAAATCCAAATAGGTAGATAAAAGGTAGGAAAAAATATTCATGATTGTAAAGAGAAATTAATTCATGGGTTAAGATACAACTTTAAAATCACCAAAAAAACCAGAAAATTGAGTTCTTTTATAGTCATTAAAGGAGACAATTCTTCTTAGCTTATGATCAAGAAATCTATAACTCTCAGATATCAATATTCAATATCAAAAGAGCGTATATTTTTTAACAAGGAAGAGAACAGATACTTGTCAAGATGAAGCACAATACCTTAACATCCCTGTGTATGTGACCATGGGCATGAAGATAGACAAGAGATTTGAGAACCTCACCGCAATAAAGTTGTAATAACAGGCTCTTCAAATCATATATTAATTATTTAAGAAACAATAACATAACATCTGAACATAGAAACATACCTAAAAATCATTGGCAACTAGAAATTCACTCAGGTGAACACATAAATTCTGACACTAACTATGAATAAATTTGTTATTGACATGGAAAGGGAGAAGCCAATCAAGTTTACTGGTCAGTAGCTCAGAATTGCAACTGAAAACTACTCTAACATGGATAAATCTTTTTTTGTTCTTTAATTTTTGAATAGAAAAGAAACCAAACAAAGAAACAGGAAAAAAATAAGGTAGCAGAATCAGTAGTTGTATCAATGCCTTTAGATTGGAAGCAATATCAGTAGCTGTATCAACATTCATCTCAAGACGACACATGTTGATTTAGGCATTTGACTAGTTTATTGAAATTACATATCAATATTGACCTTTGGGTTTAAAATTTTCAACAACAAAGAAAAAAAAACGTAACTCCTCGCAACACTGCAGTCAACTGCCTAAATCAACGTGTGTAGTCCACAAATGAATGTTGATACAGCTACTGATATTGCTTCCAATCTAAAAGCATTGGTATAGCTACTGACACTACTACCTTATTTTTTTCTGTTTCTTTGTTTGGTTTCTTTTCTACTAAAAAATCAAAGAACAAAAAAAAGATATATCTAGGTTAGTGTAGTTTTCAGTTGCAATTCTCAACTGCTGACCAATAAACTTGATTGGATTCACCCTTTCCATGTCAATAAAAAAATTATTAATACTTAGTGTCAGAATTATTGTCTTCACCTGAGTGAATTTCAAGCTGCCAATGATATGTAGATATGGTTCTATGTTCATATGCTATGTTAGTGTTTCTTAAATAATTAATATATGTTTTGAAGAGCCTATTATTGCAGCTTTATTACGTGAGGTTCTCAAAGCCCTTGTCTATCTTCATGCCCATGGTCTCATACAAAGGATGTTAAGGTATTGTGCTTCATCATGACAAATATATGTTCTCTTCCTTTTTAAAAAATATACGCTCTTTTGATATTGGATATTGATATATGACTATTTGATTTATTGATCATAAACTAAGTGGAATTGTCTCATTAAATGATTTTAAAAGAACTCAATTTTTGATTTTTCGGTGCTTTTAATGTTGTATCTGAACACGTGAATTAATTTCTCTTTACATCCATGAATATTTTTTTCCTACCTTTATTCTACCTATTTGGATTTTAGGTCTTCTCTTAGTTTCCTGCAATGCTTACCAGAATGGTTAGCTACTTCATCACTCACAGCTTCAGTTATCAGATCTTTGAAGATATTTTGTGCATATTGTGGGGTGTTGCATCAAATCTTCTCACAAGAGACTTTACAAATTCTAATCCTCATTAGACTGGCTGATCTGAAAGGCAACCCGGGTCTTTGGCTAGTTTCAGTCAAATCCTTTCAACTCATCGACTTTGTCCTTTTGTATTAGTAAATTTAATTTAACTAAATTGGTTCATCTAAACATGCTAACAGTTGGATAAATAGGGAATTAAGTCTTGCGAAAACAATGTGACTCCGAGCAATGAACTCATCATGGTATATGGTGCTGCTTGTCTTAAGGTTTCAACGAAAGACACATTGAGCAACAACGTTGTTGCCCAAAATCCTAAAAGGGTTGAAACAAATGAATGTTTGGTGCAGAGAAGAACCGACTCACGACTTTAAAACCGGCCTAAGGCTCACTATGGCAGTGATACTGATATGAAGAGACCAATGAATTATGCTAATGGGGATCATTCTGATGAGAAGAGAACCAAATTCAACCCTTCCATGCAACAAAAGTCATTGTCTAAAGGTGAGAATGGTGTCAGAGACACATGGTCTCAGACATTGGGCTGTGGAAAGACATGTTTGGTTAGCAGAGCTAGTGGTCATTCAAGTTCACATTTGTTTTTGATGAACTGGACTTCAAGGGTGTTTTAGCATTGAAAGAGTCATTGAGGCTTACCAATCTCTCTAAACTTCAATCTGCTGAGGTGATATATTTAATGTGCACAATTGTGGTTTTTTTTACCCTTTTTGATTTTTTTCCACATTGCGCATGGTATATATAATCTTGGTTTTTTACATGTTAGTTCATGAAGTACTGTTTAAGGCTTAAAAGATAGGATTATATAAAAAATGCAAAATGTGGAATAAAAAATAAAAACGGTAAAAAGCCACAATTGTACAAATTAAATTTATCACCTTAGCAGATTAAAGTTTGGAGAGATTGGCAAGCCCCAATGACTCTTTCAATGCTAAAACACCCTTGAAGTCCAGTTCATAAAAAATGAATGTTGAACTTGAATGACCACTACCTCTGCCGACCAAACATGTCCTTCCACAGCCCAATGTCTGAGACCATGTGTCTCTGACACCATTCTTGCCTTTAGCCAATGCCTCTTGTTGCATGGAAGGGTTGAATTTGGTTCTCCCCTAATTAGAATAATCCCCATTAGCATCATTCATTCACTACATGAAATTTCACTTTTGGTGACAGACAAAATCTGTCACTAGATGTCAATTATCCATAGGTAAATGTCACATATACATTGACCTATAGACATATGCCCCGTCAATTATGTAAGACGAATAACAATGGAGTTTTGTCTGTCACTAGAACCTTTACCTACAGTTTACATACTTCTACCCACAGTTGAGTGTGATTGTAGGTGAAAGTTATTATGTGTTTCTAACCATGGCTTATGATGACTGTGGGTAAAAGCTTTATCTTATAGCCACCACTACTAACTATAGGTAATGGGTAGTAGTAATTTTTTTAACTTCTACCCACGGTTACCATTACAATGTGTTATTAGAAATTAAATTTGCATTAATTTTATTATTTTGAGATTTAGTTAATATAAATTATTAATGAAATATTGATAGAAGTTAAAATGGTATTTTTACACTAAAATTGTTATCTTAATAAAAATTTGATATTCGTTTAAAAAATATTAATTTTAATGAAAATATAAAAAGCTCATTTTTAATTTAAATAAAGAAAGAATTAATTTAAGTATTTAGTGACCTCCCATGTTATGATTAAATGATATTTTACTCAAGATTTATTTTTAACACTAAATTCATTAAAACTAACTTATTTAAAAATAGTTAACAATTAAGGTTAATACAATTTCTAATTGCACCCATAAATCTTTCATCAACATCGATTAATTTTATATGAAATCCAATGAAAATCAATTACTAAAAGATTCATATACTTGAAATATATTTTTTTATGTACAAGTTCCTACTTTCTATATTCTTGATATCCACAAGTAAAAAAATGTAAATGCAACCACATATGTATAATGTTCAGATTCAGCCAAACAATGCATTTATAATTGAAAAATGCTAAATTTTTTAGCATCTTTAATCTAACCAAATATATATCATAAATTAAGAAATCGACCAATCTTTCCGCAAGACATGTTGTTATCAACTCCAGAACCAAAAAAGCTAAGAATTGAAATACAATTAATAACTTATCAGAATTTATCAAAGCTACACACCAATAGAATCAGGAAATAACAATGATTATAAAAAGCATTATCATAATTAATCTAGCTTGTCTCAGGGCATAACATATCCTTCTGAAATAGAAGCTACACACCAATATCAAAGCATTATAATAGAAGCTTGGTTCAGGACATATAACAATCGTTTACTCAAGTTTCTAAAATATAAAAGCTACACCAATAGATCACTTTCTTTGTCATTATAATAGACTTGGTAGTTATTCCAAATGAAATATGTCAATGTCACAACACTATCACATAATAAATGGTCCTTAGCCTTGAAACCGATATGAAAGAATCATTAATCTGATCATCATGACCTTAGACATCAAGATTAATTGAATATATAATTTAAGGTTATTTGCTTTAAATTAAAATAGAAAAACTATCATCACATGTGTAGTTATCAAACAGAGCTAGTATATGCAAGTACCGAAGCATCATCCATTTAGGTGAGTAATCAAATTGAAATGGACTTCAAGTGTGTGGAATATTGGAATAATATTGGAAAACATTCAGCAAGACAGTAAGTAGTGCTTACAAACTACAATAAAAAGCATTATAAAATCTGCATATATTTCGTGATTACCATTCAGCAAGAAATTAACTCTAATTACTCTCACAATTAACTCTAATTTCATCAACCACTTCCAAACCTCTAATTGAACCAAATTTAACAAATTTAACAAATGTATATATGTTAGCTTGCTCATAGGTTAGTAGGCTAGTAAACCATTTAAGCAACTCCGGATCAGACCCTGAGGTGCAAAACCACATAGGTTACTTGTTAGTGAAACACAATGTTTATTAACCACAACTAGTAAAAAAACTTTAAAATAATATTAAAATAAGCTCTTTTTATTATTATTTTAATATATTTTATAAGAACTATATTGATTGTCCTGAAGTACTGTATTCACACAAGAATTGCTTAGAAAGGAACCATTTTGAAGTACATACTACATAGTATAAAAGTAACACATACCTAATCCAAGTGGGTCAAATCCGAAATCACCAGGAAGACTGCAATTGGCAGAAGATTAAACAATTATACCAAATCACCGATTTCTTATTTCTTAGAATATGTTTTGTTTATAAGGCCTTGGATTTGCAGGGGAACAAAAATGTAAAGGCATGATTTTTAGTAAAGAAATTAACAGAAAATTAGTCGAAGCTTGAACATTTTGTTTTGACAAATGTGTGTAGGAAGGAAGCATAATACTTGTTACCTGCCATAGATGATCATAAAACTACTTGAATGTCACAGATCACAAAATTAACAAGCATGTAAGTCAACAATATAGATTCATAACCATATACCCTACATGCCTAAATTAGTAAACAGAGCAGCTATATATGCCAAAGGATTTTTCAGCTAGCAGGTCAAAGTCCCATAGAAAAAAATTACACTCTGAATAGTATGGTTTCTGTTAAACTTAAAACAGCTTTTCAAATTCCATTTTATGGTTTCTGTTAAAATTACTCAATTGTTTCAACATTAAAAAAATCAAAGCATTATAACATAGATATATAGGAAAAGGAAGAAAAGGGTCCATTAGGCCTAAGAATATTTTCTAGCATACATAATATGCATTCTAGTAGTATTAGAGCCACATTGAGATGCAGCTAGGTAGCATTATACCTAAGAGTCCAAAGAAATTAAAGAGCAACATCTCCAGCTTTGCCCATATTGCAACCAGAGTGTAGGGAGAGGATTTGGGCGCTTAGGCATGTAACTCAACCAAAGTGACTCAACCACAGCAACATCTCCAACTTCTCATTCTTCCAACTCAACCACAGTGACTCAATCTAACCGTTCATTCTTGTCAGTGAAGATTTAGTCAAGCTGAGATAAGCCATGGCATTAGTGAGACAGGTTAAGGCCCACCATTGTTGTCACCGACAGGGTTTAACACTGTACATCAGGGACAACATGGCAACTCTCACTCACTACCCTCACCTTTTTCTTCCTTCTTATTCACTGTCCCGTCCCATGTAACAACCACACACATGCTACTCTTCCCCACCCTCCTCTCTTTCTCTTCTCCTTCATTTCTCATCACTTAACACCTCACATTCCCCTTCCTCCATCTAACATTTCCTACTCCTAGAAGCAATGCCATTCATCATAAACTGCTACTAGTAGTAGTGGCACTTTAGTTTCACAAAAGAAAAAAAGAAATTGGAATGAGGAATAAAGGTAGCTAGGGATAGTTGCTACTTATGTACTCAAAAACAATATATACCAGAATTCTTCTTTGTTTCTACCTCTCAGAATTCATTAGCATAGAAGATTACTACCTCTCAGGATGCTAAATTCATAGATGCTGGTGTAAGTGAGAGTATATCACCAGCAGAGAAGATTACTCATCAACAACAGCTAGCTTATGTGAGGAGCATTCCTATTGGAGTGAGAAACTGTTACAGAATAATGTAACCAGTGGCACAAAATATTTCATCCGAGCTACTTTTTATTATGGAAACTATGATCTAAATAAGGTACCACAATTTGAACTTCATCTTAGAGCTAATTTGTGGGACAAAGTGAAATTCCCCAATATATCACTCCCCACAATCAATGAGATCATATACACCCCATCACTAGACTATATAAATCCCTATTTGTTAACACAGGCAGAGGGACTCCATTAATTTCAGCTATAGAATTGAGGATTTTGAACAAAAATACTTATAACACTAACACAACTGGATCATTGGCATACTTTCGCCAATATGATTTAGGTTCCAACCCCAACAAAGAATACAGGTGAGAGTCATTTTAGTTAGATTGATTAGCTCATTTACATTGTGTGCCAACTTCATTTACTACTAATACATCAAAGTCAAACATTGATGAAAAGAAAAAAATGTGAAATACAGGTACAAATATGATGTTTATGATCGCATTTGGACGAATCTTGCAATTTCTAAAGAAAAAAAGATGAGTCTAAACAGATACAATGAGACATTACCCCTTGTAATTTCTAAAATCCAACTACCCTGTCTTAAGAAAACGGAAATTAAATTGAGTTTACCTTATCCTCAATAAGGGGAGAGTCATCAGCGAACCATGTCTCCTGTCTCTCAGATTGGCAATGAGCAAAACAAGAATTTATGAACAGTCCAGTTGAGATGATTTTGAGAAGTACATGGATTGGATGCATACTTTGGTGTTTTATAGCCTCGGTGATTTTAAAATTAACTAGATAACATATTTTGAAACTAAAAATTAAAACATCTCTGAATCTGTATAACATGCTCACAAATACCATTTCACATGTTAATTACTTAATGTACTACTGCTTACTCTACTATCCCTAACTACCTCTGTTCCTCACCCTCTCCTCTCTTTTCTTCCTCTATTGTTCTTCGACCAGTTCAATATAGGTTAGTTACTGTTTATCATATTATAGATTATAGACTGACAAACAAATTAAAGGAACTCAGAAATTATCGATTATAGATTATGCATGGCCAAAGATTATACTCAGAATTCAAAACGTATATAAAATATCATATAAAAATCATAAAAATATACACTAAAAGAAGAATAAAAACTTACATTCAATGAACAAAAACTGAAGTTGAATCAAACAAATAGAGCTTCCACACCAAAAGCTTTAGGCTTTTTGATCACAACAGGGCAGAAAAAATTTTAATTACCATATTAATATACAAAAAAAAATATTTACTAAAATGGGGTAGTTTCGGACACGGTGATAAGAAGAAACGCTAATATTACTGGGGTTGTATATTTTTTTTCAAAAAAATTTTACATTACCGGGGTTTAAAACCCCCATTAAATTTTTTGTTTTTTATTCTCTACATTACCGGGGATTCAAAACCCCCGTTAATAATTTTTTTATTGTCCTTTACATTAGCGGGGGTTTTAAAAACCCCCATTAAATGAATGATATTTTTTAAAAATATTACTGTTGCACAAGAAAAGACCCATGCGTCTTTTATATGATAAAAAAAAGTGGCATGCGTCTTTTTTATGTTTATAGTTGTTTTCCATTTTTATTATGAACTTTTTATTTTTCAATTAATTTTATTATATTTTTATTCTTACACAATAATTTTTTTTTCATTATCCTTTTTACTTTTTATTTTTATTTTTATCAAATTATATCTTCATTTATTAGCTTCTATTGTCGTGTTTTTTTTATGAATCACGAGAGTCAGTCCTGTCATTTCTTTTTTCTTTTTTTGTCTCACTTTCATTTTCTCTTTTTACTATGATATTATAATATTTTCTCTCATTATTGGTTTTTATTAATTTGTTTCATTACAAAAGAATTTTTTATGAACTTCAAGTATTATCCAGGGAGACAGTCCTCTTCCTATCATTTTATTTTTCTCACACATTAATTTTCTTTTTTATTATCCTTTTTAATAACATGATAATTTTAATAAGAGGCGCTAATTGAGAGTCTTGTTCCTATCATTTTATTATCCTTTTTTAATAACATAATAATTTTATTACCCTTTTTTACTAACATAATAATTTTATCCTTTTATTATCCTTTTTTATTATCTTTTTAATAACATAATAATTTTATTATCCAGGGAGACAGTCTTGTTCCTATAATTTTATTATCCTTTTTTAATAACATAATAATTTTATTATCTTTTTTATTATCCTTTTCTTGTGCAACGGTAATAATTTTAAAAAAAATACCATTCATTTAATGGGGGTTCGAAACCCCCGCTAATGTAAAGGACAAAAATAATAACAAGGAAAAAATTCGGTAATGTAAAGAATAAAAAACAAAAATATTTAACAGGGGTTTTAAACCCCCGGTAATATAAAATTTTTTTTTAGAAAAATATACTAGAGGCGCTAACTGGGTTAGCGTCTATTGAAGCGCTAACTCAGTTAGCGCCACTTGTTAAAATATATAACAAGTGCCGCTAACTCAGTTAACGCTTCAAGAGATGCTAACCCAGTTAGAGCTTCTTCTTTGCCACCGTGTCCGAAACTACCCCATCTTGGTAAATTTTTTTTTTTGCACATTAATATGGTAATTAAATTTTTTTTCTGCCCTGTTGTGGTCAAAAAGCCAAAAGCTTTACATCTGAAAAGAAAATTGGATCTAGATGAATTTGCTCCAAAAGTTTCACATCTACAAATCAAAATCTGATAGAGATAGGTGAATGATGAGAGAAAATTGGTGATGGAGAATGAGAGAGAATCGACGATAATCGTTGATGGAGGAGAAGAGAGAATCGACGATGGAGGCTAGCGGTGGCAGTGAGAAAAGTGAATCGAAATTGGGGTCAGAGACATTTTTTTTGTTAATTTGTTCGCAAAATATTTGTGTGGGTAAAGGTATTTGATGATCTAACACCAACGAAAAAATAAAACGGTGTAGGCAAACGTTTTAAGTTGTGGGTGAAAATGTCTTTTTGTGATGAAAAAAAGAGTTGTCCGTAAAAACGTCTGTAGCGGTATGGGTTTTTTTTTTTGTAGTGATTGGCCTCTTCACATCAGTATCACTGCTATTGTGATCCTTAGGACGATTTTGAAGTCTTAAGCTGGTTCTTCTCTGCACCAAACATTCATTTGTTTCAACCCTTTTAGGATTTTGGGCATCAATGATGTTGCTCTCTGTGTCGTTCATTGAAACCTCAAGACAAAAAGCAGCAGATACCATGATGAGTTCAATGCTCAGAGTCACATTGTTCTCACAAGACTTAATGCCCTATTTATCCAATTATCAGCATGTTTAGTTGAACCTGTTTAGTTAAATTAAATTTACTAATACAAAAGGACAAAGTCGATGAGTTCAAAGGATTTGAGTGAAACTAGGCAAGGACCCGTGTTTCCTTTTAGATCAGCCAGTCTAATGAGTATGAGATTTTGGAAAGTCTCTTGTGGGAAGATTTGATAAAACACCCCATAATATGCACACAATACTACAATGAGATACCAAATATTGTGTTGGATATTCAGCGGTTGATCTTCAAAGATCTTACAACCGATGTTGTGAGAGGTGAAGTAGCTAATTATTCTTGTAAGCATTTAACGAAACTAAGAGAGACCCAAAATCCAAATGGGTAGATAAAAGGTAGGAAAAAATATTCATGGATGTAAAGAGAAATTAATTTAGGGGTTTAGATACAACTTTAAAAGAACCGAAAAAATAGAAAATTGAGTACATTTAAAGTCGTTCAATGAGACAATTCCACTTAGTTTATGATCAAGAAATCTAACTATCAGATATCAATATCCAATATCAAAAGAGCGTATATTTTTTAACAAGGAAGATAACAGATACTTGTCAAGATGAAGCACAATACCTTAACATCCTTGTGTATATGACCATAGGCATGAAGATAGACAAGAGATTTGAGAACCTCACCGCAATAAAGTTGCAATAACAAGCTCTTTAAAACATATATTAATTATTTAAGAAACAATAACATAGAACTTGAACATTGAAACATACATACAGATCATTGGCAGCTTGAAATTCACTCCGGTGAAGACATAAATTCTGACACTGACTATGAATAAATTTCTTATTGACATGGGAAGGGAGAATCCAATCATGTTTACTGGTCAGTAGCTAAGAATTTCAATTAAAAACTACTCTAATATGGATAAATCTTTTTGTGCTCTTTAATTTTTTAGTAGAAAAGAAACCAAACAAAGAAACAGAAAAAAATAAGGTAATAGTATCAGTAATTGTATCAATGCTTTTAGACAGGAAGCAATATTAGTAGTTGTATCAACATTCATCTCAGGACTACACACGTTGATTTGGGCAGTTGACTGGTGTTGCAAGGAGTTACTTTTTTTTTGTTGTTGAAAATTTTAAACCCAAAGGTCATTATTTATATGTAATTCCAATTAAAAGAAACTTTGTTTTTTTTTCTATTTGCTATCACTTCTCAAACAATAATTTTATTAGTTTATTAATGCACACCAATATTTAACACTTACAATATAACTTTGAAACCAAGTAACATTTAATTAGAAGACTCAGAATCAACAAGTGACAAATTTCAATTGAATGTACAAGATTCATTCTCACATGATCCATTTTACACCAGTTGTATCACTTTCACAATTAAGAGAAGACGAGCTTAGTTACCTGACTTATGTAAGGATTCCTCGAAATTAACGTGTAATCAGTTTTCTCAAAAACATGTCCATTGAACGCACAAGAAAGGATTGAATAGGTGGATACGTAGCAGCAAATTAGCAACAACGAGGCATAGAAGATGCAGATGGAGATTCAACTACATCTATAATTTATACAATGAATCAAGAGTAAACAACAGTTCACAAACTAGTAGAGAATGCAAAATGAACAACTAATTCACAAACCAAAAATTCTAAGGAGGCGTAGAAGATACAAATGCAAATGCAAATCCAACTACCAAATGTCTATGCAGCAAAATGTTGAAACAAAGAATCAAAAGCTTAAAATCAAAAAGCAATAAGAGGGAGGGATTTGAGATAGTGAGAGAGAAAATTTACTGAGAAGAGGATAATAGATATGATTGAGAAAAGATTTACCAAGAGAAAAGCGCAAGAGATTTACCGAGAAAAAGCGAGAGAGATCCACGAAGAGAAGATTGAGAGAGAAAGCTCACGGGATAGAGATGTGTGACCAGAGATGTGTTAGCGAGATAGAGATCCACAAGGTTTGTTCATGTGCGAGCAAGAGTTGTAGAAGAACGAGGGATTCTGAGACTTCCATGGCTGTAAGAGAAGACTTCCATGGTTGTGAGAGATTTGCAATTTTCTATTTTGAGTAGCAAAAATATCCCAAAAAATTAATAGAATTTTTAAAATTTCACCTTTTAAATATTTAAAAATTTTATTTTCCAGTAAAATATTTTAAATTCTTTTAAAAAAAATACAGGAAACTCTTTGGAAATTTGTAGGAAGAATTTATAAATAATTTGTAGGAAAATCCTAAGAAAAATGTTATAAGAAAATTTGCAGGAAATAAATTTGTAGGAATTTCCCCAAGAAGAATTTATAAGAAAATTCGTAGGCAATAAATTATAGGAAAATCTGTAGGAAAAATTCACAAGTAAATTTATAGGTCTAATTTCCAACAAATTTTCATACCATTTTCTTTTGCACCTAATATTCTTTTGAGATTTTCCTACGAAAATTTTCTACAAATTATTTATCGAGGAAAATTCCCAACAAATATCATTGTTTCTTGCAATTTTTGTCACAAATTCCATAATCGTAGGAAAAATTTTAAATTTGTAGAAAAAATTACAAGAAATTCAGTAAAAAAAACATTTTTAGGAAAAATCTGTAAGAAGTAAGCAAATTTCTAGTGGTGTAAAGAATAAAATGATAATTATCATAAAAATATGGAACATTAAAAAAATAAAATAGAGATAGGTGGTAATGATAAAGTAATTTGCATGTATTTTTATTTTTGGTAAACAGGGCAAATAAAGGAAAGCAACAAAGGACAAAAAGGGACAAAACCATCCTCACTTTGATGTCTATTTTTTTGTTACAGTACTGATGTATTTTTTAGATAAATAATCGTATATGAGGAATTGGTTTAAATGTATTTTCCAAATGTAAAAACTTAATCTTGCAAACATATTAATTTAAAAAGATAATTGGCTTTTTAACGAGGATTATTGGAAATGTTTGAGTGAAATTTGGTAATGAGTTGCCAATTTGAAAACATATTGTCCGGTTGCGTGTGGATGAAAAGTTCTGTGTATATTTTGTTATTTGTCTAATTTTAAGTGGCCAATCTCCATGCTATAGAAGCTTTACTTGACGTGTGGTTGGTAGCAACAAAGTTATGTGGTTCTAATCAGTACTTTTTAATATGATTTAGTTTTAGATGATCATCCAATTCTTCATTTGCCATTTGTCCATTGTTTAAAAGGTTAAACCAATGGATAAATCTTCAGAATTGATGGGGTCTATCCACGCAACCTCAATTATGTGTCAGTAGAGAGTCTATATAATGGTGGAGGTGTTTGTGCTGGAAAGGAACTTGCGCTACAATTCAAAATTAAATTGTGAAGCCCTTTGTTTTTTTAAGATACACAAAGCCAATTTTTATGCAACTTCAAGGATGTGCTGCTCCAGGTTCTGTTGCCGGTGTTGTGTTAGGGGGAGGGGAGTGGGTGTTGAAAGTTAGAGTGGTTCGGTTGTGGACTATTCCTGTTATTTTGTGAAAATGACAGGGCTTGTGGAATGGAAATGATTCTCATGGATGCAGAGGTGATGAGTATTTCACTATTCAGTTTTCTTGTTAATTTGACATTCAATCTCACCGTTTTTTACTTATAACTGTGTTTATTTTTTGGTTGTGGTTGTTAATGCATTTATGTTTTCATTTATTATGTTTCTCCTTATGTTGGTATGCATGTTTAGGGTGGAAGAATCCAAGCACCCGTCAAGGATTGTCTAGTCCAGGTGTTTGACTATAGGTTGGTAGAGGGCGAGACATATGTCATGAAAAGTTATGCAGTTATTCCAAATGATGGGTCTTCCCGTATGACAAAGCATGGGTTCAAGCTTATCTTGGTGGATAAAACTGTTATTGTTTCAGCCGATGATGGTGCTATACCTTTGTTTGGAGTGAACTTTATGGACACAATTAAAAGGAAAAATTAGACAATCTAAAACCTTCTACTCAACCTCTGTTAAGAAAAAATAGAAGGTGATGGAAAACCATGTTGTAACTTTCACTTATATTTATAAATAAAAATTGTGGGAATCAGTGCTATTTTAGGAATTTATTTGTTATTATCTGTATTATTTTTTTGAGATATATCTTATTGATGCAGGGAAGGTAGTCACAGAAAACATTATCCACGCTTCGAAGATAGTGGTTTCCCCAGACTCATCAGAAGCGAAACAATATGCCAACATGTGAAATTTTTATTATGTCTTTAATCCATATTATATATGAAATATTTTTTTTTTGGTAAATTAATGACCTAAATGTGTAAGAACCTATGATCTGTTTTAAGTTATGTGGGATTTTGGATGTTGTAGATTTCAGCAACATGGGGTAGAGCTTTTTAAGTCTATGGAATGTATAGTTGGACATCTTGATTGTCTTCCATTTGAATGAGTTCCTAATTCTCTATCCTAGGAAGACTATAGGATCACTCATAAGAACAAATGAGGTGTGCAAGAGATTGTAAGGATTGAGATTTTGTGTTAATCATGTTGTGGGTATATATTTAAAATGAATATGATTTCTAATATATAGCAAAGTGGGGATGGATATTACTCTTTTCCATCTCTTATATTATGTGAAGTGAAATTTATGCAATCACAAGATGGGGTACATGTTGTACTAGTTGTGGTGGTCGCAATTGTGGAGGAAAATTGGTCGTATGACTGTAGATGTGAGGAACACTTAGCAGAGGACTATGGATCTTATTACTGCATCTCATATTCAAAAGAGGTTGAATTTGTTATTCCAAGGTAACATGAGCCTTATTAATATGGGATGATTTTTCAATTTATATTTTATCTTTACTGGAGTGTTCTTATTTAGTAATCAAGTATGTCTTATTTTGAAATTTAGGTATAGTGTAAAGGTGGAAGTATATAATGGAGATGAATCTGCAGTCTTTGTTATATATGGAGCAAATTTTGAAATTTTGGTTAGCACTCCATGTGATCAAATGATAAAGAGCTATGAGGTAAATTTACTGGTAACTATATAATTGTTCTTTAAAAATTATTCTTATTTATTTTTTTAGCATATTTTTTATTTTCATTACTTATAGAATCAAGAACCACGTCATTACCCTGAGGAGTTTGAGAAGTTGGTTGGCCAAGAACTTTTATTTAAGGTTGACAAGAGGTTAAGGAACAGGTTTAATAGAGATGATAGGTTGAAGTGTTGAGGACTTGTGATGACATATTGATTATCGATTTCTTTATGAAGGAAGTTTCATTGAGCACTCCTACAAAGATATAAATTACTTAGCAGAATTGAAATGATCTCTTGAAATTTGAATTATTATGTGTTAAACTAGCATTCTGTGTTACTTATGTTAAATTTAATTAGTAATCAATTTTGCAATGCAGTTGATGTTCCCTCCATCTTTTATTGAGATTAATGACTTTGAAGATGATGATAGTATTGACATCAGTAGAGGTCATTCCCAGGACAAAGTCCAAAGTCTGCATGTGAAGACTCCTGGAGCAAAAAATGGTTGTAATTTCCCAGGTTAGCATAGAATAAGTAAGAAGCCAAAGGTGGAAGATTTCTCCATGGAAGATGAAGAATGAAGATGATTTACTATTTTCATGTGTAATCTGACTATTATAAGTATTTTGAAAATGTATCCATCCCCAAATTGACTGGTCTGAATCCAATGATTGTTTTGTGATGCTGGATATTTTTTATTTTCATTTAGGTTAAAGTGCTGAGTAGATTTGAGTACTGTGATTAATTAATCTAACCAAGCCTAATGTGGTTGTGTCTTGTGCTTGATTCCAGGAATTTTTATATTGAATCTCTTTTGACTTCGGTGTATTTTGGAACCTTTATATTTGGTTAATTAATATATGTCGATTTTTATTCAGTAATCATGTATACATATTTTGAGGTTTTTAAATATTTGAATTTCCGAGTTCATTAAAATGGAGACAAAGTGCACATGTGTTCTTCTGACCTTTGTGGACTAGTGTTGGGTTTAATGTGTAATTTTCTCTCAGATAGGCCATATTTAATCTAATTGTTATTTGTTAGGTCAATCTTGAGCCAAGGTTTTTAAAGTGAGCAAGGTTTTCAGTATTAGTGGTTGTTGGGTTTAATCTGCAGTGGGCTCACTCAAGCGAGAATAGTATCGCTTGAGTGAGAGGGTATCTCTCTCGAGCGAGCGGGTCCTCACTTGAGCGAGAGAGGGGAGCTCCAGGGGATGCTCTCTGACTTCGGGCTCACTCAAGCGAGCGGATCCTCGCTTGAGCGAAAGAGAGAGAGAGAGAGAGGAGAGCTCTAGGGGGTGCTCTCTGACTTTGGGCTCGCTCAAGCGAGCGGATCCTCGCTTGAGCGAGAGAGAGGAGCTCCAGGGGATGCTCTCTGACTTCGAGCTCGCTCAAGCGAGCGGATCCTTACTTGAGTGAGGGAGCGTTTTCAGCTAGGTTTTGTCTTGCTCGCTTAAGAGAGCGGATCCTCCCTTGAGCGAGAACGCGCAAATTCAGTTTTTAAAAACAGAGTGCTAGGGCTTTTGGCCATCATTTCTCTCACTCTCTCCATTTATAGAGAGAAAAGCTAGAGAGAGGGGGGGAGATTGAAGGGAGAAGCATGGATTGGAGCCACCCACACCATTCAAGGAGCTTGGATCTTCATCTCCAACTCTCCATCTCCATCATTTCTTGCCTTGAGGTGAGTGTTGTTCACCCACTCACTTTTATCTTGAATGAATACCTATGTATGCCCCGTATTCTCACTTCCCTTGCTTACATTGTTTGATTGTGGTTGATTAGAGATAAATCTAGGGTTGATGGTTTGATTGATTGGTTGTATGCTCTCATGGCTCAAACCCTAGGTTAAGAGATTTGGGATTTTTGTGTAATAGATGTGTATTAATGATGAGACCTGTTAGGAATATGCACTATAGACTTATATGTTTATGAACATCCATCACTTGTATCATGTTATTTTATAGAGGCAACTTATTCTTTTAGAATATAATTAATGTCCTTAGAATAGTAAGCTCAAATTTCATAAGAAATCAAGTAGATGACTTGATCGTGAGATCTTATGAAGAACTATTCTTAAATAGTCCCTAGTCAAGTATCATCTTAGGACAAAGATGCATTTAGACTAGTATGTGAGTTCATTGATGATCACATCTCACGGATCATGGATATGAGATATCATGTGCTCACATAGGTACACATTAAGAGTAATGGTGTACTGGACAGACCCACCTTAAGAACGTTGCATGGATTGTTACATAAGTGTAATGAACGTTTCTTAATTTGATAAGTGTTATATGAAATCCTTCGACCTGAAATCACTACGATTCCTACATAAGGAATTATATGTTTTAATTATCATCAAACGTTACCTGTAACAGGGTAATCATAAAGTTGGTTTTTGGACATATAATAAATTATGTGGTGGAATGTGAGTGCTCTAGATGGGATTTGTCCCTCCTATGTAACAGGAGTTATATCTGTAGGCCTCTTGATAAAGTGAGACTGCAAAATGCATGGCCATGCTCAGGAGGATAAACATGAGATGTTTATTTTCTAAACAGTCTACTAGGGGATCAAGAAAACATAAATTGAACTATACAAGGTTGACACAATCCATGCTCTTGTGTTCAATTATATATTTGGACAAAGGGACATATCATATAAATTATCATAAAATACGATTCGTCAAAGTTGTTGATAATCTCAATATTTGGATATATAGTGATGTATTGCTAGATACTGCTCACTATTTATGATATTAAATATAAAAGGGTTTTATTTTATTATCATAACCAAATATTAAAAGCCTATTGGGTCACACACATACATCAAGCCGCTAGGAAAATATAATAATTCTAATTTGATTAGAATTATAACATAATGGGCCAGGACCATAAGTGTTAGGGTTAATAGAGTGAGGGGTTTAAAACCCTAGCCACCACTCTATAAATATAGCATGAGATGCAGTCCCCTATACACACATGTAAAAATAAGAGTAGTCGCTCTTACTCTCTAAACACTACTAGCAGAGTTGAGGAGGATTTCCTATATCGGCTGTTGGCGTGGACACCACTAGAGACGTGACTGCTATTGCCTCGTTCGCAATCCTCAAAAAGTATGACCTTTTGTTTTATACCCTTTTATGCCTTGATTCGTGTTTTCGCATAACGATCATAACAAGGGAGGGAATCCATTTATTTCCGTTGCACCCTGACCACATGCTTGATTCCCTTCAATTGGTATCAGAGCGTTGGTTTGCGATAAGCACGTTTTAGGCTTTTAATCGTTTGAATATGGTGATATTTTGTTTTTTCTGTTTAAAAATGTAGAACGTTTACTGAACGCTGTTATCTGCGCTTCATCTGCGCTGGGCGCAGGTGAAGTGTAACATCCTAAATTTTATTACGTAAAATATTAATAAAATTAAATAAATAAGTAAAGGATATAATTAATTAAATAGATGAATAAATAATAGGATCCATATTATTATTAGTTTTATCCATAAAGTTAGCTTAAATTTAAAAAGAGGAGAAGGGGGTTGAGAGTGGGCCCAAGCCCAATTAGGCATTCTAGTAAGGAGGGGTTATCAGTCACCCTAATCCTTATTCGTATTATCGTCAGAGAGCGAAACACTAAGGAGGGGAGAAAACGAGTCTTAAGAGAGGATTGCTGCAGAGTGAGCATCAAAAACCAAGAAAGGGACTTCCTTGCTGTAATCGATCTTCGCTTAAGGTACGGTGGGGAGAGGGTGCTGCTTGTATATGCATGTAGGGGTGCTTGGGTAGTGGGGGGCAACCATAAGACCATCTAAGACTCTAAATTCGAAATTGATATATATATATATATATTGATTATTGTATGATGAAAACATGTTGGTTGATGATTAATTCTGTGAATCTTTGTGAATCTTGATTGGATTGAATGAGAATAAAGAGAATAGTGAAAAGGGGTTAATGAGGGTTTAATGATTTGGGGTTTTGATGTGAAAACCATGTAAAACTGTTAAAGATTGATGATTTTAATGAGTTTGATGAATATTAATGATTATGAATGGTGTTTGATCGAAAAGGATTGAATAGAGGTTGAATAGAGTGAGGTAGAAGTGTTAGAAATCGTGAAATTTGCGATCTCCGTCGCTGGTAATCGATTACCAGGAGTAGTAATCGATTACCAGTGTGTTCTGGGTAGTCCAGAAGTGTTGTTTGTTTGCTGGTAATCGATTACAGGATTGTGGTAACCGATTACCAGAGAGTTTGTTTGTAGGTAATCGATTACATGGAGGCTGTAATCGATTACCAGAATGTTTGGTTGCTGGTAATCGATTACAAGGTGGTTGTAATCGATTACCAGAGACCTTGTTTGCTGGTAATCGATTACTAGAGGTTGGTAATCGATTACCAAAGTGGATTTTGAGATCTTGATTGTTTAATGGTATTGATGGTGTGTGATGATGCTTGATGATATTTGGTATGCATAATGATTGGTGCTTATGCAATATAATTGATGATATTTGGTGTGCATAATGATTAGTGCTTATGCAATATAATTGATGTTGTTTGGTGTGCATAATAATTGGTGCTTATGCAATATAATTGATGATATTTGGTGTGCATAATGATTGGTGCTTATGCAATATAATTGATGTTGTTTGGTGTGCATAATGATTGGTGCTTATGCAATATATTGATGTTGTTTGGTGTGCATAATGATTGGTGCTTATGCCAATATAATTGATGTTATCTTGGCATACATATAGTTGGTGATTATGCAATGTATGAATGTTATTTTGGTATGTATATGGTTGGTGAATATGCAATGTAATTGATGTTATCTTGGCATGCATATGGTTGGTGAATATGCAATGTATGGATGTTATTTTGGTATGCATATGGTTGGTGAAGATGCAAAATATTTAATGATGATGTTACCTAAGTTGTGCGAGTCCATAGAGGGGGTACAACTTAGGAGAGATGCCTTGAGCATATGTGATGAGACCTGAATTGTGCGGGCCTATAGAGGGGGTACAATTCGGGAGGTGAACTGAGTTGTGCGGGCCCATAGAGGGTGTACAACTCAGGGGATCAAGATGGGGCGTTTGATGCACGGGCCCATAGAGGGGATGCAACCTAAGGGTGATTTGTACTGGCCCATAGAGGGGGTGTAACCTAGGGTCGAATGTCGTTGTGCGGGCCCATAGAGGGGGGTACCACCTATCGGATTGTGTGTGGTGACACCGGTAGACTATCTTGGTACTAACTAGAGTGATTGACGAGGTGCACCCATTGTGCAGAGTTCCAAGTCATGATCTTTGGGTAGGTGAGGTGATGAGTTTGGATGCATATGATAATGTGTTATACTCGATGATGGTATTGAGTTATATAGTGTTGGTGATGAGTTTGGATGCATATGATAATGTGTTATACTCGATGATGGTATTGAGTTATATAGTTTTGGTGATGAGTTTGGATGCATATGATAATGTGTTATACTCGATGATGGTATTGAGTTATATTATGATGATGATGAGTTTTGGTGTATGCATGATGGATGTATATATGTGATATATTTGATGATGAAACTGAGTAAATAATGATGTTATGAGTATTAATGATGATTGAGTATTATGTATGAAAATAGAGTATGTGATTCCATTGGTGAATGATGGTATAAGACTTATATGATGATATAGATGAATAGCTATATGCTGATTTATAGATGATTATTATCTGATGGGTTATTTGATGTTTGGGTATGTGGTATGATTGACGATGATGTTGCTATATGTGGGTGAGGATAGGGTAGCCTCCTATGTGTTTGTGGATATTTTTTACAGGTATTGATGATGACACAACTGGTGTCGAGTTTTGATTAAAGGGAGTGTGCTCTGGTATATGTGACATCAGGGTATAATTTTGGGGGGTTCTTTCTTTATGTTTTTAGTTAGGAAGGTTTTTGTAAACTGTTTTGGAATCCTTACACAGCAAGTGGGATGTTTAGTACTTTTATATTTTTGGAGATTCCGCCTGCATGAGTATTTTAATACATTTGAGTTTCATTTTATTTTAATTAAGTTGTTTTCGAACTAATGAGCTTTTCAATAAGAGAGTTATGTGAACCTTTTACCCATTTTGGGACATTACCTTTTCTCCACTTCAATTTATTAAACATAAGAGTTTGGGGTAGAAGGGTGTCACATGAAGCGCAACATACAAGATTTTAAATCTGATACCTGCGCTTCACTCACGTCGAGCGCAAGTAAAGCGCAAGTGAAGTGGAAGTGAAGTGCGATTTACAGAATTTAAAACTGGAACCTGCGCTTCACCAACGCTGGGCGCAGGTGAAGTGCAGGTGAGCGTTTTAATTATTTTGATTTCATTATTGATTGTTTTATGTGCGATGTATATATATTTATATGTTATGGTGTTAGAGGGTCCCATGGAACATGAAGAGTTCATGTGTTGGGCGTCAAAGGGTTCAATTGTTGAAACTTTGTCTCGACTTAAATGTTGGTTGCGATAAACATGCCACTTATCAATTTGCTGACAAGAGCGTATTCGAATGATACGAGGGACTTACCAGTTTACAGGTTCGTGAAGTATTCGTTTGATGCGAGACACTTATTGATGATTGGTTAAGTGTTTATCAAATCCAATTTTTTTGTTTCGGGGCGCTGTGTAGTGTGTTATTTCGTATGCGCGTAATCAAACCTCGCTTAATATATACATCTTATTATATCACTCTTTTTACAATCAATGGATGTTGAGTTTGCATGATGACTGGTTATAGCCTTAGTTGTTTTAATTTAAATACGAGCTGCGTGTCGTGCCTTACCTCTTAACATTCCTCTTGTAATTCTCTTCTCATCTTTATCCCCTCATATGTTAAACGAGGTTTCTTCTTGTTATGTAATGTAACCGGGAGGACATGGAGCATGGATTTAGTGGGAGATTTGGAGAGCTCAAGATTATATAGTTGATGTAATTTCGTATTTGTTTTTAGGAGGCCATAACCATATCATGTATTTGTATGAGATGCATGCTTGTGTGTTTTTGTTAAATGGTTTAACAAAGGAGTAAAATTAAAGCGATCAAATCCCTCAATGTTTGTGTGCCTTCCAATAAATGACACTCGTCAAGACTAGAATCGATTAAGTGTGGGTCTGCCAAAGCAGGGTACATTTATCCATTCTAGTGAGACACGATAGGATAAAAGTAATATTCGATTGTCAACCGTTGGTCTTTGATTGGGTATATTCAATAGGATTGAAAAACCCAAAGGCACTAATATTAAGTCATGTTTTGCCTTCCAATGTATGGCACTCGTCGAAGTTAGAATCGATTAAGTGTGGGTCTGCCAAAGCAGGGTGCATTTATCTATTCTAGTGAGATGCGATGGGATAAAAGTAATATCCAATTGTCAATCATTGGGTTTTGACTTAACTAGGTATATTAATAAGATTGAAGAACCTAGAGGCACTAAGTTAGGCATTAATTCATAAGATGAATTAGAATAAGAGTTATATGAGATACAATTGGAAAGCGTGTTCCTACCTAAATAACCTTTTCTTAAGTGATCAGCCAAAGCTGACTTAAAATTAGGTTAAATATGGATCTTGGCCCACTAGAAATCTAGTGATGGGATTTTGTGATTCTTTATATTGAGGGTACTTGTTTTGAATCAAAATAGTGGGAGGCATATTTATTTAAAGACCTTATTAAATATATTTGGTATATGATACTTACGTGCATAATTACCTTGGCAACGAACACAACTATTAACTTTTATTGTGATCTGTCCTTGAGAAAGGACAAACTGTCTGGAATTAATTTTCTAGACTTGGTATAAGACCTAAGGATTGTCCTTAGGAAAGGTTGTATGTCCCGGAAGAGCCTGTTTCTGAAACACCCGCTGCAAATGCTTCGAAAGCTGACAAGGATGCTTTTAGAAAGCATCTGGATGATGCTCTCGATGTAGGTTGTCTTATGCTTGCTACCATGAATGCTGAAAACAGCATGAGAACATGGAGGCGTACAATATGATTGTACATTTTAAAGAGACCTTATCAAGGCCAAGCTAGGCATGAACGATTTGAAGTCTCAAAGGCATTTTATCGATGTAGACTGGCAGATGGAAGTCCTGTTGGTGCTCATGTACTCAAGATGATTGGGTACATTAAAAACCTAGAAAGACTTGGATTCCCATTAGGCCAAGAGTTGGCAACTGATCTTGTCCCGCAATCGTTGCAGGACAGTTATAGTCAATTCGTCATGAACTACAACATGAATGAATTTTGACAAACCACTGCCAAAATTGTTAAGCATGTTAAGAACAGCTGAGCAAAGTATTAATAAAGGTAAAGGGAAGGCCATATTGATGGTCCAACTTGGAAAAGGCAATGGCAAGAAGAAGTTTGAGAAGCCCTATTTCAAACCAAAGGACAAAGGCAAGAATAAGCCTAGTACCTCTGTTTTGAAGCCTATAGGCGGGATAGCTAAGGAAAGAAAGTGTTTCCACTGTGGCCAATCAGGACATTGGAAACTGTGTAAAGTACCTGAAGGAGATCAAGAAGAAGGGAAGTGAGACTTCCGCCTCAAGTATTTATGTTATAGAAGTCAATTTACCTACTTCTGCATCTTGGGTATTGGATACCGGATATGGATCTCACATTTGTGTGAATGTGTAGGATCTAAAAGGAGTAGGTCATTGGCTAAAGGAGAAGACAACCTACGTATGGAAATGGAGCAAGAGTTGCTGCCTTAGCCGTAGGAACCTATTATTTAACTTTGCCAACTGGACTTTTTATTGAACAAAATAATTGTTATTTTGTGTCTGCCATTAGTAGGAGTATTATTTCCATTTCTTGTTTGGACAAGAGTGGTTTTTCATTCATAATAAAGAACAATAGTTTTTCAATTTATTTGAATGATATGTCTTATGGTTGTGCAAAGTTAAACGATGGACTATATGTTCTTGACTTGGAAGTGCCTATCTATAACGTAAGTGCTAAGAGGGTCAAAGCAAATAATTTGAACCCAACTTATCTTTAGCATTGTCGCTTGGGCCACCTAAATGAGAAATACATATCCCACCTCCACCAAAGTGGTTATTTGGACTCATTTGATTTAGAATAAATGAGACATGTGAATCTTGTTAATTGGGAAGATGATCAAAAACCCATTCATCTGAAAAAGGTGAAAGGGTCGGTGATCTTCTTGGTCTCATACATAGTGATGTATGTGGGGCCCATGGCCACAATGGCTAAAGGAGGTTTTCAATACTTCATCACTTCTACTGATGATTTCAGCATATATGGATTTGTGTATCTGATGAAACACATATCTCAGTCCTTTGAAGAGTTCAAGGAATTTTAGAATGGAGTATAAAACCAACTTGGCAAGACTATTAAAACACTTTGATAAGATCGAGATGGAGAATACTTAAGCCAACATTTGATGACTATCTAAGAGAGTGTGGGATAATGTCTCAACTCACTCCTCCTGAAACACCTCAATGGAATGGAGTTTCAGAAAGGAGAAATCGAGCTCTATTAGATATGGTTCGTTCTATGATGAATCACGCTGATCTCCCCAACTCCTTTTCGAGTCATGCTTTGTTAACAACAACTTTCACACTAAACTTTGTTCCATCTAAGGTTGTTATAAAGACAACATAGGAGATATGGACTGGGAAACAACCTAGTATGTCTTTTATGAAGATTTGTGGTTGTGAAGCTTATGTGAAACGCCAAGTTTTACATAAACTAGGACCCAAATCAGATAAGCACTTATTTTGTGGGATACCCAAAAGAAACTAAAGGGTTACTACTTCTATAATCCTAGCGAAGGCAAATTGTTTGTCGTCGGGACTGCTGTATTCTTAGAGAAGGAATCTGTCTCTAAGAAAATGAGTGGAAGGAAAGTAGAACTTGAAGAAATTCAAGTATCATAGAGTAGCAATGAGCCAATAATGGAACAAGAGCAGATACTACAAAGTGTTGTGGAGCCACCTGCTCAAGTAGCGCAAGACTTGCGTAGGTCAGACAGGGTACGTCACCAACCTGAGAGATATGGGTTCCATGTGTCTCAGGAAGGCGATGTATTGCTAATGGATCAAGATGACCCAGTGACTTACCAAGAAACTCTTTTGAGTCCAGAATCTGAGAAATGGCTTGATGCCATGAGATCTGAAATGGATTCCATGTACACTAACAAGGTATGGACCTTGATTGAGTCACCCGAAGGGATAAAACCCATTGGGTGTGCAAGTAGCTTTTCGAAAGGAAATTAACATGGATGGTAATGTAAGTACCTTTAAAGCACGGTTGGTGGCTAAGGGTTTCATGCAAATTCATGGTGTAGACTATGATGAAACCTTTTCCCCAGTTGCCATGCTCAAATCTGTTCGGATCTTGCTTGCTATTTGCAACTTACCATAATTATGAAATCTGGCAAGTAGATGTCAAGACAACCTTCCTAAATGGAAGCCTTCTTGAAGATGTGTATGTGATACAACCTGAAGGTTTTGTTATACCTAAAGGTATGTAAGTTGCAACGATCCCATTTATGGATTAAAGCGAGCTTCTACAAGCTGGAATCTTCATTTTGATGAAGTTGTTAAGTGTAACATCCCGTAAATTATGAGCTTAAATAGTTATTAGGTCACAAACAGGAAAATTAAGTATTAGTAAGTATAGGGAGGAAAATTACAGAAAACTATGGGTTAAAACTCTATTACAACCAAGTTATGTTTTAACTTAAGAGAATTTGAGAAAATTGAGTTCTGGTAATCGATTACAAGGAGTATGTAATCGATTACCCGAGAGCTAGTTTTTAGGTAATCGATTACTCACATGCTGTAATCGATTACCTGAGAGCTGAGTTTTTGGTAATCGATTACAGGGATATTGTAATCGATTACCCGAGAGCTGGTTTTAGTGTAATCAATTACTCAAAGGGTGGTAATCGATTACCTGAGAGCTGAGTTTTTGGTAATCGATTATCAAGAATTGTAATCGATTACTAGATTCCCAGAAACGTTTTTCAGTGTAAATTCTACCTCTGGTAATCGATTACAGCACTACTGTAATCGATTACCGGTTGTCCAGTATATATACCTGGACATGCAAAATTCAGATTTCATTTTACTCTTCTTCTTCCCTTTCAAACCCTAGAGAGAGAGAGTGTGTGATTTTAGAGAGACAAAGCGGATTTTGAGGAGATTGAAGAGAATCAAAGCTAGGATTCATCAAAGGGACTTCCAATCCATCAATTTCCCTTGAGAGATTCAAGAAAATTGGTGAGTATAACTCACACACTTCCACTTTTCCTTGATTTTGATTTTTCCCCATTGTATGAACCCTACTCTCTTGATTCTCTTTCTATTTGCATATTGTAGTTAGATTGTTGATATTGGTGTTGGATTGAGTAGTTTGATCGGTGATTTTTGTTGAAAACCTTAGGGTAGCGAGATTTACGAAAGTAGCGAAATTACGTAACTTGCGAAATGCTTAATGTACGATCCCTACCCTTCCATTTCCCTTTCTATTTAGTTAATTTGATTGAATTGATGTAGTTTATGCTAGAATTGAGTGATTCATGCTAGGAATTGATTATAATTCCCTTAGATTTCGAAGTTACGAAAGTTACGAAACTTATGAAAGTTTCGAAACACTCGATATTTCTGCTTTGGGTTATCAATTCACTTTTATCGGTTTCGACCGTGAGTTAATTAAGTCGGCCTTGTGCTGTGAGTTAAGAAATGGTTTGAATAAGTAAAAATATTGACTTCGGTCCAGTTTTGGGTGGGATACGTCCCCGGGAAAGACGTTTCCCGTAGTCTAAGCTCAGTTCTAACTCTAGTTTCAGTAATAAGTTCATGCCTATTGGATTTCAGTGGTGAGTTGCATTTTATTGATTAAGATTATGTTAGTTGTTTTATGGTATTGGAATGTAACATGATGATTGATATTGATTAACTTGATATGTCTTCATTTGTGCTTATTCCATGTACACTTAGCATGATTAGTTATATTCACTGAGGCATTAGTCTCACCACCCGTTTTGTGGATAATCTAGGTGTGCAGGTACCTCCAGGAAGTAATAAGTGAGTAGAGCAAGAAATGTGGTTTTAGATGTTTCCTTTTGGGATTATGTATATATATAAGTTATATTTATTTTGGAACTCTGTTAAGTCGTTCAGTTTGTAGCCTTCGTGCCTGATGTATATATGGAGCTTGTATATGTATATAGTTTTATTGGATGTTAGTTTTTAATCATCGGACCAAATATATATGGCTATGTATATTATGGACTTTGGTTAAAATTTTAAGGCTTTAAGTTACTCACATTTGTATGAGTTTTGTTGGATACTTTTGTAAATGTGAGGTTTGATATCCAGGATTGTGTGTTTTAGTTTCGAATGTTCAGGATTTAGTTTCCAACGGACTAAGTCTTGAATTTAGAAATTAGGGCGTTACATTTTGGTATCAGAGCAGTTCAATCCAATTGGACTGTGGTAGTAGGATTTTCCTTGTGACTTATTATTTTGATTTATGCATTGTTTTGTGAATTGAGAGACTGATCACCTCGATGTTTACTTAATGATGTGTAGATAATTATGGCAAGTGGCAGGAGGGGTCGTCCCAGAACCAATTTCACTTCTCAAAATCCACCACCTGACCCAGTGGCAGCAGCTCTGCAAGCATTCACCACACATGATGGGAGAGCAGGCGGCTACTAATACAGCAATACTCCAAGAATTGGCCTGTAGAACAGCGGGGGACACCTCATGCTCCTGTTGTGGACCCATTTGTCCAAGGGCTGGCGGAATTTCGAAAGCATAACCCTCCTCAATTCAATGGGGTGTACGATCCAGATGTGGCATCCAACTGGCTGAGGGATCTCAACAGAATATTTGATGTGATGAAGTGTGCGGATGATTCTAAGGTTGGTTTTGCAATCTACATGCTGAGAGGTGAAGCTGAGGATTGGTGGAAGACGACAAGTGTTAGGCCTACTGTGACGGGGGCTCCGATTACATGGGGCATCTTTCAGACTCTATTTCTAGACAAGTACTTTCCTGCTACGGTTAGAAGACAGAAGGAAGCGGAATTTTTACAATTAAAGCAAGGAAGTTTGACGGTGGGTCAGTATGTAGGTAAGTTTGAGGAGTTGGCCAAGTACTCAAGGTACCTGCAGACAGTAGCTGATGAAGAGTGGAGGTGCACTCAGTTTGAGGGAGGTCTCCGACCTGAGATACTGGATCGGGTTGGAACCTTAGAGATCAAAGATTTTCCCTCCCTGATCAATAAATGCTACATTGCGGAAAAGAACATCCGAGGAACCACTACTTCAACACCACCTGCTGATAATAAAGGAAAAAGGAAGATAAAGGGATCGAATCAGTTTAGGGGCCCGAGGCCTAAGTGGCAAGGCACCTCCGCCTTGACTACTAGACCGGCCCAACGCCACGGGGCACCTACTTGTCCCAAGTGCGGGAAGGAACACTCTGGAGAGTGCTTGACGGGGAAGAACGTATGTTACTTTTGCAAGCAACCTGGGCACATGAGGCATGAGTGTCCCAAGATGAAGGATCTCCCAAAACCCCAAACCACTGGAAGAGTCTTCACTCTGAGCGGGGAAGTGGCAGCTTCTGCTGATAATTTGTTGCGAGGTATGTGCACCCTAGGAGATCGAACCTTAATTGTATTATTTGATTCAGGAGCCACTCATTCCTTCATTTCTCTTGATTGTGTAAAACAGTTGAACTTGCATGATGTATCTTTGCCTTATGTTCTTAGTGTTGTTACTCCCGCCAAGGAGGCCATTTCTACTTCACTTGTGTGTATTCAGTGCCCTATTGTGATACAAGGGAAGGCCTTCGAGGTTGACCTAGTTTGTTTGCCTTTACAAGGTATAGATGTTATTCTTGGTATGAATTGGCTGTCTGCAAATAGAGTCATGCTTGATTGTTTTAACAAACAGGTTGTCTTTCCACTTTTTCCTCCTCCTTCGAGGGAGAAACCATCAATTCTGTTGTCCAGTGTCGCTGAAGTGTCTGAATGCCTTAGTGATGGGAATGGGTGTTTTGTTTTATTACTTTCCTCAACTCTAGAGTCTAAAATAGATTTGAGCAGCATAACTACAATTAAGGAGTTTCAAGATGTTTTCCCTAGTGAGATAACCACATTACCTCCAAACCGAGAAATAGAGTTTACCATAGACTTAGTGCTAGGTGCATGACCTATCTCTAAAGCACCATACAGAATGTCCCCATTAGAACTTAGTGAACTTAAAGCTCAGTTAGAAGATCTTATGTCTAAGGGGTTCATTAGGCCCAGTGTGTCACCGTGGGGGGGCTCCAGTCCTTTTAGTGAAAAAGAAGAATGGGAGTATGAGACTGTGTGTGGACTATAGGCAGTTGAACAAGGTTACCATTAAAAATAAGTATCCTTTACCCAGAATAGACGACCTTCTAGATCAACTTAGGGGAGCTTTAGTTTTCTCTAAGATAGATTTAAGGTCCGGTTACCATCAGATCAGGATTAAGGGAGAGGATATACCAAAAACAGCCTTCAGGACTAGGTATGGGCATTATGAGTATTTGGTGATGCCATTTGGAGTAACCAATGCTCCTGCTGTATTCATGGACTACATGAATCGAATATTTAGGCCCTATTTGGATCAGTTTGTTGTTGTGTTTATCGATGACATTTTGATCTACTCCCGTAGTTTAGCAGAGCATGAAAGACATCTTAGAATTGTGTTAGGAGTTCTGAGAGAGAAGAAATTGTTTGCTAATCCGGAGAAGTGTGAGTTTTGGAGTGATAGGGTTCAATTTTTAGGACATGTGATTACCGGTGAGGGGGGTGTCTGTTGATCCTAGCAAGGTAGAAGTTGTCCTTGAATGGGAAAGGCCTAATACCGTTACGGAAATTAGGAGTTTCCTAGGATTGACCGGCTACTATCGGAGATTCATTAAAGGATTCTCCCAGCTAGCCTTACCTCTCACAAGGTTAACTCGGAAAGGGCAAGCCTTTGTGTGGGATGAGATTTGTGAGCGGAGCTTCTTGGAGCTCAAGAAAAAGTTAACCACCGCTCCGGTATTGGCATTACCGGATTTGTCCAAGGCCTTTGAGGTATATTGTGATGCTTCAGGGAAAGGTTTAGGTTGTGTTCTTATGCAGGATAAGAGGGTAGTAGCTTATGAATCTAGACAGTTGAAACCACATGAGGAGAACTATCATACTCATGACCTAGAGTTAGCTGTTGTGGTATTTGCCTTCAAGATTTGGAGGCATTACCTGTTTGGTGCGAGATTTGAGGTATTTAGTGATCATAAGAGTTTGAAATACCTTTTTGATCAGAAAGAACTCAATATGAGGCAGAGGAGATGGATGGAATTTCTCAAAGATTATGATTTTGAATTGAAATACCATCCTGGCAAGGCCAATGTAGTGGCTGATGCCCTCAGTAGGAAATCCCTTCATGTGTCTTCAATGATGATTCATGAATTGAGTTTGTTGGAGGAGTTCAGAAACCTAAGCCTAGGTGTTTTAGTCGGTGAACATAGAGTTATTCTTCATAGGCTAGATATCACCTGTGAGCTGAAAGCTCTTCTCAAGGAGGCTCAGAGTTTGGACTCAAGCCTTCAAGAGAGAAAGCAACAGTTAGGATTTTCAGAGTCAGAAAATGCGATTATTCTCTTCCAAGGGAGAATCTGTGTCCCTAAGGGGGGTAGCCTCAGGCAACAGGTTTTGGAGGAAGCCCATAGGAGTAAGTTTTCTGTACATCCTGGATCTACCAAGATCTATCAGGATTTGAAGAGGATGTTTTGGTGGGATGGTATGAAGAGAGACATAGTTGATTATGTTTCTAAGTGCTTAATATGCCAACAGGTTAAAATAGAACATCAGAAACCATATAGAACCCTTTTACCTTTGGATATCCCTGAGTGGAAGTGGGAGAGTGTAGCTATGGACTTTGTGGTAGGTTTGCCTCGAGTTCAAGTTGGCTTTGATGCTATCTGGGTAATTGTGGACCGACTGACTAAGTCAGCCCACTTTCTACCAATTAAGAACACTTATCCCCTTAGCAAGTTAGCCAATTTGTATGTTAGAGAGATTGTCAGGCTTCATGGTATTCCATCTAGCATCATATCAGATAGGGATCCTAGATTCACTTCCAGGTTATGGAATGCCCTTCACCAGGCTTTCGGGACCAACTCCGGTTTAGCACTGCTTACCACCCTCAGACTGACGGTCAGTCTGAAAGAACCATCCAGACCTTAGAAGATATGCTCAGGGCTTGTGTTTTAGAGGAGTCGGATAGTTGGGATAGATTTCTACCTCTTATTGAGTTTGCCTACAATAACAGTTTCCATAGCAGTATAGGCATCGCACCCTTTGAGGCACTGTATGGTAGGAAATGCAGGTCTCCCTTGTGTTGGTATGAGGTAGGTGAGAGAATACTTTTAGGCTCAGAACTAGTGCAGGAAACTTCAGATAAGATAAGGGTCATTAGGGAAAAACTTGTAACTGCTCAAAGTCGTCAAAGAGTTATGCTGATAAAAGAAGAAAAGACTTAGAGTTTGAGGAAGGGGAACATGTGTTTTTGAAAGTAACTCCCGTCACGGGCTTAGGACGATCCATTAAGACCAGAAAACTCAACCCTAGATTCACCGGTCCATTTCTGATCCTGCAAAGGGTTGGCCCTCTGGCTTACAGGATAGCTTTGCCACCTCAGTTGTCCAGGATACATAATGTTTTCCATGTATCCCAGTTGAGGAAGTATGTTCATGATCCATCTCATATCATCAGCTCTGAATCGATACAATTAAGAGAAGATCTCACCATTCCTTCTAGACCTGCACAGATTATTGACAGGAGTGTCAAGACTCTAAGGAGTAAGGCAATTCTTTTGGTAAAGGTATTTTGGGAGGGTCAATCTCCAGAAGAGGCCACATGGGAGAAGGAAGATGACATTCAGGGTCAATTTCCGGAACTTTTCAGTTGAGGTAGTTTCTGAATTCTGTTCTTAATCAATTTTGAGGTCAAAATTGCTTAGGGGGGGGATAATGTAACATCCCGCAAATTATGAGCTTAAATAGTTATTAGGTCACAAACAGGAAAATTAAGTATTAGTAAGTATAGGGAGGAAAATTACAGAAACTATGGGTTAAAACTCTATTACAACCAAGTTATGTTTTAACTTAAGAGAATTTGAGAAAATATAGTTCTGGTAATCGATTACAAGGAGTCTGTAATCGATTACCCGAGAGCTAGTTTTTAGGTAATCGATTACTCACAGGCTGTAATCGATTACCTGAGAGCTGAGTTTTTGGTAATCGATTACAGGGATATTGTAATCGATTACTCGAGAGCTGGTTTTTGTGTAATCAATTACTCACAGGGTGGTAATCGATTACCTGAGAGCTGAGTTTTTGGTAATCGATTACCAAGGGTTGTAATCGATTACCAGATTCCCAGAAACGTTTTTCAGTGTAAATTCTACCTCTGGTAATCGATTACAACACTACTGTAATCGATTACCGGCTGTCCAGTATATATACCTGGACATGCAAAATTCAGATTTCATTTTTATCTTCTTCTTCCCCTTCAAACCCTAGAGAGAGAGAGAGTGATTTTAGAGAGAGAAAGCGAATTTTGAGGAGATTGAAGAGAATCAAAGCTAGGATTCATCAAAGGGACTTCCAATCCATCAATTTCCCTTGAGAGATTCAAGAAAATTGGTGAGTATAACTCACACACTTCCACTTTTCCTTGATTTTGATTTTTCCCCATTGTATGAACCCTACTCTCTTGATTCTCTTTCTATTTGCATATTGTAGTTAGATTGTTGATATTGGTGTTGGATTGAGTAGTTTGATCGGTGATTTTTGTTGAAAACCTTAGGGTAGCGAGATTTACGAAAGTAGCGAAATTACGTAACTTGCGAAATGCTTAATGTACGATCCCTACCCTTCCATTTCCCTTTCTATTTAGTTAATTTGATTGAATTGATGTAGTTTATGCTAGAATTGAGTGATTCATGCTAGGAATTGATTATAATTCCCTTAGATTTCGAAGTTACGAAAGTTACGAAACTTATGAAAGTTTCGAAACACTCGATATTTCTGCTTTGGGTTATCAATTCACTTTTATCGGTTTCGACCGTGAGTTAATTAAGTCGGCCTTGTGCTGTGAGTTAAGAAATGGTTTGAATAAGTAAAAATATTGACTTCGGTCCAGTTTTGGGTGGGATACGTCCCCGGGAAAGACGTTTCCCGTAGTCTAAGCTCAGTTCTAACTCTAGTTTCAGTAATAAGTTCATGCCTATTGGATTTCAGTGGTGAGTTGCATTTTATTGATTAAGATTATGTTAGTTGTTTTATGGTATTGGAATGTAACATGATGATTGATATTGATTAACTTGATATGTCTTCATTTGTGCTTATTCCATGTACACTTAGCATGATTAGTTATATTCACTGAGGCATTAGTCTCACCACCCGTTTTGTGGATAATCTAGGTGTGCAGGTACCTCCAGGAAGTAATAAGTGAGTAGAGCAAGAAATGTGGTTTTAGATGTTTCCTTTTGGGATTATGTATATATATAAGTTATATTTATTTTGGAACTCTGTTAAGTCGTTCAGTTTGTAGTCTTTGGGCCTGATGTATATATGGAGCTTGTATATATATATATATATAGTTTTATTGGATGTTAGTTTTTAATCCTTGGACCAAATATATATGGCTATGTATATTATGGACTTTGGTTAAAATTTTAAGGCTTTAAGTTACTCACATTTGTATGAGTTTTGTTGGATACTTGTGTAAATGTGAGCTTTGATATCTAGGATTGTGTGTTTTAGTTTCGAATGTTCAGGATTTAGTTTCCAACGGACTAAGTCTTGAATTTAGAAATTAGGGCAATACATTAAGCAGTTTGATTTCATTAAAAATGAAGATGAACCTCGTGTGTACAAAATGGTTAGTGCCAGCATAGTGTTTTTCTGGTTTTGTATATAGATGACATACTCCTCATAGGGAATGACATTCCTACCCTTCAGTCTGTAGGGACTTGGTTAGGAAATTGTTTTTCTATGAAAGATTTGGGCGAAGAAACCTATGTGTTAGGTATCAGGATCTATAGAGATAAGATCTCAAAGATTACTTGGCCTAAGTCAAAGTACATTCATAGACAAAGTTTTAAAAGGGTTTAACATGCATGATTCTAAGAAGGGATTCTTGCCTATGTCGTATGGTATAAGCCTATCTAAGGCTCAATCTCCTTCTAATAAAGAAAAGAGAGATCGTATGAGTAAGATTCCTTATGCATTTGCTATAGGGTCTATCATGCATGCCATGTTATGTATCGACCAGACATATCATATGCTTTAAGCTTGACTAGCAGATACTGGTCTGATCTTGGTGAAGGTCACTAGACAACAATCAAGAACATCCTTAAGTACTTGAGAAGAACTAAGGATTCATTCTTGATATATATATATATAGAGGTGAGGAAGAGCTACTTGTAAAGGGTTACACTGATGCTAGTTTCCAAACCGACAAAGATAATTAAAATCGCAATCATGTTATGTGTTTTGTTTCAATGGTGGCGCTGTGAGCTGGAAAAGTTCCAAGCATGAAAACAGTCGCTGATTCTACCATACTAACAAAAAATCCTTGTGCAGCAGAAGCATGAAGGGCACACTAGATCATTCGGCATAAGAGTTATGTCTGAATGTCTCTAGTGCAAGTGGGAGATTGTTAGGAATATGCACTATAGACTTATATGTTTATGAACATCCATCACTTGTATCATGTTATTTTATAAAGGCAAACTTATTCTTTTAGAATATAATTATTGTCCTTAGAATGGTAAACTTAAACTTCATAAGAAATCAAGTAGATGACTTAATCGTGAGATCTTATGAAGAACTATTCTTAAATAGTTCCTAGTCAAGTATCATATTAGGACAAAGATGCATTTAGACTAGTATGTGAGTTCATCGATGATCACATCTCACAGATCATGGATATGAGATATCATGTTCTCACATAGGTACACATTAAGAGTAATGGTGTACTGGACAGACCCACCTTAAGAACGTTGCATGGGTTGTTACATAAGTGTCATGAACGTTTCTTAAATTGATAGATGTTATATGAAGTCCTTCGACCTAAAATCACTACGATTCCTACATAAGGAATTATATGTTTTAATTATTATCAAACGTTACCTGTAACAGGGTACTCATAAAGTTTGTTTTTGGACATGTAATTAATTATGTGGTGGAATGTTAGTGCCCTAGATGAGATTTGTCCCTCCTATGTAACAAGAGTTATATCTGTAGGCCTCTTGATAAAGTGAGACTGCAAAATGCATGGCCATGCTCAGGAGGATAAATATGAGATATTTATTTTCTGTACAGTCTACTTGGGGATGAAGAAAATATAAATTGAACTATACAAGGTTGACACAATTCATGCCCTTCTGTTTAATTAGATATTTGGACAAAGGGACATATCATATAAATTATTATCATAAAATAGGATTTATCAAAGTTATTAATAGTCTCAATATTTGGATAGTGATGTGTTGCTAGATACCACTCACTATTTATGATATTAAATATAAAAGGGTTTTGTTTTAATATCATAACCAAATATTAAAATCCTATTGGGTCACACGCATACAACAAGCCACTAGGAAAAGAATAATAATTCTAATTTAATTTAATTAGAATTATTATAACATAATGGGTCAGGCCCATAAGTATGAGGGTTAAGTGAGTGAGGGGGTAAAACTCTGGCCACCACTCTATAAATAGAGCATGAGATTCACTACCCCAGATACACATGAGCAACCGTTTTTTACTCTCTAAGGCTACTAGCAGAGTTGAGGAGGGTTTCCTAGTTCGGCTGTTGGCTTGGATACCAATAGAGACGCGACTGCTCTTGCCTCGTTTATAATCCTAATAAGGTACAACCTTTCATTTCAATACCTTTTATGCCTTGATTCATGTTTTCGCAAAACGATTATAACAAGGGAGATAATCCATTTATTTCCGATGCACCCTGACCACATGCTTGATTCCCTTCAGTGAGGCCCTATGAAGGGTGCTGGTTGTGTGCTGGTAATATAGAATTGTGCATGTGTTTGTATTGTATGAATTGTTTGTTATAACAATAGGTGAAACCCTGTGAAGGGTGCTGGTTGTGTTCTGATAATATAGAATTGTGCATGTGTTTGTGTTATGATATGTGAAACTTTTATGCTGAAATTATATAATTTTTGAATTGTAGACAAATGGATCGTAAATGGATGTATGATAAGGTTGATTCTTCTAGGAGATTGAATAATGAGTTTATTGAAGGGTTTCGAGATTTGTTAACAAGGCTATGGAACAACCTTCGTTTATGTCTGATGGAGGGATTAGGTGTACATGTGTGAAATGTAATTGTGAGAGTATTCTAAAACCTTCTTTAGTTAGACTTCATTTGTTGAAGTCTGCATTTAAACAAAACTACTTGGTATGGACTGACCACAGAGAAGCGGGGTCTAATAATGTTGAGTTGGGAGATGATGGTAATAGTGGTGAAGATATGAGTTATGAACCTCAGTTTGCCTCAATGACTCAAATGGTGTATGATGCATTTAGGCTTATACCTGATGAAACAGATGATAAAGACCATGAGCCACCTAACCAAGATGCCCAACGGTTTTATGATATGTTAATATCTGCAAACCGGCCAATCTATGATGGAGCAAATGATTCTAGATTATCAATAGTTGTGAGGTTATTAGAAGTTAAGAGTAATTGGTATGTTACTAAAATGTGTTTGGATTATTTCATCCAAATGCTAGTTGATGTAGCTCCAACACCCAACAGCATTCCAAAAAACTATTATCAGGCGACCAAATTGGTGTTTAACTTAGGGTTGAAGGCGGAAAAAGTTGATTGTTGTGTTAAGACCACAGGAAACACTAGAAGGGGGGAGTTGAATAGTGTTTTATAATCTTTAACAGATTTTGAAAACCTTTTAAAACAAGCAAGCTGATTTGAAAATATTTAAGCAACCTTCCGAAACTAGGAAGTTCAACAACTTGTTGATGCAACTCAGAAGGTTGAATAAAAGCCTTTATAAACGTTTTCTCATGAAGAAAAGATTGTTTTTCAGAATTGATTAATAAAACAACTTTTCTTAAACCCTCCTTGGTTAGATATAAACAAATAGCAGCGGAAAGTAAAAGAGTTAAGGGTAGAGAGAATTTGAACACAAAAATTTATCCTGGTTCACCCACTAACACAGTGAGCTACGTTCAGTCCCAGGGCAAACCACCACTGGATTTCCACTAATCTCGCAAGATTACAAAGAGTATTATTTGCACACCTGGCCTCTCCAAGCCCAACGAGTATTATTTGCACACCTAGCCTTTCCAGGCTCAAAAAGTATTCTTTGGACACAGCCTCTCCAGGCTAAACAAGTATTCTTTGGCCACAACCTCTCCAGGCTAAACGAGTATTCTTTATTTCTCCAAGCCTCTCCAAGCTCTCAGACACTTAAAAGTGTTTACAATAATGATAAGTTTAAGTTTCTGAGAAACTTAAACCCAAGTTCTCTTGTACAAAGGGATGTTTGAGTATGACTCAGGATACAACGGATAAATCTAAGTACAAGGAAAAACAGAGATACAAGAGTATAGATATTTGGACTAAAGATCTTCTCTGTATTTTAGTCAGCAGGAATTGTTTCTTCAGAGGGTTGGCTTGATAGATTTTTCTTTTGACTTGGCCTTTTCACTCTGTTGATTGAAACTCTTCTTTTTTTCTTTCTGGAGAGCTTCTCTAGCTCTTTCACGCTTTCTTGATTTTCTCTCTTGGGCGTTTTTCTCTTTCTATATGATGTTCTCACCACTTTAACAAGGATTATCAAGGAGCTTTATACAGCATCCAGAAAAGTAGTCGTTGAGTAAAGAGATGTTGAGAGATGAGATAAACTTGTGAAAGAAGATTTTGACTTGAGTAGAGTAGGTGTGCAGAGATAGCACTGCTCTGACACACAGCAGGTTCAGAGGTTCCTTTTTCGTGTACGATGTTCCATGAAAAGCGGAAAGAACTCTGTCAATGCTTCCTTCTGTAGATGATGGCAGAAGACGTTTAGAGACCTTTAAATCTTTGCGCAGAAAGCCTTCTGATTATAACAGATACTATGTTGCACGAATTTAGTAAGACTTCTCAGCATAAGGAATGGTACACGTCATCAGAGGGTTGAGAGAGTCTTCGGCAGATACAAGCACTTCAGAGAGTTTCTCATTTCAGTGAGCTCGAATTGCCACGTCATCAAGTGATAGTTCAGAGAGTATGTGTTCAGCAGGTACAAATTTAGTACGCACATACTTTCAGCAGGTTGATCAATTCTTCAAATAGTTGCTTTATCTTGAGGATTTGCTCATTTAAGAGTTGCTGCAATAACAAAGACAAATATCTTTCTCAGTAGAATCTGTTTTTATATAATCAAATTTATTAAGCATTAAAATCAAAGGTAATGAGTCTTGAATTAAATTGAATACTTAAATTATATTGAGACTCAACATTCTCCCCCTTTTTAATGATGACAAATTTGATATGACTAACAAATATCTGTAAAATTTAAATTTTCTTTAAGAAGAAAAGTTCTCCCTCTTTTTCAAATAAATGAGTAGAGTGTGAAAATCCCCCTGAACAAGAGACTTTTCTTCAAAAACTTTTAGTTTTTTAAAAACACACTTAGCACAGATATCACTTAGATTTCAAATATTGCTAATTATATTTCTCCCCCTTTTGGCATTATTTAAAAGGGTTCAGATAACTTAAGAACTTGAAACAGCGTAATAAATTCAGGTATTTAAACTCGGAAGGTTAAGCGTAAGATCAATAAATGTGCGCAACCAATGATTAGTATCAACGTATTCAAAGAAAATAGAATTAAATCACACATGCTGAATAATATATTTATCCATATTTCAAATATTTTATCAAGTTTTTCAAAAAAAAAACAAAAGAAATTTTGACATGGCTCTTTGATAATTAATGGATTTCTTCATGTCTGGTCTCAACAGCATTGGGGCAACCTCTTTCTCTGCCTTCAGCTTCAGTAACTCCTTCTGAGTTTCCTTGAGCTTCCTTGCTAGCCGACCAACATGAGCATGCAGCCTCTTCAAGTTGTAAGCAGCAAACACCTTTCTGATCCTTCCATGAGCACCCAGAGATTTAGAGGCTCTTGTCCTTCTCTCTCTGACAGGGAAAGTCATAAAAGGGACTTCAGCCACCCTGTTCACTAGGGCTTCTTCTTTTTCAATTAGAATCTGGTCCAACTCCTCAAACATAACCGGAGTGTAGAAGGAAGGAGGTGTTTGATCAAAGAGACCATTCATCGGAAAGCCTTTTGGATCAATATTTTCATGATTAGAGAGTTGTGGGGGAATCTATCTCCAACATCCATCTCCTTTCTGAACATCATTTGGAAGAGAATGACCCATGGGGGACTGATTCTCTTCTTCATCAGCAAGTGAGCCACCACAAATCTTTCCAGTTCTTTGATGTAAATATTATTACTTCCTATAGGAAGAATGCAACAATTGAGAATAGCGAGAAGAACTCTGGGTGTAACACCCACAATTTCCCCTACCAATATATATATAAATAAAATAGAGAAAGTTTTAAAAAAATGATAATATAGATTTAATTATGAAGTATTTGGGAGCTATTAATAAACAATCAAATTTTATATTTTTGAAATTATCCAACCACAATTATAAATATAATTTTTCTAGAGAGGTGTTTGAGAAAATGACCTAAGATACCCTTAGTGATTATACAATTAAGGAAAATATAAATTTAATTATGAAAAATAGCTAAAACTTAAAGGGATCTATATTTTTAGTCAAAATAAGTCTTAATATAATTAATAATGAATTTTAGAAAATTATTTAGAATTTTCTGGCACTTTTAGGCAAAAAGACCAAAATGCCCCTGATTAGCAGTGTAACCCTAGCCAGTATATTAAAATATGTGAAATAATAGGAGAAATGTACCTTGGACCTTAAAGTTAGATCATTAGCCATATTTATAACTTGGTAATAATTTTTGTGTGTGACACCGCAATTTTCCAACTACTTACTGTAACACCCACATTTTTGCTTGTATGATTTTCCTATTGTGTGATTTATTGAATTTTGAGTGATTAAAATTATTTTTAATCATAAAAATTAATTTTTATGAGTTTAGGAATGAATTTCCTATTTTTCTAGAATTTTTGGGAATTTTTGTTCAAAAATGACCTTTTTACCCCTACTGTCTCTTGAACCGGGCCCGAATACTCTTGATCCGGGCCAGAAAAAATTGCACAATCCTCCCTTTCCTTCTTATGCAAGTCTTGCATGTGTATGTGTGGTGCATGAAGGACACTTGTCCTTTCCTTTCTTTTTACAAGACAAGTGTCATGTAAAGGAAATTAAGGCATCAAACACTTATTCTTTCTTTTTCATTACATGCAAGCCTTGAAAAAAAAATTCTTCCATTTCTTCCTTTCTCTCCAAGGAGCAGCCGTGAACCTCTCTCTCTTTTCTCTCAAAAATCTTCCATTTCCATCAAACACTTTCAAGCCAAGGTTCCATTTTTGAACCAAGGCTTAAACACCTAACCTTCAAGCATTGTGAGCTCTTGTTTGGTGATCAAAGGAGGGATTTTTGGGGCTGTTTTTGGAGCTGTTGCTGCACTATATCCTTGAGGAATTTCTCTAGGTAAAGGGGGGGAGAACTTGAACTCTAGTAGGATTGGTGACAAGAGTCAAGGATTGCCCTTGATCCTTCCCTTGATCTTGTTTTTCTCTTGAAAAATGAGTTATTGGAACCTATCCTTTGAAAGATTTGGTTCGGCTATTTGTGTTGGCTTTGTGTGGTTGTTTTAAATTGTTGATTGTTGCTTGAAATATGCTTAGATGATGTTTTAGAGTACATGCAAGCCAAGATTTTGATTGAAAAAAATTCTCTCTTTTTTTTTCCTATGTGGTTCGGCTATCTTTAGTTGATGGGGCTGCATGTATCAAAAATTTTATTTGATGGTGTAAATGTGTTTTGATGATGGATCTAGCATGAGGTTGTTTGAATTTATGAAATTATTTGGACGTTTGATTCTTGAAAAATGGTGTTTATGGGCTTAGAAATAAAGTTATGAACTTGAATGTGTGTATGGATGATTTTAGATGAATTAGCATGATGTTTGTTGTTTATAATGCTTGTTGGTGATTGTGTTGAAATTTGGTAAAGTTTGGATGTTGTTGGAAAATTTGTGTTTTGATGAACATTCAAGGTGTTCTTGATGTTCTTGAGGTTGTTCTTGATGAAACTCATCAAGAATGCTTTTTGATCTTGAAAAGATCAAGTAGAGTGGAAAAAGATGTTTTTGGGCCTTAATGGTCCAATAAGTCAAGAAACTAAATTTTTCTAAAAGGGTTTTAATTTAAATAATAAATTGTGAAATGTGTTAAAGGAGTTAAATTCGGATTTTAAGTGTAATCCAAATAAAAGTCATCACAAAAGACAACATTTTGAGTGGTAATGTGTAAAAATGGGCTCCTAAGAGTCATACAACCTTTGGACCCTTGGTTCAAGCCCAAAATCCTCAAAAAGAGAGTCAAAGACTCATTAAAAGTCAACCAAAAATAATTCATGGAATTGGGCTTAGATTAGAGTTGGACTTCAACTCTAATCTAACCTATTAAAATTAAAACTTAGAAATTAATTAGTGGACTTAGCTAATTTAATTGTCTAAGTTAATTAATCTAATTTACTTAAGTTAATTAAGCGAAGAATAATTAACTAAGGCTAAAATTAATTAACCTTAATAAAGATTAATCTTAATCTCAATCACTAATTACCAATGAGGTATTAATTAAGTAATTAAGCCTTAATGATGATTAAGAACTAATTAATTATGATTAACCTTAATCAAATGTAATTAAAAGCTTAATCCAAGATTAAGGAAGAGATTAAGGGATAATTAGGAATTAATTAGGATCTTAAGTGAGAATTAAGATTTATTATAAATTAGTTAATGAAAGCTAATCATAAGTCTTAGTAAATTATAGGACTTAAGTGGAAATGATTATTGATTCAAAGAAGAACATTAGTACAAGCTACCTTAAAAGATTATAACCAACACGCTCTTTTTGCATAAGACTTGAGAAGCTTAGTGAAAGAGTGCGGTTTCAACCCAAGATAGGGTTTGGTTTTCCTTGAAGGAAAGACATTGAATCGGGTCGTACCACGGGTAAGTGGTGACGTAGAATGATTCGATGGGCTTTGCCTGTAAGGACTGTGTATGCTGAGAAAGCATTGTTTGGCTTCCTTGAAGGAAAGACATTGAATCGGGCCGTACCACGGGTAAGTGGCGACGTAGAATGATTCAATGGGCTTTGCCTGTAAGGATGTGTATGCTGCCAAGCATTATTGAGTTACATGCATCATAAAGAATTGATGATATTCGAGGTTGAAAACCTTACGACCTATATGGCAGTTCCACTTGGTACAGTGTGAAATCGGCTGGGAAGGGTGCAACTGGGTTTTGCAAAGAACGCTAGTGGGTCCTCAAAAGGGACGCCAACCCTGAGGATAGCCTAGCTCCTTGAAGATCTCAGGTGATGTAGGTTAGCTCCCTACTGTCGAGATCGTGGAACCCAGCTTAGCTATTCCTGTCGCTCTCATGATTTTCGGGGTCAGTTGAGATTGTCTGGAAGAACGCGTAAAATGATTTGGCCAAAATAAATGAGCAATGCTCTTTGTACCAATGCTAGTACAGACTCTAACTCCTGATACGTTGTACATATATGGTCGGGCAGTTGCTGTGTGCATTGTGGATGGTGATGTTTCCCTAGGCCCTCATTCATTAGTTATGGCATCATAGTACAAAGTACGCATTAGTCTGTATGCATTGTGATGATATGAATTATATTCACTTGTTGATTGAATTGTGTGGAATTTCTGTGTGTATGCTCTAGTGCATCATATCCTATGTTTGTGAGTTCATGTAAAGTGTTCTCACCCCCTTGTCTTTCTTTTGTTGTCTGTTATTATTTGGGCACCTAAAAGGGCATGGACTCTGGAAGGATGCACGTTGTCTTGAAGATAGACGTGGTGTTCAGGTGGAACCGGATCTTGTTGAGTCAGGTCGTAGTGTTTAGGGACATATTTGAGTAGCAGTATACAGTAAAGATAGGTCAAAGCCTAATAGAAAGCCCCATTTCTTTTTGTAATGTAATATACTAAAATCCCAATCTAGATGTATATTATTTCCATTGTAATTTCGATTAGTAACGGAATGATATACCTAGTACCAATGTACTTCTTGTTTTATCTCAAATATAATTTACTAGTATGCTTTACCAAAAAAAAATCACCAACTTTCCTCATTTTATTTAGAGATGAATTAACAAATCGGAATCAAGTTAGTCGAGTAATACCCGTCATGGGATGAGGGTGTTACATTTAGTGGTATCAGAGCAGTTCGGTCAAACCGGACTGTGAAGTTTGGGTGTGACAGTCATGTCGAGTCTAGTTTGATTCGGTTTAGGTGTTTTGATGTCTTGCAAGGTTGATGTGCTTCTAACTACTCTGGCACAGGACATCGGGACTGGCCACCCCAATGACCTGTTCGGGTTAGGAGGATGTGTGACAACTTGCAGTTGTGAAGGCTGATAATCTCAGCTTGAGTAGTTATGGAGGTGAGAAAGGATGTCTTGGTCATATGTATGATGAACGTGAGCAATTAAAGAGATGGAGTCATGTCGACTATTAGGTTTTGTCTTTTTGTTGATGTCTTGAGTAGAGCCCCATGTATTTAAATTGAGATTATCCTTTTCATGATTTTGTTTGGATTGGTGAACTGGTGTGCAAGTGATTGCTTCATGTTGTTTTGTGTGACTTTGGCATGATAAGCTTTACTTCCTACTTGTATACAATAGTTTACAACATGCTTATTGTTTGGAATTGAATTGAGTTTGAGTTTGAGAAAGAATATAGAAGTTGTATTTGAGTGTTAATTATTTAAAAATCTTAAATGGATTGTTATGTATATGTAAGGCACTTAGATATGCCTATGTTACTTCCTTGTGAGTTGAATTATCCTAATCCTTATCCTAAGATCTCTCCTCTTTCCCTCATGTGAGACTCTACCATTAAAAGTCAGTCGAATTGAAGAATGAACCAAGTAATCAAGCTTCTAAAACGGGTTTGCTAAGACCTCTAGGTCCTGAGGTTGTATGCTAGTGTAGTCAATAGTTGATTTGACTTGTAATTTGAGGTGATGAGTGAAATATCAAAGGTTAGAGTAGGATGTCCACTAAGGTTAAGTTTCCATTCCTTTAGATGAATGACCTAAGGGATCGATGATGGATTCGAGATTGTTAATTCAAGGTTTAAGATGACTGATCATTGAGGTTTAATCATTAAGGTTTTGATATTGGGGGATGATATTAGTAGCTCTTGAGGATTAAGAGAAAAAAGGGAATTGATTTGTTGAAGTGAGTTGGAAGTGATTGATGACTTGGGGTATACTCAGGATAAAATAGTGGTGGAGTTAAGGGATAGGAATGACAAATGTACGGTTTAAGATTGGATCTTAGCAGTTAAGGCATATTTGGATACCTTGTTGGTTGACTTGATGTCTGAAAGGGTTTGACTGTGGAATAGGTGTCATGCTTGAAGTTTAATAGATACAATAAAGTATGATTGCTATCTCTAATGGATTGATAACATAAGGGTTTATGGAAATAAGTGGAAAAGCATGATTTAAAACGAAGTAAGTCGAAGTGTTGAGACCAATAGCACAAGATGTGATTCTTAAGAAATTTTAGTCGAATAATAGAACATGACTAAGCGAATGATCTGTTAGTATCAAGATTTCACAGAGGAGATTGAAGAAAGAAATCATGGAATAGGGAATTAGATGTATGAGTAGGCACTATAAGAACTATGTTTTTATGAAATAAGTAAGGATAACACTTCCATGAGGATAGTAGAAATAATAGATATGAAAACAATGAGGCATTATTACATGTGATAACCTTGATGATTAAGGGATATACCTGATTGACACTTCTATATATTGAAAGAGGTATATGAGTGGAATCTCATAAATGATTAGATTGGAATTGGTAAAAGTTATGTGTGTGTTGATTGAGTATGATCATACTAATTTAAAGGATTAGTTTATGAATTGATCTTAATGGGCTTAGATTCTCAAGGAAGAGTGTTTCAATTAGTAAATATTTAGGCAGGGTTTTGAAGATTGGAATATCACTACATATAAGTAGGTGATGTTTCACGTAAGGATACCCTAGGGGATGAATGTAATCCATGGAAGTAGAATGACAAAAAAAAATCTCAAAAATAGGATTAAAGATTGATTACCTCTAACTATGTATCGGGACTATAGGTGGTCCTACAAACTGCTTTCGGGTTTTGCTATGAATGCTTTAGGCGTCTAGTAATTCCATCTGGAGCAGTTATCATTGATGTTCCTTCCCCTCCTCAGTGAACCCAATATTCTACCCTCATTCAAGCCAACGTATCTTCATTCTTACATGCAACGTTCTCGCCTATTTCTAGGATCCAGCGAAAGGTGTAGAATTCTTTGGAATAACCTTGGGGTTATTAAGGAGAAGTAGGTTAGAAGTGGAATTGTCTGATTATAAGTCTTAGTTAGATGGAAGTGAAAAATTTTTGAAATACATTTTGTTTAGGAAAAGGATATGTGTAGTTATAAAAAAAATAGTTTACGGTGAAAAGGACATGAGGTGATGATGGATGGTGAGACCTTCTTGGGAGTAACAGTTTATGGAGTTAAGCCTTGGTTATAAGTAGTGATTGATATTTTAGGTAGAAAGATCCTACAATGATTAATGGTGATAGATAGGGCAAAAACAATCTGATTCGTGAGTCAGAGGATTTCATCTTAATGGGATAGAGATAAATTTAAGATTCTTGAGAGAGAAAGAACTTAGAATCTTTATACAGGGAAGAGATGGAAGCTTAACTGGATCAGTAAGAGTGTTGATATTAAGACCAAGGGAACTAATGTAATCATAGGTATGGTAAACAACACTCGTAACTATTGTGGAATTTGATATTCAGACATGGTGAAGGAAAATGAACATTTAGGATCGTAAGAAAACAAGATGTTGTGAGAAGTCACTGTCAGTAAGAGAAGATGTTAAGAAAGATAGTTATTAGGGGTAAACATACTTGGTGATTCTTAAGTTAAGTCTTCTGTTAGGAAATTTTGATGATTTTCTTATGGATTCAAATTGTACGTTTCATTAGGTATTATAACTCCATGTTGATTATAGATCATAAGGGAGTGTACAATTGCTTTAGAAATCCAAGATATAACATCATTGAGACTTAGAAAGACAATAGAACCTTAAGCATCCTAGGAAAGAAATGGTGTAGCATTGTCGCACACCCCACAAGGTATATACTTAGTACTCCAATAAGATAGCAGGTAGTATGAGTAATGATTGAAATATTGGTAGGGTCTGCTCATTAACAATAGGTGTTCTCAATCGGATCGTATATTAGACAGGATACTAGGTCGTACTAGAATTTTTGAAGTAATGTGTTAGGTCAAGGTTCCTGATTGGATACGGGTTTTTAAATAAGAGGTAAGACTTTGAAGACTAGGTTAATCATAATTCAGGATATCATCCCTACATCCACAAGTAGTTTAAAATGATTATCCAACATTTAGGGAACTGTTAAGGTAGTATATGATCCAAGCAGAAGAGTGACACTTAAAGCTTAAGAAACTAGATTTAGCCCTATCCAATAGTAGGAACTCCAAATTTCGAGGACGAAATTTCTTGAAGGAGGGGAGAGATGTAACACCCACAATTTCCCCTACCAATATATATATATATATATATAAAATAGAGAAAGTTTAAAAAAATGATAATATAGATTTAATTATGAAGTATTTTGGAGCTATTAATAAACAATCAAATTTTATATTTTTGAAATTATCCAACCATAATTATAAATATAATTTTTCTAGAGAGGTGTTTGAGAAAATGACCTAAGATACCCTTAGTGATTATACAATTAAGGAAAATATAAATTTAATTATGAAAAATATCTAAAACTTAAAGGGATCTATATTTTTAGTCAAAATAAGTCTTAATATAATTAATAATGAATTTTAGAAAATTATTTAGAATTTTCTGGCACTTTTAGGAAAAAAGACCAAAATGCCTCTGATTAGCAGTGCAACCCTAGCCAGTATATTAAAATATGTGAAATAATAGGAGAAATGTACCTTGGACCTTAAAGTTAGATCATTAGCCATATTTATAACTTGGTAATAATTTTTGTGTGTGACACCGCAATTTTCCAACTACTTACTGTAACACCCACATTTTTGCTTGTATGATTTTCCTATTGTGTGATTTATTGAATTTTGAGTGATTAAAATTATTTTTAATCATAAAAATTAATTTTTATGAGTTTAGGAATGAATTTCCTATTTTTCTAGAATTTTTGGGAATTTTTGTTCAAAAATGACCTTTTTACCCCTACTGTCTCTTGAACCGGGCCCGAATACTCTTGATCCGGGCCAGAAAAAATTGCACAATCCTCCCTTTCCTTCTTATGCAAGTCTTGCATGTGTATGTGTGGTGCATGAAGGACACTTGTCCTTTCCTTTCTTTTTACAAGACAAGTGTCATGTAAAGGAAATTAAGGCATTAAACACTTATTCTTTCTTTTTCATTACATGCAAGGCTTGAAAAAAAATTTTCTTCCATTTCTTCTTTTCTCTCCAAGGAGCAGCCGTGAACCTCTCTCTCTTTTCTCTCAAAAATCTTCCATTTCCATCAAACACTTTCACGTCAAGGTTCCATTTCTGAACCAAGGCTTAAACACCTAACCTTCAAGCATTGTGAGCTCTTGTTTGGTGATCAAAGGAGGGATTTTTGGGGCTGTTTTTGGAGCTGTTGCTGCACTATATCCTTGAGGAGTTTCTCTAGGTAAAGGGGGGGAGAACTTGAACTCTAGTAGGATTGGTGACTAGAGTCAAGGATTGCCCTTGATCCTTGCCCTTGATCTTGTTTTTCTCTTGAAAAATGAGTTATTGGAACCTATCCTTTGAAAGATTTGGTTCGGCTGTTTGTGTTGGCTTTGTGTGGTTGTTTTAAATTGTTGATTGTGTTAGATTATTTCCAATTTGTATTTTATGGATTAACATTAATCAATTATTTAGAATTATATTTATTGAATTATTAATATCAATTATAGATTAATTATTTAATTATAGAACATAATGTAAAGATGGATTATATATATTGGGCTTTTATTGTGAATAGCCCGTGATGGGTTAGGCTGTTCAGTTCAGTAGCCCGTTGAGAGGTCCCTGGTCTCTACTGGTATGGATATAAACTAGTACCCCATTAGTCAGTTTATATATATAAGACATATGACAGAGCAAGTCTCTGTACTCTGTATTGCCGTTCTGTCTTTTGGCATCCTACCAGGAAGAGAGCAGCATTCTCTCACTCTGTTCAAGACAAACACCATGGATCCTTCTCTGATTCCGGGTACACAATAACTTCTAATTATTTTATGAACATGTTATATCTTGTATCTATCTGAATTGATTTAGGCTATTTTCGTTTAAATTTCAACAGATTGTTGCTTGAAATACGCTTAGATGATGTTTTAGAGTACATGCAAGCCAAGATTTTGATTGAAAAAAAATTCTCTCTTTTTTTTCCCTATATGGTTCGGCTATCTTTAGTTGATGGGGCTGCATGGATCAAAAATTTTATTTGATGGTGTAAATGTGTTTTGATGATGGATCTAGCATGAGGTTGTTTGAATTTATGAAATTATTTGGACGTTTGATTCTTGAAAAATGGTGTTTATGGGCTTAGAAATAAAGTTATGAACTTGAATGTGTGTATGGATGATTTTAGATGAATTAGCATGATGTTTGTTGTTTATAATGCTTGTTGGTGATTGTGTTGAAATTTGGTAAAGTTTGGATGTTGTTGGAAAATTTGTGTTTTGATGAACATTCAAGGTGTTCTTGATGTTCTTGAGGTTGTTCTTGATGAAACTCATCAAGAATGCTTTTTGATCTTGAAAAGATCAAGTAGAGTGGAAAAAGATGTTTTTGGGCCTTAATGGTCCAATAAGTCAAGAAACTAAATTTTTCTAAAAGGGTTTTAATTTAAATAATAAATTGTGAAATGTGTTAAAGGAGTTAAATTCGGATTTTAAGTGTAATCCAAATAAAAGTCATCACAAAAGACAACATTTTGAGTGGTAATGTGTAAAAATGGGCTCCTAAGAGTCATACAACCTTTGGACCCTTGGTTCAAGCCCAAAATCCTCAAAAAGAGAGTCAAAGACTCATTAAAAGTCAACCAAAAATAATTCATGGAATTGGGCTTAGATTAGAGTTGGACTTCAACTCTAATCTAACCTATTAAAATTAAAACTTAGAAATTAATTAGTGGACTTAGCTAATTTAATTGTCTAAGTTAATTAATCTAATTTACTTAAGTTAATTAAGCGAAGAATAATTAACTAAGGCTAAAATTAATTAACCTTAATAAAGATTAATCTTAATCTCAATCACTAATTACCAATGAGGTATTAATTAAGTAATTAAGCCTTAATGATGATTAAGAACTAATTAATTATGATTAACCTTAATCAAATGTAATTAAAAGCTTAATCCAAGATTAAGGAAGAGATTAAGGGATAATTAGGAATTAATTAGGATCTTAAGTGAGAATTAAGATTTATTATAAATTAGTTAATGAAAGCTAATCATAAGTCTTAGTAAATTATAGGACTTAAGTGGAAATGATTATTGATTCAAAGAAGAACATTAGTACAAGCTACCTTAAAAGATTATAACCAACACGCTCTTTTTGCATAAGACTTGAGAAGCTTAGTGAAAGAGTGCGGTTTCAACCCAAGATAGGGTTTGGTTTTCCTTGAAGGAAAGACATTGAATCGGGTCGTACCACGGGTAAGTGGTGACGTAGAATGATTCGATGGGCTTTGCCTGTAAGGACTGTGTATGCTGAGAAAGCATTGTTTGGCTTCCTTGAAGGAAAGACATTGAATCGGGCCGTACCACGGGTAAGTGGCGACGTAGAATGATTCAATGGGCTTTGCCTGTAAGGATGTGTATGCTGCCAAGCATTATTGAGTTACATGCATCATAAAGAATTGATGATATTCGAGGTTGAAAACCTTACGACCTATATGGCAGTTCCACTTGGTACAGTGTGAAATCGGCTGGGAAGGGTGCAACTGGGTTTTGCAAAGAACGCTAGTGGGTCCTCAAAAGGGACGCCAGCCCTGAGGATAGCCTAGCTCCTTGAAGATCTCAGGTGATGTAGGTTAGCTCCCTACTGTCGAGATCGTGGAACCCAGCTTAGCTATTCCTGTCGCTCTCATGATTTTCGGGGTCAGTTGAGATTGTCTGGAAGAACGCGTAAAATGATTTGGCCAAAATAAATGAGCAATGCTCTTTGTACCAATGCTAGTACAGACTCTAACTCCTGATACGTTGTACATATATGGTCGGGCAGTTGCTGTGTGCATTGTGGATGGTGATGTTTCCCCGGGCCCTCATGCATTAGTTATGGCATCATAGTACAAAGTACGCATTAGTCTATATGCATTGTGATGATATGAATTATATTCACTTGTTGATTGAATTGTGTGGAATTTCTGTGTGTATGCTCTAGTGCATCATATCCTATGTTTGTGAGTTCATGTAAAGTGTTCTCACCCCCTTGTCTTTCTTTTGTTGTCTGTTATTATTTGGGCACCTAAAAAGGCATGGACTCTGGAAGGATGCACGTTGTCCTGAAGATAGACGTGGCGTTCAGGTGGAACCGGATCTTGTTGAGTCAGGTCGTAGTGTTTAGGGACATATTTGAGTAACAGTATACAGTAAAGATAGGTCAAAGCCTAATAGAAAGCTCCATTTCTTTTTGTAATGTAATATACTAAAATCCCAATCTAGATGTATGTTATTTCCATTGTAATTTCGATTAGTAACGGAATGATATACCTAGTACCAATGTACTTCTTCTTGTTTTATCTCAAATATAATTTACTAGTATGTTTTACCAAAAAAAAATCACCAACTTTCCTCATTTTATTAAGAGATGAATTAACAAATCGCAATCGAGTTAGTTGAGTAATACCCGTCATGGGATGAGGGTGTTACACTGGGGATGTCAAGGAGTTGAGAATGCTTGGTGGGACTGAGACGTCTTCCACCAAACAGCAACTGATCGTACACCAAAAACCCTCCATGATGTACTTCCCAATTTTGACATAAATTATCTCCCCTGACCGGAACACCAATCACTTCCGCCAGAAGGTTGCAGTCCACGAAGAGCGATCTCCCCATCACAGTGGTCTTCAACCCAGTGTGTCCAGGTTTAGAAACAACTTTTGAGTTGTTCAAGAATTCCTGAACACTTTCCTCATGCTATTGGGAGGAAATGTTGTTGAAGAATGGGGTCCAGCCCACTGCGTCAAAGAACTCAGTAACCTTGTATCCTGCCTCTTCGAAATCATTTAGATGAACCATTCTTGTAGGAATGATTCTCTCATCAAAGGAAGTTGGAGCACGAGTGTTGAGAATCTGGAAAGCGTACCAAATTCCCAACAATATAATAGTAAGTAAGAGTATCATATCCACAGGGAACGGTTCAATTTATAAAGATCAGTGGTCACAACTATCAAGTAGAGAAAATGGTTGTTGATTATTGAGAATTGCTAAAGTAAATAAAAACAGAAAATAAATTGAGATAGGTAGAGCAAGTTACTTGGACTAGGATTGAACTTCGTCTATCGCACCCCTTTCGTATGTGAACCCCAATAATATTTATGAATATGTAATTATGATACCTTAGCCAAACTAAGTTATTCCACGTAGGTTACCCGGATCTCGAAATACTCAGAAATAATTCATGTCGGTTCTCCCAGCGACAAATTACCCCGACTTTAAAGATCTATTTTTGGTTTGTTAACACTATCAATTTTCCCTGATTCCTTAGCAACTACTATGAGTACTTTTACCAATCATATTTCAAGTTTCCTATTCCTAGGCTCCCCCAAACTCACTATTGATTTTACAAAACCATTTTCCAATGCGCCCCATAAAATCAACCTATAACTCCGGCACACAGGCGGAAGCTAAGCATTAAGCACAGAATAAAAATACTGATATCATAAAAACAAGGATTCATAAATAGTAAAGAGAATTCATATACAATCGGGGATTGAATCAACTACATTCAATCCTATTGGAGAGTTTAGCTACACATGGTAGCCATTACAAACCAACTTAGAAATTGTCACACTTGTCTCCAGCCCTAGCTCTGCTCTGTCGTCTCCCTTGGGTCTCTGGGACTTCCTTTGATCTTTGAAAAAGGTCCTTTAAATAGAAATTGGAAAGCTTATATGAAATATGGAAGGAATCTTGTTGGAAATCTTATCAGAAATTTGTTTCCGTATTCATGCGCTTCAACCTGCGCTCAGCGCAGGAAACAGAGAGTACATTAATTGCTGCACTCCACTTGCGCTCAGCGCAGGTGGAGCGTAGTTCTCGTTCCAGCTTTTCCTAATTTCCTCTTTTTCATCTTGATCTCTTCCTGATCTTATCCTTGTTTGCTTTGCTTTCCTTATTTCCCTCTTTTTAACTTGATCTTGTGCTGATTTTATCTTCAAATTCAAATTGAGAATTTTATCTTCAGAATCCTTGTTTAAGTTATTGCGGATTTTATCTTGATCTGCTACCATTTAGAATCTCATCTGCAGATTTTCTCTTCAAATAAATGATATCTCGTTTCTCCTTTTAAAACTTTCCCTTTTATCTGTAAAATCAACAGATTTTCAATTAAAATAGCATCAAATTCAAATTTGAATTAAATAATCACAAAATATGCATTTATTAATAAAACGATGTAATTTGGGGAATAAATTTACCAATTTACCCTTGATAAGTGCAGTAATTATACAATAATTTATCATATATTTTGCACTTATCAAATTCCCCCCAACTTAGCTTCTTGCTTGTCCTCAAGCAAGAAAACCTTTTGCAATCAAATGAATTCAATCCCCCTGTTAAGATTCTCAAAAATAAGGAAAAAAAATTTCATCACCTCTTGCTAGGCAGTTGTCACTTTCCAAATTTCATATTGAAAATCAGAATCAAGTGATATTTCCAAAACTCAATTAGAACAAGATAAAAACACATTCAGACTTTTTCAGAAATAGCAACCAAAACAATAAGTGATAAATCAATGATGTCTCTCATCCTCACGGGTAAGTGTTTCCCTCAATTTTTCACAGCAGTTGAACAACTAAAATTGATAGTTGTTTCTGGTTATTAGACATGCGCATGGTCAACATGGATCAAAAGGTCTTTCTTGGTTGTAATGAGGCTGTGCTATCAAGAAATCATGGTTTTTCTGGATATGCAAAGAGAACACCGGAATAGAGAGCATCTTTGAATTTTTCTTGAACTTGAAATTTCTCTCCATTCTCCACTTCATTCTTGATTTGTATCATTCAGTTGGCCTCTTTCTTTGTTTGATGATTCACTCCCCCTTTTTTTATTCACTTTTATTCACTTTTTCTTTTTGATTTTTTAGGGAGTGATCTTCTTTTGCTCTCCTATTCCTGCTCTTTGTATTCCTTTCAACTTCAAGTAACCAACCACTTCTCTCATTTTATCAAACTGCATCTTTGCTCTCTATCACAAGTGTGTAAGGGACAGGATATAGACATTAATTTTGGCTGGGGTGCATAAGAAGAAACATTGAAGCTCAAATGGGTTACCAAAAAAATTGGAAAATTTTTTCAAAGGTTGGCTTTTGGCACTGAGCAAATAATTAAATCACAAGATTTTGCCTTTATCACTTCCATATTTTTCATGTGCAGAATAAAATCCAAAAACTCAAGCAATATCAGTTGACAAGCAGCGGTGAAAACTCTCATTTCAGTGTTTGGTCTCACAACTCACCGGCTTTTGGCTAATTTCCTTGATAAAGCACTTATTGAAATTAATTAACTACTCTGATATATTTTCCCGCATAATATCTTAATCCTAACTGATTATGGATTCAATCACAAAATTCCTATTTCTTTCCTAATTCAGTTAGTTAGACTGCCTAGCTTTGAGATTTTAAATTTATTTCCTTAAATCCCTATTTCTAATTCCTAAAAAAATGAAATACAAAACAAAAAATCCTAACTAACTAAAAAATTGATCCTAAAAAAAATAAAAGAAAGAAAAATACCAGTATCAATCTTCGTCCTCTGTATCCTATAAGTCCTCATTCTGCTCTCCAGCAGCTGCTACTCCACCTCCCCTGGATGAATAGGCCTGTCCCCAGGCCATGCAAGAATATCCGGAACTCATAGCATGCTTGGGTATGGGTTTGGTCTAGTCTGGTACAAATAATCCTGGAGGTAAACCAATCCTCTGTGGATGGTGGAGTTTTGACAAAACTGATGCTCTACCCAAATGAACAATTAATGGATATGTCGTGTTTTATATAATATATAAGACTTTTAACTCTCAATAATCAATTGGTGGAAGCGTACTTTTGTTGACTTAGATACATACTTCTGTTATGTTGTTTTGTGGTTCATTGGAAAGACTTGGATATGGCTTCCCAAGAGTGGTTCTCATCATCCATTTTGCGCCTTCTATCAAGGAAGGCTGGCCTCATTGGTGTTATAACCATTTCAAGTTTGAATGTCAACAACAATGCTACGATCTCTGACATTCATGGCAGGTCTCATGTCTGCCAGAGGCTGAAAGCATAAGAAGGCCACATGGAATGCCTGCATCACATCCTTTTCTACAAATCCATCTTCTCGCACCTTTGGATCTACAAGATCCACCACCATTGACTTCTCATAAAGTTTCCATGTCTGTGATCAACATTTAAGGATTTACACAACCATTTTGGGATATAATTAAATTCATAGTAGAAAGGTGACAAGTTACATATTCAGGGAGGTACTGCATTTCTAATGGTAATGTGAGATCTGTGTTTTTCCTGCAACTGATGATTTCAAGCACAAGAACTCCAAAACTATAGATGTCTGCCTTTTCGGATAGTTCATTTATTATTTTGTTTGCTTATTTTTTTTATTTTCAATTTCGTTTGCAGGTTTTGAGACCGTCACCTACATGCTAGAGGTATACACATAACTATGTTACATTTAAGCCTTAAACATTGGTTGGAATTGGCTAGAGCTTATACTTCCTTTATGTGGATTTCAGGGAGCCATAACTCACCAAGATTTTACAGGACACAAGGGTACAATAAGAGCTGGTGATGTTCAGGTATCAACATTAATTAGCAAACTCTAAATCTGATGAAAAATGAGCATCCACTTAATATGTGATCATATTTTCCTGTTAGTCTTAAATAATATTTTTTCCACTTACAGTATTTGACTGTGATCTTTCCTGTTAGTCTTAAATTAGGATGAAATTGGTTCATCCTAATTTGTGCCACTGCAGGGAGCTTTTACTTTCATTTAAGAAATCAACTGGACAAAAAACCATTGAGGATAATTTTTTACAAGTTGGAATTAACTGTTCTGGTATTTTTTATATTTGTGAGGAAATTAAGAACAAAGAGTTAATTATAATGTTTATCACATATATCTTCAAGGATGGAGTAAGTTAAGGACAAATCTACCACTACCAGGTTTTGCTATATATCTTTGAGGTGTGTCTTTCATTAGATATTTTGCTTTTTGGGTAATTGAAAGTTAACGACTTGCTGCTTTATTCATTGACTATTGACTATTCTATCAAGTTTTTCCTCTGCATATTCTGTTCTTCTTTTGTGTTGGTCTAATCTACATATAAAGCTTGTAAGTAATGAGATGAGAATCTATTAATCTATTTTACGTCTTCAGTTTGTTACCTTCCTTTCTATTATATGATTTATTTATAGTTTGTTAAACAATTATTTAGCATATCAACTTGTATTTCCTTCTATTTATGTCCATCTTGTTATTTAGATCCACTGTAAGTTGTCATGAGAGGTTCCATATATATATATATATATATATATATATATATATATATATTTTTCTAACTGGGAAGCCTATATATTATGCGCATTATTTTCTTTATAATTCTAGTATAGAATACATTTTTTTAGTGGATATATAAGCCTTTTTTAGTTTTGAAGGGGAGGATAAGGTAGAAAATATGTTTCTGTGCATAATATTATTTTTACTAATTGCTCATCTATATATTTATATCCTTTTCTTTATATTCTTTTTCAGGACTATATTTATATCTTTACTCCTTCAGTCTTCTTGTCATGCTTCTAAACCATTTTTTTTTTAATTGTTTCTTGAATTACACATGAACATTTATTTTCTAACTTACACCATTAATTATATATATTTAAATGACACATTTCTTTTTTCATTTCAGGCTATATAATTTAATTTTCAGAAATTTAACATGGAAGAAATTATTAGTATTAAGAGTTATAAGAATTTGTTTATGGAATATATACTTTTTGTATAGTGACTAGATTAAATATTGGACTCAATGGCACTAGGAATTACATTTCAATGGTATTAATATTGTCATGTTTTGATACTCATGAATTTATAGTGGTTAATATATTTATTTGGTTCTTTGTCATGAATTTAATGGTATATTTATTTGATATTGTCAGTTCCTTCATGGGTTGTTGCCAATGTATCCCAGATTTCCTTGGCGGAGGAGCATCCATGCACCTTCTCATTCTCAGGTTTATTCAAGGAACCAACTAAGTAGAGTTTTGGTTTAGTATTTAGCTGAACACGAGCCTTTTGCTCACCAGTCCAATCTGCCTTAGGTATGGGTACATCACCATGCCTGGGAATATAATCACCCTCAGTGACTATATCCCACAGATCGATGTTGCTGCTCTCAATGAACAGTTTCATACGATCTCTCTAGTAATGGAAGTCAACACCATTAAATGTTGGAGGCATTGTCACAAATTCACCTTCTGTGATATAGTGTGGGTTGCTTGTAGAAGTTTCCATCTTGGATCCTTTCCCTCAGCACTGATGAGATGCTTAACCCAATGATAAGCTCTGATACCAACTGTAAGAAAACATAGGAAACACTAGAAGGGGGGTTGAATAGTGTTTTATAAAACTCAGTGAGTTTTTGGAAATATTTTCACAAGCAGAATAAATTTTAGAAGGTTCAAATAACTTTCTATTATTTGAAGTTTTTATACTCTCTGAAGTTACTTCAGAGGGTTCAATAAAAGAGTTCAGAAAACAAGTTTGAAAGCTAAGTGTTATAAAACAGTGACTTCAAATCCCTTCTCGTTAGCTTAAACTAAAATTTAAGAGAGTTAAGGGTGAGAAAACTTAGCCAAGAATTTATCCTGGTTCACTCACTACCACTGTGAGCTACGTCCATTCCCAAAGCCAACCAGCTAAGGATTTATCCACTAATCTGAACAGATTACAAGTATTCTTTTGATACCAAGCCTCTTCAGGCTCTCTACGCAAGTATTCTTTCCTTACCAAGCCTCTCCAGGCTCTATACAAACTGTATTTTAAAGAAAATAGCCTAAGCTTATAAACTACATAAGTTTAAAGCTCAAACTGGGTAAAATGTACAAATAAACTGAGTTAATCTCAGGATATGAAAGTTTTGTACAAGTATATCAGAGTATAATTTTTCACGTAAAATTTGCAGCGTTTCAGTAGGTTGATATTCTCTGTATATTGCGTGAAGTCTGAATGAGGATATTTATAGAGTTGGATTTGAGATCTGTTGAGCTCTATTTAATCCTGTTGTAAGATAGCATTTAATGCTAAAGCTCCCGTTGAGACATACATTCTGATGGCTTCTGAACAGGGCAAAGTAGGCTTGCAGCAACGACCTGACTTTTCCTGAGCACATGTACTTCTGCAGCAGGAACATTCCTTTTATGGTATGGAATTTGAACTTGTTCCAAAAAGCAGTTCTGATCACTATGCTAAAAGAAGTTATCAGCGCAAACATCTTGCATAGGTCTCTGAAAAGACTTGATACTTGAGAAAGTCTTCAACGAGCCTTTCTTCAAGATAGATTAAATGCAGAAACAAAAGTCACGTCAGAAAACTTCAGCAAGTCTTCAATGTCCATCAGGTTACTTGAATTCAACAAGTCTTCTTCACTTCAGAAGGTTTACTTTAGAAGGTCTACTTCAGGAGGTCCAATCTGCTGAACAAGAGAAATACCTTTAAGAGTATTTATAATTCATTTAATGATAAAATTTGTTACCATTAAAACTTAGGATAATGAGATTTAAAACATTATTAATTTCTTAATATTTTTTAGACTCAACGTGTTGTATTATTCTGTATACTACTAGAAATTTGCATATTTCCTACAAATTTTTCCAACAATTTTTATTTACAAAATTTCTAGCAATTTTTTCTAAAAATTTGAAATTTTCCTTACGATTATGAAATTTATAACAAAAGTTGCAAGACACAATGATACTTGTTGGGAATTTTCCTGTGAAAATAATTTGTAGAAAATTTTTGTAGGAAAATCTCTAAAGAATATTAGGTGCAAAAGAAAATGGTATGAAAATCTGTAGAAAATTAAACCTATAAATTAACTTCCAAATTTTTCCTATAGATTTTCCTATAACCTATTTCTTGTGGATTTTCCTACAATTTGTTTACTACGAATTTTCTTATATATTCTTCTTGGGGAAATTCCTACAAATTTATTTCCTACTAATTTTCATATAACATTTTGCTTAGAATTTTCCTATAAATTAACTTCCTACAAATTTACCTACCAATTATTTTTTAAAAAAAAAATATTATTGTCAGATTTAATTGCATGAAAATCTACAAGAAAGTTTACCTACAAATTAACTTGAAAGTTTTTCCTACAAATTTTCCTATAAACTATTTTCTTATGGATTTTCCTATAATTTATTGACTGTGAATTTTCTTATAAATTCTTTTGGAGAATTCCTACAAATTTTCCTATAACATTTTACTTATGATTTTCCTACAAATTATTTATAAATTGCTTCCCACAATTTTTCCCACAAATTCCTAAAGAGTTTTTAGTATTTTTAAAAGAATTTAAAATATTTTACCGAAAAATAAAATTTTTAGATATTTAAAAGGTGAAATTTTTAAAATTCTCTTAATTTTTTTAGGCATATATTCGCTACTCAAAATAGAAAATTGCAATTCTCTCACAACGATGCAAGTCTTCTCTTACAGCCATGGAAGTCTCAGAATCCCTCGTTCTTCTACAGCTCTCGCTCGCACATGAACAATACTTGTGGATCTCTATCTCACTCACTCATCTCGGATCACACATCTCTATCTCGTGAGCTTTCTCTCTTAATCTTCTCTTCGTGGATTTCTCTTGCTTTCTCTCGGTAAATCTCTCGTGCTTTTCTCTTGGTGAATCTCTTCTCAATCAAATCTATTATCCTATTCTTTGTAAATTTTCTCTCTCACTATCTCGAATCCCCCCTCTCGTTGCTTTTTGATTTTAAGTTTTTTATTCTCTATTTCAGCATTTTGCTACACACACATTTGGTAGTTGGATCTCAATTGCATCTGCATCTTCTACGTCCCCTTAGAAATTTGGTTTGCGAATTAGTTGTTCATTTTGCATTCTCTACTAGTTTGTGAACTGTTCTTTAGTTTTGATTCATTGTATAAATTATAAGTGTAGTTGGATCTGCATGTGCATCTTATATGCCTCGTTGTTGTTAATTTGTTGCAATTTATCCACCTAATTAATCCTTTCTTGTGCGTTCAATGGACATGTTTTGGAGAAAACTGATTACACGTTGATTTTGGGGAATCCTTACATAAGTCGGGTAACTAAGCTTGTCTTCTTTTAACTGTGAAAGTGATACAACTGGTGTGAAATGGATCATGGGAGAATGAATCTTGTGCATTCAATTGAAATTTGTCACTTGCTGATTCTGAGGCTTTCTGATTAAATGTTACTTGGTTTCAAAGTTATATTTTAAGTGTTAAATATTGGTGTGCATTAATAAACTAATAATATTATTGTTAAATATTGTTTAAGCTTGATAAATATTTGTTCTCTTCCTTTTAAAAAAATATACACTCTTTTTATATTGGATATTGATATCTGACAGTTAGATTTCTTGATCTTAAACTAATAGGAATTGTCTCATTGAATGATTTTAAAAGAACTCAATTTTCTGGTTTTTCCATGCTTTTAAAGTTGTATCTGAACCCATAAATTAATTTCTCTTTACATCCATGAATTTTTTCCCTACCTTTTATCTACCTATCTGGATTTTGGGTCTTTTCTTAGTTTCCTGCAATGCTTACTAGAATAGTTAGCTACTTCACCACTCACAATTTCGGCTACCAGATCTTTGAAGATCAACCGCTCAATATCCAACACAATATTTGGTATCTCATTGTAGTATTTTGTGCATATTGTGGGGTGTTGAATCAAATCTTCCCACAAGAGACTTTCCAAATTCTCATCCTCATCAGACCGGCTGATCTGAAAGGAACCCCGGGTCCTTGGCTAGTTTCACTCAAATCCTTTCAACTCATCGACTTTGTCTTTTTGTATTAGTAAATTTAATTTAACTAAATTGATTCAGCTAAACATGCTGACAATTGGATAAATAGATTAAGTCTTGTGAAAACAATGTGACTCCTAGCAATGAACCCATCATGGTATATGGTACTGCTTGTCTTGAGGCTTCAACGAACGACACAGTGAGCAATAACGTTGTTGCCTAAAATCCTAAAAGGTTTGAAACAAATGAATGTTTGGTGCAGGGAAGAACCAGCTCATGGCTTCAAAACTGGCCTAAGGTTCACTATGGTAGTGATACTGATATGAAGAGGCCAATGAATGATGCTAATGGGGATCATTATAATGAGAAGAGAACCAAATTCAACCCTTCCATGCAACAAGAGGCATTGGCTAAAAGCGAAAATGGTGTCAGAGACACATGGTCTCAGACATTGGGTTGTGGAAGGACATGTTTGGTTAGTGTTGATATTCTGTCAAGCGTACCAAAATCACATCAGTATAATAGTAAGTAAAAGGGGTTGTCATATCCACAAGGAACGGTTCAATGTAAATCCTAGTGGTCACACTTATCAAGTAGAGAATGATGGTTGTTTGTTTAGATTGCAATAGTAAATAAAAGAATAATAAATTGGGACAAGGTTGAGCAAATTACTGGAACTAGGATTGAATTTCATCTATCGCACCCCTCTTGTATTTGGAACCCAATGGAATTTATGAATATGTAATTATAATATCGAAGCACAAATAAATGTTTTTCATAAAAGGTTTCCACAGATATGAAATACTCAGAAACAATTCATCATAGTTCCCACAGTGACAAATTTTCCTGGTTGAAGAACAGTTGTAAAAGTTATCAAGTCATCTTGGTTCCCACAGTGACAACTTGAGTGTTTTCACCAATCAGAGTTCAATATCCCTATTCCTAGGCTCCCAAGAACTCGCTATTGATTTCATAAAACCACTTTCCAGTGTGCCCCATAAAATCAAACTATAACTCCGGCACAAAGGCGGAAGCTAAGCATTAAGAACAGAATAAAAACACCAATATTATAAAAACAGGGATTCATAAATAACAAGAGGATCCAAAATACAATTGAGGATTGAATCGACTATTCAATCCTATGGGAGAGTTTAGCTACTCATGGTAGCCATTACAAACCAATAGAGAGACTGTCACACTTTTCTCTAGCTCCAGATTTGCTCCGCCGTCTCCTCCCTTTGATCTTTGCCAAAGGTCCTTTAAATAGAACTTTGGAAAGCCCGTTGAAACCCTATTTTTGCCCATTGGAAATTAGGGTTCCGTGTTCCTGTGCTCAGTGCAGATGAAGCGCAGGAAACAGAATGGACTTTTATTCCTGTGCTCCACTTGCGCTCAGCGCAGGTGGAGCACAGATCTCCATTTTCTGCTTTCCTGATTTCCTCTTTTTCAGCTTGATTTCTTACTGATCTTATCTTTACTTGTTGTGCTTTCCTGATTTCCCTCTTTTTAGCTTGATATCTTGCTGATCTTATCTTTGTTTGTTGCTATCTTGTTACTCCATTTAAAACTTTCCTTTTTATCTACAAAATCAACAGATTTCTTATCAAAATAGTATCAAATTCAAATTTGAATCAAATAATCACAAGATCTGCATTTTTAACAAAAAAGAGGTAATTTGGGGTATAAAATCTAACATTTTGCCCTTGATAAGTGTTGTAATTATATAGAAATTTATCATTAATTTAGCACTTATCAGTTAGCAGAGGTAATGGTCATTCAAGTTCAACATTCGTTTTTTATGAACTAGACTTCATAGGTGTTTTAGCATTGAAAGAGTCATTGAGGCTTGCCAATCTCTCTAAACTTCAATTTGCTGAGGTAATAAATTTATTTTGCACAATTTTGGTTTTTTAACCTTTTTGTGTTTGATTCCACATTGCGCGTTGTTTATATAATCCTGTTTTTTTACATGCTAGTTCATGAAGTACTATTTAAGGCTTAAAAAGACAGGATTATATAAACAATGCGCAATCTGTAATAAAATAGGGTAAAAAACCACAATTGTGCAAATTAAATTTATCACCTCAGCATATTGTAGTTTAGAGAGACTAGCAAGCCTCAATGACTCTTTCAATGCTAAAACACCCTCGAAGTCCAGTTCATAAAAAACGAATGTTGCACGTGAATGACCACTACCTCTGCTAACCAAACATGTCCTTCCACAGCCCAATGTCTGAGACCATGTGTCTCTGACACCATTCTCGCCTTTAGCCAATGCCTCTTGTTGCATGGAAGGGTTGAATTTGGTTCTCTTCTCATTATAATGATCCCCATTAGCATCATTCATTGGCCTCTTCAAAATCAGTATCTCTGCCATAGTGAGCCTTAGGCCGATTTTGAAGCCTTGAGCCAGTTCTTCTTTACACTAAACATTAATTTGTTTCAACCCTTTAGAATTTTGATAAGGAAATTGAATTATGTATTTTTATATCCATGTTATTTTTAAGATTTTGCATATATTGAAATAGTTTATTATTGGCTTGGTTTATATAAATTTATTTTCAATTATAAATCAAATTGTTTAAATTTTGAAAATTACATTTATTTTCAATATTCAACCATATACTGTCTATACTCATTTTTAAATTACTATTTAACTTTTAATTAACATCCTACCTTGCTCTTTCAATAATTTAATTTAGGGTTTTATATTTATTTTTTAGCTTAAATTTTAATTGGATGCCAAGGAGTCTTTGCCTAGACTTGGAGAAATCTATACGTAAATTCTTTTGGGCTAGACCAGGTAGGGACATATTTCATGCTCTCATTGGTTTGAATTATATCACTAATGATAAAATGCATGGAGGACTCGGGCTGAAAGACCTCCGAATCATGAATACATCCCTGTTGGGAAAATTAATTTGGTCTTTGCTTCATGAAAAAGACAAGCTAGCTTTGGGTGCAGGTTCTTTCTAGCAAATATTTGAAGGGTGATTCTATTTTCAATCCTCTCAAGACAACTAATGTTTCTCCCGGGTGGCGTAGTATTTTGAAAGGATCGAGGGAATTTAGAGATGGATTTGTTGTGAAGCTTCAAAATGGGGTTGGTCGGTGGAGTTTGTTATTAGAAGTATCCTTCTGGATTGTTTCGACATGCATCTGTCTTTGTCTGAAGATTTATCCTACTCTCGAGTCTCTTGGTCTCCCTATTCCTTCCATGGTTAAGTTGAATGTGGATGGCAGTTGCTATGTTGTGTAACGTCCTAATTTCCAAATCCGAGAACAATGCCCGTTGGAAACATCGTTCCCAAATTCCTATTATTTTGCGTCATTATCGATATCAACGTAACAACCAAATATATTAATTGCTTAGGTAATCCAACGTTTACATAAGCAGAAGCATACATACATCACTCAAGGGTTGTAATATATACGCCACTCAGTGGCTTAAAATACAATATCCCAATTCACATCAAATTCACCCTACAACTATACACATGTACTAAAAGTCTTCCTGAGGGGCTGCTGAAACAACCCAGAGAACCAATCCACCATTGCGCCTCCAAGCCATCTGGCTTTACTTCTGACTAAACCTCTTGCACATCTAAAAATAGAGTCCACAACGTGTAGTGAGACTTATGTCCCAGTGAATGTGGTCATGCATACAGTGTGGGGGACAAGCAAATGAAGATGCAGCATCACACATATAAGTGCATCAAAAATCTACCAGGTAGTCAGGATGAGAACAGACACTTGTCAAGATGAAGCACCATACCTTAACATCCCGTTGTATGTGACCATGAGCATGAAGATAGACAAGAGCTTTGAGAACCTCACGCAATAAAGTTGCGATAACAAGCTTTTCAAAACATATATTAATTCTTTAAGAAACACTAACATAGCATCTGAACATAGCAACATACTTATAGATTATTGGCAGCTTGGAATTCACTCAGGTGAAGACATAAATTCTGACACTAACACTGAATCAATTTCTGATTGACATGGAAATGGAGAAGCCAATCAAGTTTACAGGTCAACAGCTAAGAATTTTAACTGAAAACTACTCTAACATGGATAAATCTTTTTGTGTTCTTTAATTTTTCAGTAGAAAAGAAATCAAACAAAGAAACAAAAAAATAAGGTAGCAGTATCAGTAGTTGTATCAATGCTTTTAGATTGGAAGCAATATTAGTAGTTGTACCAACATTCATCCCAGGACTACACATGTTGATTTAGGCAGTTGACCGGTGTTGCAAGGAGTTACTTTTTTTTTCTTTGTTGTTGAAAATTTTAAACCCAAAGGTCATTATTGATATGTAATTTCAATTAAAAGAAACTTTGTTTTTTTCTTTCTATTTTCTATCACATGTCAAACAATAATATTATTAGTTTATTAATGCACAACAATATTTAACACTTGAAATATAACTTTGAAGCCAAGTAACATTTAATCAGAAAGCCTCAGAAACAGCAAGTGACAAATTTCAATTGAATGCACAAGATTCATTCTCACATGATCCATTTCACACAAGTTGTATCACTTTCACAATTAAAAGAAGACAAGCTTAGTTACCTGACTTATGTAAGGATTCCCCGAAATCAACGTGTAATCAGTTTTCTCCAAAACATGTCCATTGAACGCACAAGAAAGGATTGATTAGGTGGATAAGTAGCAGCAAATTAGCAACAACGAGGCATAAAAAGATGCAGATGCATATCCAACTACATCTATAATTTATATAATGAATCAAAACTAAAAAACAGTTCACAAACTAGTAGAGAATGCAAATGAACAACTAATTCACAAACCAAAAATTCTAAGAAGGCGTAGAAGATGCATATGCAAATGCAGATCCAACTACCAAATGTGTGTGCAGCAAAATGCTGAAACAGAGAATCAAAAGTTTAAAATCAAAAAGCAATGAGAGGGAGAGATCTGAGATAGTGAGAGAGAAAACTTACAGAGAAGAGGATAATAGATTTGATTGAGAAGAGATTCACCACGAGAAAAGCGTGGGAGATTTACCGAGAGAAAGCGAGAGAGATCCACAAGAGAAGATTGAGAGAGAAAGCTCAAGAGATAGAGATGTGTGACCAGATATGTGTAAGCGAGATAGAGATCCACAAGGTTTGTTCATGTGCGAGCGAGAGCTGTAGGAGAACAAGGGATTCTGAGACTTCCATGGTTGTAAGAGAAGACTTCCATGGCCGTAAGAGAATTGCAATTTTCTATTTTGAGTAGCGAAAATATCCCCAAAAAAATTAAGAGAATTTTTAAAATTTCACCTTTTAAATATCTAAAAATTTTATTTTCTTGTAAAATATTTTTAATTTTTTTTAAAAAAATACTGGAAACTCTTTGGGAATTTGTAGGAAAAATTGTAGGAAGCAATTTATAAATAATTTTTAGAAAAATCCTAAGTAAAATGTTATAGGAAAATTCGCAGGAAATAAATTTGTAGGAATTTACCAAGAAAAAATTATGAGAAAATTCGTAGGAAATAAATTGTAGGAAAATCTGTAGGAAAAATTCGCAAGTAAATTTATAGGTCTAATTTCCTACACATTTTCATCCCATTTTCTTTTGCACCTAATATTCTTTAGAGATTTTCCTACAAATTATTTTCGCAAGAAAATTCCCAACAAAATTCATTGTTTCTTGTAATTTTTGTTATAAATTTCATAATCGTATAGAAATTTTCAAATTTGTAGAAAAAATTGCAAGAAGTTCCTATAAAAAAAATGTAGGAAATAAGCAAATTTCAAGTAGTGTAATTTGGGGGATCATAATCATATTTTAGCTTGTAATTTTAATACTTAATTTTTTGTTGTATAAAAAAATGTATGTTTGATAATAGTTTAGTAATTTATAATATCATTTAACTATTTTTTCAAAGAATTTTTTTTTAAAATTTTGTTAGTAATATTTACCGTTATCATCAACTAATTTTGATATTAAATATTATATGTTATATTGAGTGCATATAATAGTTATTATAAAATCTATTAAATAATTCTATTAAATGTACAAACTTAATTGACTATAAAATTTTCATATTTTAATCTTGTTTCTATTAGATTAAAATTCAGTTTAACAATTCTATTGAATATATAGTTTAATTATTTATTTCATTAATTATACATTATATTGATGTGAGTCTTTCTTTATCATTTTTAAACAATTAATCTTTAAATGTTTATATCATATTATAATGCTAAAATAAACTTAAGGTTATATTTTAAATAATTGCTTAAGTGTCAATCATGACATATTTAACTATACAATAAATTATTAATTAAAAACTCACTATTTAATCACATTTAAAAATGATAATTATTCTAATAACACTATAATAATCATACTATGTCCATTTCATAATTAGTGAAGGCCTCCACTTACAATTAAAGATCCTAAATATTTTTACATTAATTATAATAATTTGAGCCAATTTATATTCATTACTTTTTACTGAATTTTTTTTCTTTAAAATTATTCTTAAGATATGTTTTTATGTAATATTAATATAAATATTCAATAATATTCTTATAAAAATTTTAAGGGAAAAATATGTTTTTTGTCCCTATAGTTTGGTCAACGTTGGTCTCCATCTCTATACTTTAAATCGTACTTTAAATCATATGTTTTTTGTCCGTGAACTTTCCAAACCCCTAATCTGTGGTCCTGACCGTAAACAAGATCTGTTAACCTGATGAGTCATGGCTAATAAAAGTGGGCCCCAAATAGCTTATTCATCTAATTAATTTTTTAATTATAAAAATAACCCTAATTACTAAATTAGGTTTTTTTATCGGGTAAATTATTGAGGTAAAAACCCTAATTTAGTAATTTGGGTTATTTTAATAATTAAAATTAGATTAGTCATTTATTTGAGACTCACTATTAGGGTTGACATGTAACTTTTGTTAGTCTGCTCATCAAGTAATTAACAGGTCACACTAGCGGCAAGCACTACAGTTTGGGGGTTTAGAAAGTTTAGGGACAAAAAAACACAAGATTTAAAGTACATGGACGAGGACTAAAGTTGACCGAAACTAAGGACGAAAAATATATTTTTCCAAAATTTTAATAAACAAATTTTTGGTGAATAATAAACAAAAGTATATGAACTATAATATCTAACTTGGGTGGGGATCAACTTACTCCAGGAGTGACTCGGGGTAAAGTTACTATGCTTAATAACTTATTATAAACTTTGAGTTTCATCACTCCAACCATCATATTAACAATTTTCATTAAATAGATCAAGCCTACAAAATTTCATAAAATTTAAAAATTATTTGATATTTCATCAAATCATTTCAATTGTACGTGCAATATACATTTTAAAATATAAGTAAATGTTTACTCTAAAATTACATACTTATGAATATCCAATTGATAAAAAATTTGGTGTGCATAATCATCATATTAACATCAAATTAGTTAACGGTTAGATTTGTTAAATTCACATTCTATAAGAAGTTATTAAGCAAAATAACTTTGCCCGAGTTACTCCTGGAGTAAATTGATCCCCACCTAACTAACTCATGCATACTTATAATTAATATATAATAATAATAATAATAATAATAATAATAATGCATTTTTTTTATATTCTAAAAACTTGTTTCGAGAATATAATCTCTTATGTATTCTGGAATTTTAATTCCATAATACATAAGAAATTGTAATTTGGAATCAAGTTCCTGGAACTTATATATATGATTATGTTCCGGAATTTAAATTCTATAACATGTTAAAACAAAAAAAAAAAAAAGGAAAAAAAGAAAGATAGAAAGTTGCAGACATTACCTGGAAGAAGACAAATAGCGCACGAGACAACGACACACGCGGAGAGGAAAGACGATGTCAAACATCTGGTGATGGCGAATCCTGGCATTGGAGACAGTGCGGCCGATGGAGGAGGATGATGGGGCGCGGGAGCGGGTAAGGGAAGAGGGGTGTGTCTACGACGCTAAGTGAAAAAGAGCGTGAGGTGAAGAAAGGGTGAATTTTGTGGGTAAAAACCTATCGATATAAAAGGAATATAAAATTACCGAAAAAAAAAGGAATATAAAATAATTTTTAAAAAAAATTAGGGGGTATGTTTCTCAATAAATAGGGTACGCGAATAAATTTCTTTAGGATATGTTTGTGAGTTGATTTCTGGGAGAAAAAAGGAAGAGAAAAGAATGTCTTATTGGAAGTGCTTCTCGTTTTTGTGTTTGGGAGTTTGAGTATTTTACAAAGTCTTTCTCTCCTCCTCTCCCCTTCACTTCCCCTCCCATCTAAACTCACAAACACACATCATTATCAATTTTAATGTGCAACATCTTAGATTTTAAATTGGGCTTAATTCAACCCTAAAAGCTAGTTTCTAAGGCGAGGATTATTCAATATTTATATACTATATTTTGGTCTTATCTTTAGGCAAAGACGGACTCTATACAACTCCTCATGCCTAGAGCCGAACATTTGCATTGTGTTTGGTAATAGAGAAGAAATAGAAAAGAGAGAAATGAGAAATAGAGTTGAAATAGAGATGATTTATAGATTGTTTGGTATGAGAGAAATAAGTGAGAAATAGAAGAGAAATAGAAAGGATAAGTTGTTTAGTTGAAGAGAAAGTGATAGGAAAGAAATAATATTTTTGTTTTATTTTTTTATCTACCGTTTTCAGAATCGATTTTTTTTTAAATCCAAAAATTGATTTTTTTTTTAATCCAAAATCCTGTGCTTCATGATAACCATTGCTACCATCCATTTTCGTCCCTCGTGTCAGTATTTTGTTTTTTGGATTTGGTATTTGATTTTTACTTTTCTTTGGATTTGTTTTACAACCTCAATCGTCCAGGTTGCTTCATTATGTAATTGTTAGGATGCTGCTTCAATAATGGGTTTAGAAAACTAGGGTTTATGCTAGTTAAGGGAATACGTAAGGGAGACAAATAAAATCTAAGGAAACAACTTCAAAATGCTTAATTTTCCATACAGAGAAATAAAGGTTTAAATAACAAGCAGTACTATGGGCCTATCTGCTAACCCATCAAACAGACTTAAACTTAAAGAAGACAGAAAAGGTCATCTGAAAATACCAGCCCAAAATAACAATTCATTTTCGGCAAACATTAAATATAATCTTTCATCCAGAAGGGTTTATGGACACCCCTTTTGGGCCTATTGAAACCCAACTGTGTATCAACACCGTCTGCTTCAGGAGAAACCTTGTCCTCAAGGTTTGAAATGTTATTATTGAGCACACGGATTGTGCTACTTGGGGACGGCTGGGATTAAGCTTTGAGTAAATCCAACGACACTGAAACAAGATTGGAAAAAGCGAAAGGGGTGGCACGGATTGTGCTAGTTCCAAACGGCCCAGATGCTGTCTGCGTGGCTATAGCTGGATCGCACGGCCAGGAGGGCTCCACGTGCTTGCTAGCTGTTGCGCCCTTGGAAGGAGAGAAAGGCTTCACGGGGATCACGCTTTTGGCGGACGGTCCAGATGGCGCAGAAGCTTGATCGCACGGCAGAGAGCGCGTCTTGGGGATAACGTGTTGACCAGCTGACGTGTGGGAGAATGCGTGTGGAAAGCTGGCACGCGGGAGACTGTTGGATGGTCCAGATTGGCTCGCATTTGCTGTGCTACGATCTGATGGCTGCGATTTCACCGTTTGAATTAAAGTGTCCTTTGATGTGCTGATCAGTTCAAAGCAGTCAGCAAGATTCATGCTATCTTGCTCTGTAAAGTTGGACCCAATATGTGGTCCAAATTTCCTCAAGGCTTGATCGCACGGCTGCCAATAATCTTGGGGATTTAAGTTAGTCTCTTTTTGCGCAACGGGCGAGAGCACTTCATTAGCATTTTGGCTCAAGGAAACTCCCATACCATCTCTGATTTCATTAGACAGAGGCTTCACCCCCATACAGTCTCTGAGTTCATCAGGCAGAGACTTAAAGTGAGTTTGAGGGTTGTTACCAAAATAAGGTCTTAGTAAAGACACATGCACCACTGGATGGATCTTGGACTCTGGTGGAAAGTACCAGCTCATAGGCGACAACTCCTATGCAATGACGAACAAGGAAGAGGCCATAGTACCTCTTTGAAAGCTTCTAAGAAGAGCGACGAACCACTGTTTGTTGACGATACGGTTGTAGACGCAACAAAACCCAATCTCCCGGAGCAAAGGTACATTCTTTTCGGTGTTTGTTGGCCTGATCTTCCATTCTCTGCCTATTTCCTTTGAGATTATCCCTCAAAGTTCTCATGATCTCTTCTCGTTTTTGTAGAGAGGTGTCCACAGATTCAATAGTAAAGGACCCCGGAACATAATCTGGGATTTTCGGAGGTAGCCTACCGTATAAGGCCTAGAAAGGAGACATTCCAATAGCAGAATGGAAAGCCGAGTTATGCCAAAACTCAGGAAGATGGAGGAACTTGTACCATTGGCATGGGTGGTCACTAGCAAAGCAGCGAAAATATGCTTCCAAACTCCAATTTACCACTTCTGTTTGGTCGTCCGTCTCAGGGTGATAGGCAGTGTTGTACTTCAATGTCGTCCCTTGCAACCGAAACAATTCCTTCCAGAAGGAACTAAAAAACAGGGGGTCTTGGTCAGAGATAATGGATTTCGGAACTCCATGAAGACGACATATCTCAACTGAGAACCGAGTTGCCAGATCAGGGGCAGAGAACTTGGTAGAAAGAGCCAAGCGTAAGGTCCTAATTTCTAAATTTAGAACTGATGCATGTTGGATGCACTAATTCCAAATTTCGGAAATTATTTCGCGCATTTTGATATTGATTAGAAGTAACATAATCGCTTACATAGTCCAACAATTACGTAAGCCATAAAATACACATGACAGGGATATAATATAATAGCTATACATGAGTAGGTCTTGTGGGTCAAATATATCCAAAGTAGGGAAAGTACAGGATATAGCTATACATGAGTCCTGAATAACAATAACAAACCAGAAGATACACATGTACCACTCTATCCTATCCAAAATATCAAATAGTCATGATTACACAAAAGTAGCTAAATACATAATTCATAACCCAATATGAGTCCAACATAATAGCAGCAATCCCACTACTGGCCTTCATTGCCTGAACGAGGTCCCTGCACATCTGAAATGTAGATTCCCACAGAGTGGGGTGAGACCAACGTCCCAGTGAGGTAACAAAAGCGTGCAAGTAAAGGGATTACAAACACATGATATGAAATAAGAAAATAAGCATAAGAAATTCCTCAAGCATAACCATCACAACCTTAACATAAATAATGATCCTTAAGTGCTTAACCTCGCACCAAGGGTTTCCTTTCCCTTAGGCTAGACTAAACTCAGACTAACAGGAACCGTCGTCCCTGAAGGCCATAAGACCTTACCTAAACCATTACCATAAGGCCAAAAGGCCTCAACCATTTCCATAGGCCAAAAGACCAACAATCCTTCTTTCCTTAGAGCTGTAGAGTCCAAAACCTTTCTTTGAGCATACAATAATTAGGAGTTTATACAATCCAACCTTAATCATGTGAACCATAAGATGAAATGAAAGATAAATCATGTAACTCAAAACTTCCAAACCCTAACCTCAACTAGGGCACATATACATTAGGGCAAGATTTCCATTCTAACAAATCAATCAAACAATCCATACAATCCTTCAACAATCAATATAATACAAGTAAAAGAAAGGGAAAGAAGGAAGTGGGATCATTCAACAGCTACCCGATATGAAAGTGAGTGTGTGGTTACACTCACCTTGAAGCTTTATGGAGAAAATGGGGAAAACAAAGAGGAATCCCTTGTGGAAGATGATGGAAGAAAACCCTTGTGCCTAGCCTTCTCCCTCTTCTTCTTCTTCTTCTCTTCTTTCCTTCTCTCTCTAACTCTCTCCTTCTATCTCTCTAAAACCCAAAAGAATCGAGAGAAAATTGACGAAGGGTTCGAGCCTCTGTTCTTTTAATTATTCCCCTGCTGCAATAGGCGCGCTGCAGCGCACTTTAAGTGTGCCGAGCGCGCAACGTGCTGAAGCCCCCAAATGTGTGCTACAACGCACGTCCCCTAGAGTCTCAGCCTCCCGCGCGCTGAAGCACACTTATGGTGTGCTGAAGCGCGCGCCCTGGACTTGATCTCTCTCTTTTTTTTTACACTTGCTCGTATTCCTTCCCTTGTAAACCCATGTCCTTGGCCACCCTTGATGGACATTAAAACTCACCCTATCCCTACCAAAAATTCGGCAGAGTCTCCCCTAAAAACTGGACTTTTCCCCAAAATAATTTAGGTCCTGAAACTCATAAAAAACAATCACAACACACACACACACATATATACATCATTAGACATGAGAAACATAGATAGGCCTCCATGGCCAACAATAGGAACAAAAGGAGGGATGCTACACCAAGAAATGGGCATATTTTGTCAAGCGGTCACAAACAACCCATATCACGGTGTGCCCAAAGGAGTTCGGAAGGTGAGTCACGAAATCCATTGTTAGTTCTTCCCATACTTGGTTTGGAGCTGGTAGGGGTTGTAATAACCCATTCTTTATCTGTGGTACATACTTATTGTGCTGACACACGGAGCAACACTTCACAAAGGATTTCGCGTCAGTGTATAGGACCGGCCAGTAAATAGAGGCAGTTAGACGAGCCAGAGTCTGTTTCAAGCCGGAATGACCCGTTGAAGGTGTAGCATGAAATTCCTGAAGCATTGCCTGGCGCAGTTGGGGTATAGCTGGTATGTAAAACCGCTCTTTAAAGTAAAGAAGCCCATGAGTAAACCGAAATTCATTCTGCAAGTTCTCTTCTATGAGACACTTTTGAACTAATGTCTTTCCCTCCTAATTGTTGTTGTAGTACTGTTGAAGTGATCGAATGAGGGCTGGAACAGGGGATGAAATAGCTGATAAGGGGGCGCCATCATCTGAGCAGCACTTGGAGAAAGCATCAGCAACTTTGTTTGAACTACCAGGTTTATAGAAGATTTCAAAATTGAGACCTTGTAACTTAGTAACGCATTTTTGTTGTTCCGGTGTTTGAAAAGTCTGAAATAGCAAATTCTTCAAACTCTTTTGGTTTGTATACACATGAAAATGGTGTCCAATCAAATACTGACGCCATTTTTTTACTACTTCAGTGATGGCATACATCTCCCTAACGTAAATAGAAGCATTCTGCATGCGAGGGAACATCTTTTTACTAAAGAAGGCTAATGGGTGTCCTTCTTGAGACAAAACAGCACCAATAGCAACTGAAGAAGCGTCTATTTCAATGACAAAAAATTTGGAGAAGTTGGGTAGAGCTAAGACAGACATTGCTGTCATTTTTGTTTTCAATTCTATAAATGCCTCCATGGCAGCTGTACTCCATTGAAAAGCAGTGGAACGTAACAAATCTGTGAGAGGAGCTGCGAGTGAGGCGTAGTGGCGGACAAACCGTCTATAGAATCCGGTGAGGCCCAAAAATCCCCTGAGGACCGTGAGGGAACGTGGTTCAGGCCAATCCAAAATGGCTTGGACCTTTTCAGGATCTGTAGCTACACCATGTGCTGATATAATGTGTCCCAAATATGACACAGTAGGAACAATAAATACACACTTAGACAATTTAGCAACAAATGAATTAGAAGCAAGTAGATCTAATATTGTGCGTAAATGAACTAAGTGATCGGAAAAGGAATTATTGTAAATAAGGATATCATAAAAAAACCAGTACAAATCTCCGCAAGTAGGGACTCAACAAATCATTCATTGCTGATTGAAAAGTGGAGGGTGCGTTGGTAAGCCCAAAAAGCATAACCAAAAACCCGTAGTGTCCATCACAAGTCCTGAATGTTGTCTTGTAAGTGTCCTCTGGTACTACTCTGATTTGGTGGTAACCAGAGCGTAAATCTATCTTTGTGAAGATAGTGGCAACCCCCAACTCATCTAACAGCTCATCTATGGTGGGTATAGGAAACCTATCCTTGATTGTGGTAGCATTTAAGGCACGATAATCAACACAAAATCTCCATGTACCATCTTTCTTTTTGACCAACAAAACAGGGGAGGAAAATGGGCTTGTACTAGGGACAATTATCCATTCTTTGAGCATCTCCTGTATGATGGTGGCCATGGCCTCCTTTTGAGAGTGTGGGTATCGGTAGGGCTTAACATTGATTGGAGGGGTGTTTGGGAGAAGAGGGATATGGTGATCATGAGGTCTAGATGGTGGTCGGCCATGGGGGTCCTTAAAAATGATTGGATAGGATAAAAGGAGGGTTTGGATTTTTAGTGGCAGGGAGGGTGGAGGGAATTGATTAGGAGGTGAAAGGTTAGGAGAAGATAGGCAAGTATTTGTAGGTTGAAAAGATAACAAATGGAGAGAGGCAATAGAATCAGTGTGGACGAGGTGGCAGATTTGGTGATAGGTAGATGGGGTGGGAAGTGAGTTTGTGTCACTGGTAAGGGTGATGAGGGAATGTTGGTGAACAAAAGAAATGCAAGGGATTGATAAATCTGCAAAAAATGGACTAGCCATTCCATCCCTAAGACAACGTTAGCACCCTCAATTGGTAGTAGGTAAAACGGGATGGTGGATTGATGCTCTTGAATGATGAGAGAGACATCAGGGCACATACCCAAGCATTCAATCCGCTGCCCATTACCCACCATTACAGAAAACTTAGGAGCTGAAGTAGTAAGTAATTGCAAATGAGCAGCAATTCTAGGTTGGAGAATATTATGAGTGCTACCAGTATCAACCAAAACTGTAACTAGCATACCACATATACGCCCTTTAAATTTTAGGATCTAGGGGGAAGGTTCCCCTGATACAACTTGGGGGGATAAGTGAAAATAGAGGGCTTCAACCTCCATAGGGTCAGGCTGTTCTTCAGCAGGTGCATCTTGTTCCTAATCATCCATAAGCAACAGAAAACGATTTTTAGAGCACTTGTGACCATGTAGGAATTTTTCATCACAATTATAGCAAAGGCCTTGAGCCCTTCTCTCTTGCATTTGAGCTGGCGTGAGGCGTTTTATAGGGAAAGAAGGTGGGGTATGGTGTTGGGTAGGATTAGGGCGAGAGAATGAGGTTGGTGGTGGGGGAAAGGTTTGGGGGAAAAAGGGTGGTATGGGTCGAGTAGGGCGGGGTCTAGCGTCTTTGATTTTTGCCTCAATTAGTTTAGCAAGTCCAATGGCTTGAGAAATTTAATAGGGTTGTAGAATAGCTAATTCCCTTCTTATTTCCGGTATAAGACCAGAAATAAAACAATTAAGAAGTGCATCAGGTGCAAGGCCGAGTACCCTATTGCTTAGTTTTTTAAAAGAAACCTGGTAGTCAGAAACAGAACCATATTGGCGTAATTTGAAAAGTTCTGCCTGGTGGTTCTGGTAGGATGAAGGACCAAAACGTAGTTCAAGAGCTCTTGTGAAGGAAAACTAGTCAGTGAGTTGGCTATTTTGATACATCTATTTAAACAAGCTAGGGCATCCCCTTTCATATAAAAAGCCACCATGGGAAGTCTGTGGTCTAAAGGAATTTGGTAAAAATGGAAAAAACTGCTCAGCCAAGGGGTTCAGTACCATCAAAAGGGGCAAGTTCCAGCTTAGGAAGACGCGTCGCTAGGTTAGGGTGTTGGGAACATGAATGGGGGAATGAAGGGGGGGTAAGTGTAAGACCAGGTGGGGGAAGGTTATTGGTGGTTGAAGAAGGGGTGGGGGTTATGCGTAGAGGAGCAGTAAGGGGCATGCTCACAAAGCCAGGTTGTGTTTGTGGAATGGATAGGGAAATAGAGGTTGGTTGTGAGGTAGGTGAAAACCCAGGTGGAACCATGGGGGAAGAATTAGGGCTAGGGTTAATCTGATGAGTTTGACTATCAAGGGAAGGGTTGTGGGAAGTAGATGCATGGGGTTGGAAGGTTAGAGTAGCTACCTGCTGTAGTAGACCGTCCATGATAATCTGAAGGTTGTCATGGCGAGTATCCATGGCTTCCTGGAGGTGCAGATTCCTTGAGGTCTACAACTCCTATTGATTCTCCATCTGGGTTTGTAGGGAACCCAGTTTCTCAACAATAGCATGGAGGAGGTCATCCATGTCCTTAGATTGGGGCTTAGGAGGCATTGAGGAAGCAAATGAAAACACCAAATTGTTAGACTGCTGCTTCAATAATGGGTTTAGAAAACTAGGGTTTATGCTAGCTAAGGGAATACGTAAGGGAGACAAATAAATTCTAAGGAAACAACTTCAGAATGCTTAATTTTCCATACAGAGAAATAAAGGTTTAAATAATAAGCAGTACCATGGGCCTATCTGCTAACCCATCAAACAAACTTAAACTTAAAGAAGAGGTCATCTGAAAATACCAGCCTAAAATAACAATTCATTTTCGGCCCACATTAAATATAATCTTTCATCCATAAGGGTTTATGGAAACCCCTTTTGGGCCTATTGAAACCCAATTGTGTATCAGTAAGTCCTGATAAAATTTCAGTGTTGTATTTTTTAATTTTAATTTTGTGTTAAGGGAAATAAGAAATTAAATTAAAATGATTAGTTCATAAAGGTTGAAGATTTGTGTTTGAAGAACCACCGTGTTCATTGTTCAATCACTCCCAAATTAGTTGTTTTATGTTTGCACCTCCATGGCTGAAAAAAGAACTAGATAAGCTTCCACCTGAAAATGCAAAAGATCTAAAATTTGAACCCTATCATCGCGCCCAATCTACATACTACTGTCACCGTCATGCGCTCCGATGCGCTATTGTGGCCCTGCTGCATGTGTCCTTATCGGTGTTCATTCCAGAAAGAAGATCAACAGTGTCTTACCAGTTATTACCCTCACTCTCTTCCAGAATTTCTTCGCTACCTCTCGCGGCGAAAAAATAAAAAAGTATTGGGTCCCACCACTTTCACAACTTCTCGGCCATTTCGTCACACAACCAAATCACGTAAGTCTCTTATTTCTCTTCAACTTCTCTCTTCTCTACGATATTTCTACGCAACCAAACAAAGCATTAGAGTGTGGACATCTACGAGTGGTGGTCCAATGACAACTGATCATTTAGGATGAGCTCTATTACGATCTTAAATTTTGGATAGAGTCTAATTCAACACCAAAAACTGACGTATAGGATCAGAATTATGCAAGACTTATACACTACACTTTAATCTTCTGTATAGGTAATATGGTACTCCGACACAACCTACCATTTATCCAAATTATGTGAAATAGTGTTTTAGGCTTAAGGGATCTGTTGACATTTTTACCTTGCCTCGTAATAACAAAAAAAAATTAATAAGAATGTTTGTTGAGTTAATCACTTACTAAATTAAGTGCATGTTTAGCTGGAATTATTATTAGAAGAATACATTATTTCAAAAGTTTTCTCAAAATGTTAAAATAGACTCTAAATAGCACTTAACATAAAATTCATACATGCGTGTTATATAGACTACATATTACTTTTCTTAGATCAAGGGCTTCAAAACAATCTTATTTCATTGAAATATTTAATAAAAAATTAAAAATGTAAAATATAAAAGATTTAAAATAAATGAATAAATTAACATTTTTTAATTTTACATACACATAAACACAATTGATTTAAATTACTAAAATGTCAAAAATTAATTTTCTAAGATAAAAATGGTTAATTCTTGTACCACCTCGGTACTCGACCCACTACCGGGTACTCCAGAGCAGCTAAAGGCCATTGCGAGCCCATCGCCCTAATCTACTAGGTCTCGGGCTCGGGGGGCTGTGTACCGTCCCGGTACTCGGACCACTATCGAGTACTCCCTATTAGTGGGCTGGAGAGCACTTGATGGCCCAAATGGAATCCAGGGTTAACGAGGACTTGTAACTTCCTCCCCACGAAAGACGTGCTCGGAAATCTCGGACTTGGTCACCTCAACGTTGGGTATAAGTAAGAGAGTACCTAGTCAAAGAAGTTCAACTGCTACTTGTCCATCGACGGCTAAGTCTAACCTTTATAGTACTCGGTCGTCGGAGACCTTTTTAAGAACAATTTTTATTAATGATTCTTTAATGATTTATTAATGATACGCAAAAACACATAAATAATTCTAGCTTAAAATTGTCCTCATGATTTTGAAATAAATGATTTTGAAATAAATGCACAGAGTAACTAAATTTAAATGAAACTATTGATTTTAAAATTCCCTCTTTTCTATTATTAGTTTTCCCTCCATCTTAATCTATGGAGTGTACAGAAAATATTACTTCTTTTTTTTTTACAGAATAATTATTAACAAAACCTTTTTTTTTCAAATCTCTATATTCATAAATCATTCCACCAAACACGTAAATCAACCGGTAAACAATGATTCCCGTAGCAAATATACGTGGTCTTTCGAAAAAAAATATTCATAAATCATAAATGTACACCTATTGATAATTTTCCTTTTTCCCATTTTCCTTTAATGTCCACATTTTTTTTTTCCTAAATGCATTTACACTATATTCCGCCAAAGTTTCCATATGGTCAAATTTCTTGCTTGGCTTCTTTGAAGTTTCACTCTCTCACTTTAGGCTTTCTCCCTCTACTTTTTTTAATTTCTCCCATAAAAGGTGGGGGGTCATACTCTAAGTCTTTACTCTTACCTCATCTGCCTCTTATTCTGTGTGTCTTCTTCCTTCTCATCTTCCCCAATAAAGCTTCTATCCATTTTTCTTTCTCCATTATTCCAAACCGCTTCCCCATATGGCTGACGCCAAAGATTCTTCTTCCTTCATGACACACACCAAATCTTCTTCTAATACCCCAACCTCATCATCCTCACAACAACACAGGACTTTCTTCATGGCTCAGAACATCCTCAGAATCCTAGCCATTGTGCTCTCAGCAGCTTCAATTGCAATCATGGTCACCAACAACCAAACAGTTTCAATCTTCACAATACGGTTCGAAGCTCACTTCTATTACTCATCATCCTTCAAGTAAGTCTATTAATCTCAATTTCAACACAACCCCACTTTCCCATTTTCATAAAAAAGACTTTTTTTTTTTTCATTTTTAAAATTTTCTCCTCTGTTTCCCCTGTTTTAGATTTTTTGTTGCTGCAAATGGTGTGGTTTGTGCCATGTCTGTGCTGACACTAATAATCAACCTTGTCCTGGGACAACAAGTATCACATCGGAAAGACTACTATTTCTTCCTATTTATGCATGACATGGTGATGATATAGACAATTCAGGAGCATAAATTGATCTTATTATATTATCTTTTTTTCTAAATTAAAATTAGAAGGAAAAGAATCTAACTTTTTTGGATTTTATTATGGTGTGATTTAATTTTTCAGGTGATGACGGTGTTGATAATAGCTGGATGTGCAGCAGCAACAGCAACTGGGTATGTGGGACAATATGGGGAAGAGCATATGGGTTGGATGCCAATCTGTGACCATGTGCACAAATTCTGCAAAACAAGCTTAGTTTCTCTTTTGCTTTCATATTTGTCCTTCTTTGCCTATTTGGGACTCTCAATTTCAATAGTCCACAAGTGTCTCTCTTTTTTCTCTCCTCCTAAATCAGATGGCAGACCATTACCAACAATAGGAGGCTCTATAAATTAAAGGAGTTGTAATTAATTGTACTTGTGTCGTGTTATGTAGGTATTAATTTGTTGATGAAAGAGAGGTTTTCAATTTGGGGTAATGGGTTATCAATGAAAGACACATAGAGTATAGGAAACAAAAATATTAGTATAAATCATATTAATATTAGTTATCAATGCCTGATTATGACTCCATCGGCTTCAATAAAATGTTGACTTGGTTACTTTGTGGGTTCCATATACTACCTTAATTAATAATTGTTGGTCTTTGATGTTGAAGTACAGTTTTCTTGACAATACATTTCTATCTTTTTCCAATGGAATTTCTGAACTATGATGGTATGCTTGTCTGTCTGCGTTATAGAATTCGTTTAAAATTTTCCTTTTGTTTGCGTCCTTCACATAAGATATTAAATATAAAGGATAAGTATTTACTATATGGAAAACGTAAAAGATAATTTTTTTTTGGGTGGGGATCAACTTAATTACTCTAGTAGTAACTCTCGTAAAGTTACCTCGTTTAATAATTTTTTGTAAAATTTGAATTTAACAAATTTAATCGTTAAATTATATAATAGTAATATTATGATTATGCATATAAAATTTTAGATCAATTGGACATTCGTAGGTATATAATCTTAGAGTAGACATTTACTTATATTTTAAAAAATATATTATATGTTAAGCTGAAGTGATTTGATGAAATATCAAATAATTTTTTATATTTTATGAAATTTTGTATGTTTGATCTAATTAATGAAAATTATTAATATAACAATTGAATCAATGAAATTCAATGTTTATATAAAATTATTAAGTAGAGTAACTTTGTCAATAGTTACTCTAGAGTAAGCTGATGCACACCTTTTTTAAAATAATTTTGATAACTTGAGAAAGATAATTATAGCTTTTTAATAAATAATTATAGTTTTTCAATTTATACTTCAAGCCACGTGTTTATATAATATTTTTAAAAAATTTTGTATTATTATTATAATATATTAAGGTACTAGTTAAAAACTATTTATTACCTTAATTTCATGAAATTCTTCCAATTACTTCAAGCAAAAGTATTATATATATATATATATTAAAAAATATTAAAGTATTTGAATTATTTCATTTTTTATTTAATATTTTTTTAAAACAAAGTGTCTGATGTTGTTAAAGCACCTATTGACATATTCTTTAATTATTATTATAATATCTCGTACATACTTCTTACAATTTTTCAGTCCCTAGAAAATAATTCGAATTCATTTGATTTTTTTCCATTTTTAATTTATATATAGACACATTAATTCCATACCATTAGTTTTACCTATTTTGATCTCTATATATATCCTCTTCTCTTCCAATACATCTATGAATATGGGTGTGGACAAACATTATTCTTCATTATTCTCGTACTACTTGTGGATTTGATTGAAGCACATGCACTGTTAATGACAAGTTACCTGGGGTAAGGGTTTGTATGAGAGACGCTGACTATAGCAGAGGATTTTAGAACGCATATAGATTATATATATGACACCAAACTATGACCTTTCCAGGAACCACAATTAATATTTTTTATTACACGGGCATATATTAATTATTAGTGATTGATAATGACTACCCAATCACATACGTGTCACATTTTTGTTTGTTTTCTTCATATATTTTCAAAAAATTATCTGATTGCAAATTAATCGTTATTTTAGATTAATAAAAACAAAACTATATATATCTTTTGGAGACAGTATGTAATACTTAAAGATGTTAATTTGGGTTGAGTTATGTGAGTCAACCCGGCTCATTGGTAGATTGAGTTGATAAAATATAGACTCACATTTTCGCGAGTCAAAAGTGAGTTAACCCACTTAACTCGCGAGCCAAAGTGGATTCGAGACAGGTTGAGGTGGGTTGACTCATTTTTTAATTTTTATACTTTTAAGTCATTTTTATAATTTTTTATATTTTTTTCCTAATTTTTTTACCTTTTATATTATTTTTAAAATTTTTTAAGTTAGGTGAGACAACCCATTTAACCCACCAACCTGCGGTGGATCGAGTCGGGTTGGTGTTTTTTCAGCTTACAAAAAAAGTGAGCCAACATAACTTTGCTCACTTTTAGCCTAACCCGTAGTGAGCCAACCCGCCTAAGCTAGATTGAGTCACTTGTAAAGCTCTAATAATACTAAACTCCTGCATTATTTAACACATTTTTATTTAAGAGCGAAGGCCATGAAGATATTAATCGTGTGCCAAAAATTTAAAGACAACTGGATATTGATATTTGACAAGAGATCACTTCAGCGCGATGGAAATTAAAGAGTTTTAATTTAACAATTGCATTTTTTAATTCTTATTTGAAATTGAATATCACATAATTTAAATAGATAAGATTTTGATTTGATGTGTATATATTTTTAATAAAACACTGGGGTTATCTCCACCAAATAAGAATTGAAATATTTTCCTAAAAGCCGTTCCAATTATTAGTATAACTTTTATTAAAGCTTGTTGTATGTATGACCTCGAAATTAGATTGTCATATGCACTTCCTTTAACTTTATTAATTAATAATACAAAAATACCGTTCGTATATCAAACATCCAATTCCTTAAAAAAGTCACGGGTATATATGTAGGCACAGCATAATCCTCCACTTTTTCTCGTCTTGTGTCACGCGGTGCCTAGTTTCATTTGGTTGGGCATTTTTGTTGGGAGTCAAGAAAAATATTTGCACCTTTACTAGCTAATCTTTGTAAAGTGATTTTTACCTGACTTCAACTATTTTTGCGTTTAGATTAACATTTTACAAATTTGAGTTTGAATGAACATGGATTTAGTGAACATGATTTACGATAAATTTGAGTACGAGTAAATGTGATTTTATGTTTGGATACTTTGCTACAAACATGAGTTTTAGAAAGTGAATATTGAAGAAACTCAAATTTCACACGCAGAAGCTACAAAAACATGTGTTTTACAAACTTAAGTTTCAGAACTCATACATACGTTTTATGTAAAGAGTTAGATAAGATGCATATTTTGTAAACTCACGTCTACGGTTTAAAACGTGAGTTTAACCATGGAAACGTCAATTCAAACATATGCTATGTTATTGGGATTTGATAAAAAAAAACTCCGTTATTGGGATGAAAACTAACATCAATTTTTTTTTTTTAATCTAAGATTAAATTTTGTTATAGATCAGCATCAGAATTTAGGACCGAAATAAGAAAATTCGGTCTATTAGCATACACACTGTATCATTTATCTAATTTGTACCATGATTGATTAAGCATAAGAGGCTTAGGGGCGCAACTAGATTGCATGACATGACATGTGTGTTTAAAAATTATCAAGTGATGAGATTCAATTTGTTTAATTTAATTTTAAAAAAAAAAAAAAAAAAAACTGAAGAGTGAAGACTGTACAACGAGAATGAAAGGAAGAGTGGCTCCAAACTAGATTGTTCCTCAGCCCAGTCATGAGCTGCTACCCCTCTTGGCTGTCATTCCCGCCTGCCGTCGTGCCACACCGACATCTAGAATAGAGAAAAGAACCGCCCAAGCGACCACTGTTGCCCCCTCGATGATGCCGTGTCACACCATTACAATTGCTTTTTTTATTTTAATTATATGTATTTTTCATGGGAAGCAATCATTTTCAAGTCGAGAACATCCAGGTTATTGTGGGTGTTGTTAGAATTGTTTTGTTCTTCTCTTTTTAAGCAGCTAATCAGATGTTGGATGTTGTTGGAGCCGCGTGGCATTCTTTGTACTTGGGAGAATTGGAGTTGTCTAAGTAATTTAGAGAATTGTATACGTTAAGAGATGGTGTAGTAAATTTAGGAATTTATTTTTAGGGAGTCAGAATAAAATATTAAAAATTATAGTAAAATTATTAAAAAAAATTCGTTAAGAATAATAAATTTTATTTAAATAAAAAACTTCATTCCTTTATAGTACTAAATTTTTCTATTAATGTATTGATATTGAACTTTTTAACTATTTCTCTCAATATCTATCAGTAAGTGAAGATGTCGCTACTTTTCCACTTTCAACTAACCCTTGATAAAATTAAGATAGATTAGACACTTTCCCCAAATTAGGATCTCGATAAGCATTATAATGATAATGTCTTAATTAAAACGATTAATCTTCTCATGCTTTGAAAAGTCATCTACATGAAATTTCTCCCCAAGCAGTTTTTCAATATCAAATGATTTAAGAGAGTCTTTGGGATCTAAAGTTGAACCGAGTATAAAAAGTTCAAATGGGTTTTTGTTAAATCTTCTGTTTAATTCAGATAATTGCAAATAAAAATTTATTTTTTCTTATCATTTAATTCTAAAAAACAAATTCAAATCAAACAAAATCTTTTTTAATGTTATATTATGTTATCTAACGATATTTTCTCCATTCTTTTTTATTCTATGTAATGCCCATATGCTTCCCCTTTTGATCCTTTTACTTTTTATAGACTAATATTTCTAATCAAATTTTTTTATAAGTAATATTTCTAATAAAATCTTATCTGTAATTTTGAATATTATCTTATCATCTCTAAGTAAGAAAAAATAATTAATATAAAAAAGGAAATAATAAAAAGTTAAAAAAAAATTAAAAAAATAAAGATAAATAATAAGAGTCATAAAAAGTACTTAATATTATAGAATCTACAAAATATTTAGGAGGGCCGAAGTAATAATTAATTAAATATATTATATGAGACCTATATAGTTTATAAAAAAATTAAAAATTTGGGGAGGTATGGTGCCCGCCAACCCCCTTAGCTACGTACGCCATGACCCTAACCTTATTCAAATTAGTGTATAATATTCATCACCTTTTCTTAAATTTTTTTGGCCATCCCCATCACCCACTCATCTCTCATAGCCTTTATAAAGTCGTTTTGCACTTTGCTTCGAGCAGCCTCATCCATAAAGTAGAGGCGTCATGGAGGGGAAGGACAACCAAGGAGAAATTATGGATGAAGGGGATATGGCCACTGCACAACGTTGAAGAGGCACGGTGGGGTGTGGAGTCGTTATGGCTTGTGACCGGATGATGAGACTCTTATTCTCTAAATTTCCTTGTGATTACTCTTTTGTTTTTTTTTCCAAATTTTTACTTTATTTTAAATTAAATGAAATAAACTAAATCTCTACATTGATGATTGCTAGACACATGTGTCATGCGGGGATTAGAGGAATTGGAGATCTTCATTTCTATAAGAAATGGAGAAGATCTATGCCCAGAGCCTAGGGCGTCCATCAGGTGAAGTCAATATCAACTTTCATCGCTTTTCAAGCTCACACTTTGGGAGTTGGATACTATACCAAACTGATATTGAGTTTGGAAACCGTTCACGTTTGATCCCCTAGGGTTTGACCAATCATGAGAATGTGTAAAAGTCCCTTCTTCATTTGTCTTTATCATTATTTTATACCCCTTAATCCTTATTGCGTTGTGATTCTTTCCCATTATTCTCCATTAATGTTTATTATTACTTTCCGTAGAATCTGATACCATTATTAATGTCGCAAGTAAACTCTTTATTTAAATTATTAATGCCTTTATTCCTGAGGAACCTTTAATAAATGAGCCACCTTGGTCCAACCCAATCCAAAAACCAACCAAGTAATTTGAAGCAAAAAGGTCGATTAGTCATGGCAACAGGACGGGGCGGGTCGTGGCGGGTTTTGCTCCACTTATCCGCACCTCCGTAAAAATCGGGTCGGGTTTGAGTTTAGGTTTAAAGAGAGCGGGTATGAAATTATGAAACTCAACCTCATCCCCTCTCTATTTTTTATAACTTAAATATAAGTTTTTAAATAAGTCATATATAACTAATATATTCTAATTCAAATAATATGTAAATATATACTATGGCCCAATTTGGAAGAAACTTCTACAAAAGTACTTCTACGTAAAAAAATATAGAATGAATTAAAGAGGTTAAATGCATTTAACTTCTCCATAAGTTAAAACTAGTCTTTGTAGTACACCTACTCCAAAAGTTCTCCCATTTAACTTTGAACCCCCAAACCCGCCCCCATTCCCGTTAAAGGTGGGGCGGGTTCGGAGTCGGGTTTTGTTTAAACCTGGTCAAAGCGGGTTTCCTCCCGTCAAAGTTGGGGCGGGGGCAGGTCAAAAATACCTAGGACCGATTAGGCATCAGAAAAAATCATGGTCTATTACCATCACATGCACTCATCCAATTTAACACATGTGGGGACAAACAAGAATGATACTGGGAGATAATTGATACTGACATACCTCAATCAAAGATATGACATTAATGTTATTTAATGTAAGGTCAACTGCCACGCACCTATGCAAAGGGCCTGGGGTTTCAAAAGACAATAACACACTCTCTTACTTGAAAAAAAGACTGAAAATATGTCATTCTAGAGACCTTCAATCAGGTCAACTGGGTTTAGGTTTTGTAAGAACATTAAATGCCCACCGTGGGGCCCTAGCAAAACTTTCCCAACTCTCCACAAGATTCCGATTTTACGATGGTGTAAACCAAATCCTTAAATGGAGATGGAAATCCCATACTGTATGATTTGTTTCTACGGTTAGAGCAGCTCCAACAAGATAATAGGAAGTTTTGAGAAGAGAATCAAACAATGCAAGAACATATTAATGAATTAAGAGATCAAAACCAAAGACAGGAACAACATTTTCTGATCATAATGTCATCGCTAGATCATCAAGTTTGGAAACCGACCAAGTATTCTAGAGTAAGAGGATTGATTAACGACCTAAGAAAGATCCCTCCTTTCCCAAGACATCAGGCATAAATCACGACTTTATTATCATCACATGCACTTATAGCCAGTTTAACACAAGTGGGGTAAACAAGAATGATATTAGGGGATAATTGATACAGATATACCTCAATCAAAGATATGATATTAATACTATCAAATATCAGGTCAATACTCAAACAACTATATAAAGGATCTAAGGTCTCATAAGACAATAATGCATTCTTACTAAAAAAATGGAAAATCATTCTGAAAACCTTCAACCAAGTTGATTAGGTTTAGGCTTTATAAGAATATAAATGATAAATAAAATATTAAAAGATAATATCAAAAAAGGTAAAATATGTTTTGGTCCCTGTAAAATTAGTGAGTTTTATTTTTAGACCCTATACTTTTTTTTAAGTGTCCTCCCATTTTTTTTTACAATTCGTCCCTCCCCTCATTTAGTGTGTGTCAACTAATGATGTGGCACGTTCTCTCTCCTAAATGTCTATTATTGTATTTCTAGCGGTCTTAAACCGTGAGAAAATTATTTTTCCCGCTAGAAAGTGCACTGTGAAATGGAATGCTTCCCCTCCCTCAAATTGTTAAATATCAATTCATACTCAATCCTTCAGTCTAAATTACAATTTTCAAAGCGCAAACTACTCATTTTCTTCCTCCTCCTCTTGCTACTTATCCTCACCCTCCACACTCAATTCTATTGGAATTAGAAATATAGTTTGGCTTCTTCCCCTTTCATTTCCAGATATTAGCTTTTTCACTATTTCTTCATTTCTGATTGTTGAGGTGTCACTAGTTGTCATTGTACTATATATGTATTGTGATTCTCTTTTCGTTGTTGCTACCAGCAGGGTTGTTTTGCATTTTGTTGCTGCTATATACCAGCAGGGTTGTCGGTTAGGATTAAGGGTCTTAGGGAATATTTTGTTGTCACCCTTTTATGGATCTATTGGCCAAGTGTCCCTTGTCCTTTTCATTTGGGGATTTAGCATCTCTGTATTTAAGGATAAAACCTTTTCTATTGATTCAATGTGAATTAGATGTTAGTGTATGCACTAGAGACTTATATGATTTTTGAACATTCATCACTTGTATCATATTATACTTATAAAGGCAACTAACTTTTATAAATTATTTTGATAGAATATAATAAATGTCTTTAGAATAGTAAGCTTAAACTTCATAATAAATCAAGTACTTGATCGTGAGATCTTATGAAGAACTATTCTTAAAATAGTCCCTAGTCAAGCATCATCTTAGGACAATTAGATGCATTAAGACTAGTATGTGAGTTCATTGATGATCACATCTCATAGTCTCACAGATCATAGATATGAGATATCAAGTGCTCACATAAGTACATATTAAGAGTAATAATGTACTGGACTGACCCACTATAAAAACGTTGCATGGTTTGTTACATAAGTGTCATGAACCTTTCTTAACCTGATAAATATTATATGAAGTCCTTTGACTTGAAATCACTACGATTCCTACATAAGGAATTATATGTTTTAATATCATCAAACGTCATCTGTAACAAGGTGATTATAAAGTTGATTTTTTGGACATATAATAAATCATGTGGTGGAATGTGAGTGACCTAGATGGGATTCGTCCCTCCTATGTAACAGGAGTTATATCTTTAGGCCTCTTGATAAAGTTAGACTACAAAATGCATGGCCATGCTCAGGAGGATAAACATGAGATGTTTATTTTCTGTATAGTCTACTTGGGCATCAAGAAAAACATAAATTGATCCATACAAGGATGACACATTTCATTCCCTTGTGTTCAATTAGATATTTGGACAAAGGGACAATTCATATAAAATGTTATCATAAAATAGGATACGTCAAATTGTTGACATTCTCAATATTTGGGTATTAGTGATGTATTGCTAGATACCACTCGTTATTTATGATATTAAATATAAAAATATTTTATTTTAATATCATAACTAGATATTATGAGAACCTATTTGGTCACACGCATACAACAACCCTACTAGGAATGTTAGTAATTCTAATCAGATTAGAATTATAACATAATGGGTCAGGCTCGTAAGTGATAGGTTAAATGAGTAACGGTAAAACCCTAGCCACCATTCTATAAATATCGCATGAGATGCATTACCCTGATCATATGAGTAGTCGCTCTTACTCTCCAAACGCTACTAGAAGAGGTGAGGAGGGTTTCTTGGTTCGGTTGTTGGCATGGATACCTCTAGAGACGCGGCTACAATTGCCTCGTTTGCAATTTGCAAAAAGGTATATCGAGGCCGAGGTTTTTGAGGGAGAGGTCAACATATTTCTAACAAAGTTTGGACTCATTGGGGAAGAACAAACCACATAGTTGAGGAGTGCTTCTTCAAGAATGGATTCCCTCCAGGATATAAATCTAAAGGGAACAAATCAGCTGTTAATGTTGTCATTCCCTCGACACTTCAAGAAGATGCTTCACATAGTAAGTAAAATGATGGTCCACTTACTGGTTTTACTCAAGAGCAATGCAAAAGTACATTGGCTTTGATCCAAAAATCCACCACTCCATCTACCTCTTTTCATTCTGCAAACATGATTCACACACTTAATAGCACAACTTCGCCCTCATCAGGCATTCAACCTTACCAATGGTTTTTATATACAGGTGCCACAGATCACAACACTTTCAATCTTGATAATTTTCTGTCTTACAAAATAATAAAACCAGTTCTTATAAATTTGCCAAACGACCATCAAATCATGTCACATATTTTTGGCATTGTCCATCTTACTAAATGGATAACTCTTGACAATCTTTTGTATGTTCCAGATTTTACTGTGAATCTAGTCTCTGTTACTAAATTACTTCAGTCACAACCTTGTCAATTTGTTTTCACTAATCAAGTCTGTTTGATATGTGAGGGCACTACTAAGAGGACGATTGGTTCCGCTAGTCCACATGAAGGACCGTTTTTGGTATCTTCTAATATACAAGAAGAAAAGTCTACTTTGCCACACTCTTGTTTCAATGCTGTCGAAGCCAAAAGTGAAAATTCTAAACTTTGGCATTATAGACTAGGACACATTTCTAATTCTAGATTAAAACTTATGTCTAGCTATTTTCCTTTTATTGAGTATGTTGATGCATCCCCTTGTGACATTTTCCATTATGCCAAACAAAAATGATTGCCTTATTATGCTAGTGATTCTCATTCTAACAATATCTTTGACATTCTACATGTTGATATTTGGGGGCTCTGCTCCATTCCTTCCTTATATGGACACAAGTATTTTCTAACTCTAGTTGATGATTTTTCACGATTCAATTGGACTATTCTTTTGAAAACTAAAGATGAAGTTAGAAAACATCTTGCCAAATTCATTTCATATATTGAAACTCAATTTGGAAGTAAACTAAAGGTTTTAAAAAGTGATAATGGAAAGGAATTCTTGTGGGCTGATTTTTACTCTAATAAAGGAATTGTCAATCAAATATCATGTGTTCAAAGTCCACAACAAAATGGCATTGTTGAACGTAAACATCAATATCTTCTCAATGTGGCAAGAGCTTTTCATTTTCAGACTCAATTGCCACCTAATTTTTGGAATTTTGCTTTCAACATGCCACTCATTTTATAAACCGAATTCCTTTTCCATTATTAAATAAAAAACTCCTTTTGAGTTATTTTATGGAAAACCGCCCGGTTTAGTCCATCTTAAGGTTTTTGGTTGCTTGACTTATGCAAGTACTTTAAAGGACTATAGGACAAAATTTCAACCAAGAGCTAGAAAATGTGTATTTTTAGGATATAAGGAAGGAGCAAAGGGATATATCTTATATGATACAAATTGCAGAGAAATTTGTGTTTCAAGAAATGTCATATTCTATGAAAAAAAATTCATTTTCATTCTAGAAACAAAAGTCAGAAATATGTTATCCTGCCTCATGTTATGAATAATGAGCTTGTCACTGATATGGTTTTTAATGAGGACCCTAGCATTTAGAACCATCAACCTATTGATATCTCTGCATCTTCTTCTGATATGTCACCTACACAAGGTCCACCACAGTTATCTCCCCATTCTCACAATGGTTTTGTTTCTAATACTGATTTGTATATCCCTCAATCACATTCTGAAAAAACTGATATAACCCAACAGTTTCCTCCTGAACCAAAGCTTCAACATTCAACAAGAGTGAGGCACAAACGTACATATCTATCTAGAAGATTACCACTGTAGTTTTTCAGTGAACAACATGTATCAATCCTCCTCGGGTAATGACTCCACTTCCCATCCTCTTTGTTCTGTTTTGTCATATCAAAATTATTCTCCAACTTTTTGAAATTTTTGTTTCAACATTATGAGCCATAATGATCCAACTCCCTATAATCAAGCATTAAAGGTAGATTGTTGGAGAAAATCCATGAATACTGAACTTGAAGTTCTTGAACAAAACAACACTAGGAACATAGTTGACCTACCAAGAGGTAAGCATCCCATTGGGTGTAAATGGGTTTATAAAACCAAATTTAAAGTTGATGGCTCTATTGAAAGATACAAAGCCAAATTAGTAGTCAAAGGTTTTACTCAGTTGTAGGGGATTGATTATTTTGAAACTTTTTCTCTCGTTGTCAAGATAACAACCATTAGGTTAATTTTGGCCATTGTGGCTATTAAAAGTTGGTTTCTTGAACAATTAGATATAAATAATGCTTTCTTCCATGGTGATTTAGATGGGGAGGTGTATATGGCATTACCTCCTGGTTTGGAAGCTAAGTCACCAAACAAAGTTTGCAAACTAAACAAGTCCCTTTATGGACTAAAGCAGGCTAGCAGACAATGGTATACAAAATTGACAGCAGCCCTTGTCTCAATTGGTTTTGTTCAATCCACTGCATACTACTCTTTGTTTGTTAAAAATGTTGATGCTCTTATTATTGTTGTTCTTGTTTATATGGACGATTTGGTAGATGCATGCACTGATATGGCTGAGATTTCCCGTGTTAAGCATTTCTTAGATGGAAAGTTCAAAAATCAAGGATTTGGGTCCTTTGAGGTATTTCCTAGGGATGGAAGTTTCCAGGACAAAACAAAGAATTTTGATCAACCAACGAAAGTATGCTTTGGAATTACTGTCAGGTTCTGGTCTCTTAGGCAGTAAATCAGTTTCTACACCTTTGGATCCCTCTACCAAGCTACAATTAATTGAAAACAAAGCCTTTTCTGATCCTCTAAGTTACAAAAGGTTAATTTGCAGATTGCTATACTTAACCAATACTAGACCGGACATCACCTATGCGGTTCAGTACCTGGGTCAATTTGTTTCAACACCATTGGAAACTCATTTTAATGTTGCTACTCGTGTTCTGAAATATATTAAATATGCTCCTGCTAAAGGCATTTTCTTTTCAGCCAACTTAACACTCTGAAATTGGCTGCTTTTGTAGACTTAACAATTGGGGATCATGCTTAGTCTCAAGAAAGTCAGTTTCTGGTTTTTGCATCTTCCTTGGCATGTCATTAATCTATTGGAAATAAAAAAAACAGACTACAATTTCAAGATCTTCTTTAGAGGCTGAATATTGAGCCTTTGCTAGTGTTACTTGTGAAATTCAATGGCTGCAATATCTTCTCAAGGATTTACACATTGATCTGAACCAACATGTTGCTCTTTATTGTGATAATTATTCAGCTGTGCACATTGCTCATAATCCCATTTTTCATGAACGTACCAAACATATAGAGATAGATTATCATGTTGTGCGTGAGAAGCTACAGAATGGATTAATCAAGTTGTTTCCTATTTCTTCTTCAGTTCAGTTGGCAAATGTGTTTACTAAGGCTCTTCATCCTGCACCATTTCATAATTGTATCTCTAAGATGGACATGAAAGACATTCATGCTCCATCTTGAGAGGGGGTTATTAGCTTTTTCACTATTTCTTCATTTCTGATTGTTGAGGTGTCACTAGCTGTCATTATGCTATGTACTGTTATTCCCTTTTTACTTTTTGCTGTTGCTATACCAGTAAGGTTGTTTTGCATTTTGTTGTTGTTATACCAGCAGGAGGATTGCCAGTTAGGATTAGGAGTATTTTACTGTCACCATTTTATTGGATCTCTTGGCCAGGTGTCCCCTATACTTTTTATTTGGGGATTTACTATCTCTGTATTTAATTAAGGATAAAATCTTTTCTATTCATTCAAATGAGAAATAGATAATTCTGCAATCTTTACACCGAATGAATGCGATTACTAAGACAAGACAACTAAAAGGAAAATGGCATTCAAACTCCCACCGCTCATGGATCACACCTCTCCCTTCAAACTCAACCTCGCATTACCTTTTCAAACTATAACTGTTTAAACAAGTTATTATAGTTTAGCAATTAGTGGACTGGCCCACCAACCTGTTTAAAATAGCTTTTCTTTTTTTAACTTTTTTGTATTTTTTTTAGAAAGATTTATTGCCAATGGGCATGTGGGTGTGGTCATGGATTAATGGACTAGGTAGTATATACATACAATATCTATTGGCCGAATAACCTGTTAGAGACGAACTTGCATATAGTACAGAGCCGAATCTAGGAATTTCGGGGCCTTAGGCAAAAATTAAGACAGGGGCCGTGTTAATATAGACTAATAATTTTTATGTTATATTTTGCTGGCTTTTTTAGCTGCAAAATTATTTACTAAGGTTTTATAATCAAGTAATTTTAAAAAATCTCACTCTCAATAGATAATATAGCTAATTCATTCAATCTATCTTGTAGCATAGTTGATTTTAAATATGATTTAATCAATTTGAATTTTGAAAAGTTTCTTTCAGCGGTCGCGACAGTTACAGGTAATGTTAAAAATATTCTATAAGCAATATATGTGTTTGGAAAAGAACCTAATCTTTTTATATAGTTAGATATTTTTAATGGTGTGTTAATTTCATTTGTTAGAATTTCTTTCAATAACTTTAATTTTGAAAATAAATCAAGACCATCAATATCAGAATGGTCCTCAAAACTCAGAACTCAATCAATTACTTTATAAAAAGCAAAACAAATGAGTGAAATGATCAAACCTGCTGAGATGCTAGCAACGTGTGTGAGTGTCCACTTGATGTCACTTGGAGTTGGTCACTTGGTGTGGGGGTATACCAATTCACAAATTAGAATATGACTATATGAAAGTTGAAAAGTCAAATAATAGTAGAGAGTTGAGAACAAAGAGAATAAGAAAGAGAGAAACATGAGAGGAAATAAAGAGGTTGAAGATCCGTAAAAGACAAAAATAGTGACTTTTTTTTGTCAATGAAAATTAAATTGCATTAATGCGGTAAGTGTACAAGTAGGCAATAGATCACAGGCTCAACAATACTACCGATACAAGGAAACTCACAGTTGAGTGTTGAGTGACTTTTTCATTAGTAAAAATTAATAAATGGGTTGTGGACCTTTAAGTAGTTTAAATGATAAGAAAAAAGAAATTTAAAAGATGTAAGATATATATATATATATAGGCCTTATAAAATATTGGGCCCTATCTCAAACATTATTAATTTTTTAAAAAATAATTTAAATCAATAATACTACTATTTAAAAAAAAATTGGGGGGCCTTATAAAATTGGGGGCTCTAGGCAATGACCTTAATTGCCTTATTGAATATCCGGCCATGATATATTATCCTTTCCCTTTCTATTATTATATCCTCCAAGTGATAGAAGTGAATTGTATTGTACTCCTAAAGTCTCTCTTATTTGTTCATTTGGACAAAGGATACTAGTTATCCAAAACTATTATCCTCGTGGTATAGGTTAATTAACATTTCACATGATTTTATTATATGAATTTGTGTATTTATTTTTTTAATTATAGATACTTGTAAATTTTAATATTTTAACACATGGTTTGGTATATGTAGGGCCAACCCAATGTTTAAAGGAGTCTAAAACAAATTTTATAATGAGGCTTTTTTATCCTCCAATCCAATATATTAATGTATGTTTCTTAGAATAATTTTTAAAAAAAATAATCATTTTTTAAAATATAATGATCTATTTAAATAAATAAATAAATATACTCACATTTTGACATAATAGAGTCTAATCAAATAAAATGACATGATTATTTATATATACTCACTAAAGGACAAATCTCTACACTCAACAAAAAGAGAGACGAGGAGAGTAAGAGAACATATGTATTATCAACGTAGCACCATCAGAAGAAGAAAAGACACAAAAATAGAAGAAATAAAGTAAGTGATGACATGCTTAATGTTTCAATTTGAATCTTGTGTATAGAATAAAATCGATATTGAAGAACTAATGAATCTTAGGGTTAAGTATTAGTCAAATTAAATATAATCAAGATTTGGTTTTAATTAGTCCCCTATAATTTAAAATTTGTAGTTTTAATTTTCAAAAATTAAAAATACACCAATTTAGTCCTTATTGCATAGTTTTCATATAAATTTTACTATGGATTTACTACAGATTTTTATCGATAAGAATGGTAAAAAGACATTTTTACTTTTTGAGGGACCAAATTCACAAGTTTTACATTATAGTGATTAAAATCAAATTTCAACTATATTTTAGAGACTAAAAACATATTTAATCCTAAATTTTATTATAAATATTTTTAATTAAGATATCCTCTATTAGAAGATATATATCTATAGTTCTTTATAATTAAAATATCTTCATACCTAATATTCAGTATAAAAGGAAAACACCTGATTAATATTTTACGCAAGAGAATATATTATCCCACTTTCTATTTTCGCTAATAAAGCTAATGTTTGATTGACCGATCGATGGTAGAATTTTTCAACCCATTTTATAAAGTTCATTTTTTTTATTTTTTTACGTTCATTTTATAAAGTTCATGGCATGGGTATCGCAACTTTTTTTGTGGGATGGGTATCGCAACTGTCTGAGGTAAATTTAGCGTCACCTAAAGTTTAAGATGGTTTGTTGGCCTTTTACTAAAAGGAAAAAAAAATCAAATAAAGAGAGTATGATATTTTGCTACTTTTTAAGATATGAATTCGTGGGATAAGAATCTCAACCATTAAAATAGAAATGAGTTAATTGTTTTTTTTTGTAAAATTTGGTTTTTGTGTTTCTTTCATTTTTTTATTTTAGTCCTTTATTATTTAAAATCATATGATTTTAGATATCGTTATCTTAAATTGTAATTCCATAATGGCTTTGTTTATGTAAAAATCCACCAGAAATTTATCTCTTTTTTTTGGAAAATTCATTTGTAATAATTTTTTTAAAAATCACTAATTTTTTATGTAAAATATGTGGTGAAATTTCTTTGCTTTATTATTGAAAATTTTGTAGAAATTTTTTTATAAATTTTAAAAATTGCACGATATTTAATTTCCTACAAATTTTAAAATCTATAATAATAATTTGAAGAAAAATCTATAAAAAATATTGATACGACTATCGTTTTATGGAATATAATTTAAAAAATAGAAGACCAAAATCAAAGGAAAAAAAAAGAGGAATCAAAATCAATTTTCACTATATTTTCTGAAATAAAAAGTATATTTAACTCAAATAGAAAGCAAATAACAACAGAGTAAGTGTATGTTTGGATCCACTTTTGGGATAATTGATTTTTATTTGAACATATTTGGTTTCATGGGTACAAAATTGATTTCTATATGAAACCATGGTTTTGGGAGAAGCAACTCAATGAATGTTCGGATATACCAGTTTGTAACCCTGAGAATTAATTCTATTGGAATTGATTTTAAATTACTTCCGTCCAATGTGCTTCATAAATCATGCATAATTCATTTAAAATCATTGATTCTATAAATCTATTAAAATCAATTGTATCGAACTATAAATCACCCTAAAAAATTGCTTCTACTTAAATCAAATTTATAAAAGTGCGGGCCATTTGTTTTTGTAAAAAATCACTTTTCCAATACTTATTTTCCAAACAAAAATCATGTTATAACTGAAAAATCAAACACACTAGAGGTGTTTATATCCAGTTCAATCCAATGTAAACCGTAAAAATTGAACCGAAAAATCGAAAATCGAATCAACTGAAATCCAAAAAGCCGCAAAAATCGAAAATTTTTTATTGGATTGGATTGGTTTTCGTATCCTATGTTGAAAACCAATTCAATCCAAACTGAACTTATATATACATATATTATTACTTATAAAATAATCACATATTTATAAAAATATTTATATTTTTAATGATTTTACTATTTAATATCATGTTAATATTTCTATAAATATATCAATATAAAATTAGTTTTAAATTAGTTTTCATGTCTAATGTCTTTTTTTTATATAATTTTATATTAATTTTAATAAATATAAATTTCAATAAGAAAATGTTTACTATTATTTCATTATTTTATCAATTTTATTAAATATTTATTGTTGCTTTAAAAAATCGAAAACCAATCCAATCCAATCTAATTTAAATTGGATCGGATTTAGAAAAATATCAAAACCGATCGGATGATGAAATGATAAAATCGCAATAATCGGATCGGATATTTTTTACCTCAAAACTAATCCAAACTCAACCACAAACACCCCTAAACCACACTACATTCCCATAACTTTAATACGAAAGCTTTGGTATGCAATAATTCTTTCATAACTAAAAGAAAATATAAAGACAGACCGATCGAAGAACTATCATTATACTATTTATATTATTTGATAGTGCTATTTACCTATTTCCTTTAATTATCAAATAGCTAGACTTTATGCTTATGAAAAGATAAGAATTGAGTTTAATGATAGCAGCTACATCAATCTAATAATAATCCATTCCACCGCTACATCATTGATCTTGGGTGGTTGACAAACCCAGTCATGTGTGTATGTAAAGGAGGCTATAGGGTCATTAATGAGCTTGATTGCATCACCTTTGCTAACGTTATTTTCCTTATCCGTATATTTCCTTATTGAATTAAATATCTTTTACTCCATAAAATATAGTTAATTTTAGTCCTTAAAAATTTGAAAATAAATCAATTTAGTTTTTATTACACATTTTCACTATACATTTTGCTACGAATTTATTGCAAATTTTTATTGATGAGATTAAAAAAAGGTATTTTCATTTTTTAAAGAATCAGATCCACCGATTTTATTATAAAAACTAAAAACAAATTTTGACTATAGACTAAAAATATATTTAATTTTTGCTTATTAGTGTAATTCTAAATACTTTCTCCTAAAAAAATTTCTTTTAACATTTTTCTCAAGTTTTAAAAATATTGTATAATGTATGTAATATTTGATAGTTTATTGGAAATGACACCGTGAAAAATTATTTGTAACCAAAATGATGAAATAATTTGGATTCTCAATGTTGTTATTAATATTGAACAAAATAAAATATTATAGAGCGCAATGGATGGTTAGTTCAAACTGTGACACCTTTCTACCCCCAACTCTTATATAATCAACGAAGCGGAAGACTTAGGAAAATAACAAATCACATTGGATAAAAAGGGTTCACATTTCAACTCAATTAAAACCTCAATTCTTTCAAAGTCAACTTATTCAAAATAGAAGTTGAAATCAAAAGGTTTTCAAAGTAAATAAAATATTACTACCTCAAAAGTTAACAGTAAAACATTATTCTTAGCCCTATAAGGCACTTAAAACCGTTTACACAAATCTCTCCAAAATAGAAATATAAATAAAACTCCTAATACTAAGCCCTGATGTCACATGTATCAGAACGACACCCATCAACTCAATACTTGGCACCTGAGGTGCCATCGTCATCACCTGTAAATAATAACCACAGATAAAAACAGTGAGGAAAAGAATACCACTCATACATACACATAGGAAACTACCCTATCCTCACCCTCATGTAAACAACATCGTCACATAACTTATTCTATTATCAAATGTAAAACATAATCATCATCATATACACCAACAACATCATCAATATCACCACAATCATCATAATCCTCATTACCATCAAAATCATCATTATCATCATTATCATTATATCATCATACTCATCATTATCATCAATATCATCATACTCATCACAATCATCAATACCATCATTTTCATCATATTCATCATAATCATCATATCATCATACTCATCATTATCATCAATATCATCATACTCATCACAATCATCAATATCATCATTTTCATCATATTCATCATAATCATCATATCATCATCACCATTATGTACCTCCCTGGGTTGTACTTCACCCACTCTAGGCTTGTACACCTCAGGTACCATATTCAATTTCATCATAATCAGTGTTCACCTCCCTGAGTTATACTCAGGTACAATAATCAAACATTATCCTAGTCATTACTCGCCTCCCTGAGTTATACTCAGGTACCATAATCAATAACATACTCAATACTCACCTCCCTGAGTTACACCCAGGTACCATAATCCTTAACATAATCAATACTCACCTCCCTGAGTTACACTCAGGTACTATAATCACCAACATAATCAATACTCACCTCCCTGAGTTACACTCAGGTACTATAATCACCAACATAATTAATACTCATCTCCCTGAGTTACATCAGGTACTATAATCACCTCCCCGAGTTAGACTCAGGTACAACATTCACCTCCCCGAGCTACACCCCACCCCTCACTGGGCTTGTGTATTTCAAGTACAATCACCTCCCTGAGTTACACCCCACTCCTCACTGGGCTTGTGTATCTCAGGTACAACATCATATATATACTCAAGCATCATTTACAACATAAGGTTAATTAAATCATCATCACCATTATCACCTCCCCGAGTTATACTCAGGTATACTATTCACCTCCCCGAGTTAGACTTAGGTACAACACCAACATCATCATCATCAATCATTATAATTAGCACCATTCATCATCATCATGTATCATCATACGTATTCACCAATCATCATTAATCACATTGCGTATTATGCACACCAAAACATCATCAATCACATGGCATGTTCACCAATCAATATGCACACCCAATCATCATCAATCACATTGCATATTCACCGATCATTATGCACACCAAATCATCATCAACATCATTAATCATCAACACCATAATCATAATAAAGCATTATCAAACAACATTAATCATCATCAAGCACTTAGGATATCAAAATCCACTCTGGTAATCGATTACCAACCTCTAGTAATTGATTACCCGCATACAAGGTCTCTGGTAATCGATTACAACCACCTTGTAATCGATTACCTGCAAGCAAACAGACTGGTAATCAATTACCAAACTTCTGTAATCGATTACCAACACACCAACTCTCTGGTAATCGATTACAGCGCCTCTGTAATCGATTACCTGCGAGCAAACAGCCCTCCTGGTTGCCCAGAACCCTCTGGTAATCGATTACCACTCCTGGTAATCGATTACCCGTGACGCAGATCGCAGTTCTCGCGATCTCTACCAATTCTAAACCTCTCTATTCAATCTCTAATCAATCCCTTTCATCAAAACATCATTTATATACGTTTATATTCATCAAACTCCACCAAAGTATCTATCTTTAACAGTTTTACAAGGTTTTCCCATCAAAACCCCAATTCATCAAACCTTTATTAATTCCCTTTTCACTATTCATATTATTCTCATTCAATCTCCTCAAGATTTATCAAGAATCATACAAACCATCATCAATTTACGATTTTCATCATCCATACTCAATATATCAATTATTAATATGAATTAAAGTCTTAGGTTACTACCCAAGCATCCCTCACATGCATATATAAGCAGCAACCTCTCCCCCACCGTACCTTATTGAAGATCGATCAATCAGCAGGGAAGGTTCTTTCTTGGTTCCTGATGATCACCCTTCAGCAATCTCTCCTTGAGACGTTGTTTCTCCCCTCCTTAGCGTTTCTCTCTCTGACGATTATACGAATAAGGATTAGGGTGAACAGATAACCCCTCCTTACTAGAATGCCTAATAGGGCTTGGGCCCACTCTCAACCCCCTTATCTTCTTTTTAAAATGAAGTAGCTTTATTAATAAAACTACTAATAATGTTAACACTATTATTTATTCCTTTTATTTAATTAATTAATATTATTAAAAATAATAATACTATTATTTCTTCCTTTTCTTTTATTTATAAAATTTGGGATGTTACAACTCTCCCCTCCTAAAAGAAAATTCGTCCTCGAATTTTTCTAAGATGATCAACTTTTGGAAAGACTCCCTCAACTTCTCCTAAATTAACTTAACCTCAACTCAAAATCATAGTCCTTAAGAAACTCTAACCACCTCCTCTGACTTATGTTCAGCTCTTTCTGATCAAACAAGTACCTAAGGCTGTTATGGTCACTAAAATCCTCAAATCTGGAACCATACAAGTAATGCCTCCACATCTTCAATATAGACACTACAGCCGCTAACTCTAGATCATGGGTAGGGTAGTTTCTCTCATGGATTTTCAATTGCCTAGAAGCATATGCTACTACTTTACCCTCTTGCATTAACACTTCACCTAAACCCATCTTAGAAGCATCACAGTACACTACAAAGGTTTTACTAAGATCAGGCAACACTAACACTGGTGCACTAGTCAACTTTTCCTTAAGGGTTTGGTAGCTAGACTCGCACTTACTATTCCACACGAAGGCAACTCCCTTCCTAGTCAATTCAGTCAAAAGTAAAGCTAACTTAGAAACCCCTCTATGAATCTTCTATAGTACCCAGCCAACCCAAGAAAACTTCTAATCTCACTCACTGACTTAGGAGCCTCCCACTTAAGCACTGCCTCTACCTTAGAAGGATCTACGCCTATACCTCTTCTAGAAATCACATGACCTAAGAAACTCACTTCTTCTACACTGTACCCTCACTGACACCTCCAACTTGGAGCCTCCATTGCACGAGAATACGGTTCAACCTTGCAAGCATATTCAGACTTGTTCTGGTTCCTGATAGGTCCTCCACTCTTATAACCATTTGTTGATATTATTAAAACCATTTAACTATTAGTGTGGTTTCTAGTTTAAACTAGTTTAAAACCTCTTGCACCATACACAAATATATATTTTAACCATTAGTTTGTAGGTCTATTATCCATTTTTTAAATTCAAACTAACTAGGAATGTCAACGGGGAAGGGTGAGGGTGGGTAGTACATTACCCACATCCATACTCGCTAAAATTAACGGTTATCCATGCGGGTAACGGGTATTCACGAGTACTCATTAATATTTAAAAATTCAAAATTTTTAAAAAGAAAGAGAGAAAATATCATATAATATATCATAATATCATATGAAATTAATATTATATAATATAAATTAACATTATATAATTAAAGATAAAAATATCATTTAAAATAGTAAAAATTAATTTTTATATCATCATAAAATAATAAAAAATTCAAATATTTTAATATATTTAATAGAAAATAAATTTTAATTAATATACGGGTACCCGAGGGCGGGTAGTATCTGTCCCCAACCATTTAATAAATATGCGGGTACCCATTGCAGGTATATATATCCACGGGTATCCGCTGGTGCAGATTTTTTTGGCATCCCTAATATTAACGGCTAAAATATAATTGTATACGGTGCAATTGTTTTTAAATTTGTGTACCTTAAACTTAGCTTATAATAAATGTTATAATTTATCTAATCGGTAATTATTATGATATTTTTATTTATAGTTCAAGAAAATTAAATAAAAGTTTGTAAAATACAATTAAAAGTGTTCATAAAACACCTGGTATATGGATACGTTTAATACAAGACATGATATATGACTACTATTTTGAAGTGTCTGTTAATATACTTAATACTATATAGTGCTTTGCAATGTTAAAGGCATGTCTAATCACATTTTGCAAAACTTTACACACACAAAAAAAAAACTAGACATATTTCTTTTAATTTTTAAAATATATTCTGTCCTGGGGTACTACCAGAGATGACCTTCCGCCTACACATGACGACATAATGACATTACTTAGCTAACCAAAGAGACCCGACGTCACCAGGTCGACATCAACATCACGAGGACTTTGTATGTCTTGCGATACGATGACACGTTATCCGGCATCACTTCCTGGACCCCGACATCTCGACATAACAATGACGCCCCGCGCGTATCGACACGTCCCTGATAGCGCGTGATCATGACGACTACGGAAGGCCGTTACGGTCATAACAACTTTTCCCCGCCATATTTACTCTATATATACCCCGGATTAACACATCAGGTACGCATTCTGTTCATACCTACCGTCACTCTGTTGAACTGATATCTTACGTTGAGCGTCGGAGTCCCTGCAGGTACACCCTGCCCCGCCGCGGATCGTCATCGTCAGCATCATTGAATCTTTCTTCCACGCTACCAGTCACCCACAGGTTCTCTGAAGATCATTGGCGCCGCCTGTGTGAACGAAATCTTTGACAAGAGTCCCGTTCTTGGATCTTCAGAAACCGGAAACTCGTATCCTTGACGCTTGCAGAAGGACCAGTCATGGTAGGAACCAGAAGCACATCCTCCGCCCATTCCGTCCCGTTTAACAATTCTGCACCTGGAGTAACCTCAGCAACGGGCCTTGCACTCGTATCTGCTGCAACTGGGGTCGTCTCCGCCATCGCGGGAATACCACCCCCGCACCCGGGAACGTTCGTCCCAAGACGACCGCCCAGACGCCACATGCTGGGACGGACCCACCAACATCTCCGCAAGAGCCACCAACGCGTGACCATCTCCTGGAAATCATCCGCCGCCAAGAGGGGCTTCTGGGGGAATATTTGCGCCGCCTTGAAGTTTTGGAAACTGATCACCACGCACAGGCAATGCACTGACGGATCCTAGACGAACGCCGCCAAGATCAGCGCCGCGTCATTGGCGGCCAGCAGAACAACGAAGGCCATCCCTCTCCTCAACAAAATAAACCATCACCTTCAAACCGCCGCGCGCCGACGTCACCCCAAGCCTCGGCTCAATCCGTGCACTCAAACACTCGCCCCAAGCAGAAAACTCATCGGGCGGAAGAAGAATCCCGCAACGCGACGGACGACGAGGTAATACAAGTGGTATTGCCGTTTTCAGAGCGAATTATGCTTTTTCCTGTGGATAAGCGATTTGAGAAGGTCCCAGTACCGGGAGCTCTACGACGGAATGGGAGATCCCCTTGAACCCTCAACATCTATGAGTCAGCGATGTCCATTCGAAACGCCTCAGGACCTATAATGTGTAGGGTATTTCCGCTTTCCCCTCAAGAAAATGGCCCTAAGGTGGCTCCAGTCTTTGCCACCTCGCCTCTATTAACACATGGACCGACTTGTGGAGCAAATTCATTACCAGCTTCACCACCAGCAAAGTCCAGCTGAAAACAGAAGCTTCGCTGAAGCAGATTCGACAAGGAACCGCAGAATCCTTACGTGATTACATGAGCAGGTTCACCAAAGAAGCCCTTTTGGTCCAGGGACTGCAACCCGGAGTACAACTCATGTTGGCCAAGGACGGCCTAACAACTCATTCCCCTTTCTGGATCGACTTGTCCAAAAGAAAACCAAACAGCATGGAGGAGTTGCTCCAGTGGGCCGAAGAGTACATAAGCCTAGAAGACGAGGAGCTCGCACTCAAGACAAAGGATACCAACGCCGGGCAGACACAGAAGGACCCCGGAGCAAAAGGAAAAGGACCTCGACAAGACAAAGGAGACAAAGAGTCCCTGGGGCGCTACACATCCTATACTCCGCTCAGCCTGCCATGTGGGAAAATTCTCAATGAGATCCTGAACGTCGAGCTTTTTGAGGCCGGCATGAGAAGACCGCGACCCATGAAAGCTGGCCTAGACACTGACAAGTCCAAGTACTTACTGCCGTTACAACAAATCCCAGGGCCATGACATCAACCACTGCATAAGCCTGAAGGACGCCATTGAAGAGTTGATCCGACGAGGGAAGCTCGACAGGTTCAAAAGGGAACAGCCACGCGCATCCCAACAAACAGAAGATTGTAAAAGGAGTTACCGGAACGATGAACCCCGACGAGAGTCTAGTCGACGCGAACGTAGTAGGTCACGGACACGGTCACCTCGGCGCGAAAGATCAACATCTCGCAGGTCGTCACGTGATCGTTCCCCTCCTTCCTCAGCACGAAAAGATCGTCGAAGACAACCTTCTTCCTCCAGGCAGCGATCGCCGCAACCTGATTCTCAATCTCCCAAGCACCCTGTGATTTATGTCATTGCAGGAGGTTTCGCCGGCGGAGGAGAGTCAAATAACTCCCGCAAGAAGCATATGAAGGAGGTATTATCAGCCTCATCATCCTCATCCCGAGGGGGACGTATCGGCCACAAAAGGAAGCTACCACCACTCACGTTTTCCAACGAGGACTATGGCCCCGTGATCCCGGGGCATGACGACCCGTTCCTCATTACGGTGTTCATGGCTAACCATGAGGTCAGAAGAATCTTCATTGACCAGGGAAGCTCCGCTGATGTTCTGTTCCTTAAAACGTTTCGCCTCCTTCAGATCCTGAATCCGACCTCCTTCCATACAAGGGTGCCGACCTGATTGGTTTTACAGGGGATAAGATTCGCCCTAACGGTTATGTAGAACTCCTCGTCACCTTCGGCCAGCCTCCTCTCTCCAAGACAGAAAAGGTCCGGTTTCTCGTGGTGGACTGCCCCACAACCTACAACGCCATCCTCGGCAGGCCGACATTAACGACATAGGGGCAATAATCTCCACAAATCATCTGGTCATGAAGTTTTTGGAGTGACGCGGGCGACGTCATCAGTCTTCTTGGTGACCAGCTTATGGCGAGATCATGTTACAAGGAGTCTTTGAAGATCGCCAGGCCAGATAAAGGAGTAATTTCAGAAAAGGCTGATGACAACCCAGCAGCGGCCGGGGTATTGTTAGCTGACCTCGACGTTCAAGAGGACTTCACCGAAACGCGACCGGTCCCAGAGGGCGACTCAAAACCCCTACAGATCGGATCCTCCCCGGAGCAGGTCGTGATGGTGGGTTCCGGCATGACATCCCAAGATGAAGATGCACTCTGCGCTCTCATACGACGGAATTCAGATTTGTTCGCATGGACAGCTGCTGACATGTCAGGCCTTGACCCCGACATCAATTTGCCACCCGCCTTTCGGTAGATCCCAGAATCAAGCCCGTAGAACAAAGACGTCGCAAGATGTCGGCTGACAGAGCTGAAGCAGCTACGCAAACAGGTCTCTGAGCTGCTGGACGCCGGCTTTATTAGGGAAGTTAAATACATTACTTGGCTTTCTAATGTAGTACTTGTAAAGAAACCCAATGGCAAGTGGCGTATGTGTGTAGATTACACCAATCTGAATAAAGCTTGTCCCAAAGATTCGTATCCGCTGCCTAACATCGACCGTTTGGTCGACCAATCTTCTGGTTATCGTCTTTTATATCGTTTATGGACGCTTACTCCGGCTACAATCAAATTCCAATGTATCCCCCCGACCAGGAAAAAACGGCGTTCATGAGCGACCAAGCAAAACTATTGTTATCGAATGATGCCTTTCGGCCTGAAGAACGTCGGTGCCACCTATCAGCGAATGATGAATACCGTCTTTCGCGATCAGATTGGGAGGGGACCGTGGAAGTATACGTTGATGACATGATCGCAAAAGCACCACTGATGGTGACCATCTCCGCGACCTTGGCGAAATCTTCGATCAACTTCGAAAGTACAATATGTGCATGAATCCGAAGAAGTGCACTTCGGGGTCCGAGCCGGCAAATTCCTGGGTTTTATGTTAACAGAACGAGGAGTAGAGGCCAACCCCGACAAATGTCGAGCTATTCTCGAAATGAAGAGCCCAACCACTGTAAAAGAGGTTCAGCAGCTAACCGGAAGAATGGTCGCACCTGACGAGATTCATCTCGAGGTCCGCATCTCGAGCACTCCCGTTCTTCCGACTTCTGAAAAAAGAAAAACTTTTTGAATGGAATCAAGACTGTGAAGATGCATTTCAACAGATAAAGGGCATATTGGCATCTCCCCCCATCTTGTCCAAACCCAATACCGGGGAAATACTATATCTTTACCTCTCTGTCGCGGACGAAGCAATAGCCTCCGTCCCTGGTCCGCGAGCCCTGAAGGGTTACAACATATAGTCTTCTTTGTTAGTAAGGAGTTTGCAAGGCCCCGAGCTCCGATACCCGAAGGTCCGAGAAAATCGCCCTAAGCCTCGTTGTCTACAGCGCGACGACTACGACAATACTTTCAAGCACATCAGATTGTGGTGCGAACCAATCAACCAATCTGACAGGTCCTTTGCCGACCTGATTAGCCGGCAGAATGGTATCTTGGGCAGTGGAGCTCTCAGAATTCGAGGTGACCTACGAGCCGCGACAAGCAATCAAGGCTCAGGCGCTATCAGACTTCGTCGCTGAATTGACCCCGACACACCCCAACTCGGACGAATGGTGGGAACTGCATGTCGATGGTTCATCCACACCCCAGAGGCAGTGGTGCCGGCATCCTTCTGGAGAGTCCACAAGGAGTCATGTTAGAACACTCCCTGAGCTTCTCATTCACTACTTCGAACAATCAGGCAGAAATACAGAGGTGGTAATTGCTGGCCTTCGCATGGCGTCCGAATTAGGAGCATCCTGGATCAAGGTTTACAAGCGACTCCCAGCTTCCATCACATTCCTAGGGAACGAAATGTCAGGGCCGACCTCCTTTCCAAACTGGCCAGCACAAGGTCATCCGGGAACAATAGGGTCCGTCATCCAAGAAGTCGTGACCACACCTACCGTGATGCTAACCATCAACACAGATAGATGATGGTACACCCGCATCCAGAACTACCTGGGAGATGGGACACTCCCCAGCGACCCCGACCAAGCACGCCGTATACAAAGGCAAGCGACACGGTATTGCATAATCGGACGGATGCCTCTATGGGCAAGGCCTGGCACAACCATTGATGAAGTGCATCTCGGGTGATACGCTCGACTATGTATTGGCGGAAGTAATGAGGGCGTGTGCGGACACCACCCGGGGGCCATTTCCTAGCCCGCAGATCCTTCGCGCAGGCTATTATTGGCCCACCATGGAGCAGACTCGATGGAGTATGTCAAGAAATGCTCGCAATGTCAAAAAACATGCCGACATCCACCGGGCTCCCGCCGAGACGTTCATCTATTCTAACCCCTTGCCCATTCTTTTGGTGGGGCGTAGACATTTTGGGGCCATCCCCCAGGCTCCGGGGCAGTTGAAGTATCTCGCAGTAGCAGTCGACTACTTTACCAAGTGGATCGACGCCTTAACACTTGCAAAGATCACCGGAAAAAAACATCTCAAAGTTTATCTACGATTCGTGATCTGTAGGTTCGGGATCCCGAACACCGTGGGTGACAGACACGACACACAGTTCACGCGATAAAGGTTTCCGAGAGCTTATGTCGGACTTCCACATTAATCACAGGTTCTCCTCCGTGGAACACCCTCACAGACACAAACTGGCCAATGCCAAGCCGAAGCCCGCCAACAAGGTGATCCTTAAAAGGGCTCAAGAAACGTCTCGACACCGCCAAAGGACTCTGGGCAGACCAATTACCCATTGTCTTATGGGCCTATCACACCACTCCCCACTCCACGACCGGAGAAAACAACCGTTTCGTCTAGCCTATGGAGTCGACGCGGTCATCCCTGTAGAGAGTCGGCGAGCAAAGCCTCAAGCTCCAAAAGTATGACCATGCAAACTAACGACCAGAGGCTTCGAGAGGAGTTAGATTTGATCGAGGAAGTCCGGGAAAGGGCCTCGATCCGTGAAGCGGCAATCAAGTCGCGATCAGCTAGACGACATGACAAAAACAGTCGTTCCACGAACCTTCGACGTCGGCGATTTGGTATTGCGAAGAGTGAACGTCGACAACAAGAATGTCGCCCAAGGAAGCTGGCAGAAAATTGGGAAGGGCCATACCGAGGTCACGGCTAGCAACGGGAACTAGGGCCTATCGTCTTGAAACGGCTTACCACGGAGAACCCATACCTCGGACCTGGAACGCGGGATAAACTCCACAGGTATTTTAGTTGATTCATAAATTGTAAATTCACCACCATGTAATATTGTTCCACAGCAATAAAAGAGCTTATTTCATCATATTATTCATTTTTCGAGTCGGGCACAACCCCGAATGGAATTCAAGTCGGGCACAGCCCGAAAAAGCCATGCGAGTCGGGTACAACCCGAATGAGATTTGCAAGACGGGTACAAACCCCGAACGGGACTCAAGTTGGGCACAGCCCTGAAAGAGCCATGCGAGTCGGGTACAACCCCGAAAGAGCCATGCAAGTCGGGTATAACCCCGAACGAAATTTGCGAGTTGGGTACAAACCCCGAACGAGATTCAAGTCGGGCACAGCCCCGAAAGCGTTGTTAGAATCGGATACAACACCGAACGCGCTACGAGTGAGTAGTACACAAGGCGCACCGCGAAAGACTTAAACAAACCCAAAGAAAACTTAGGGGTTGAACCAATATGAAACAAGAGTATATAATAGAAGGCAACTTGTTTAAGGACCACCTGGTTCAAATAATAATAAAAAATGTGCAATCACAAATCAGTATAAACATAAACCGACATTCCGACCCTTCACTCTTACGGACCAACATCACCCTGGGGATTCGGATCCACCTTTTCCGAGGCAGACACCTCGCCTGGCTCGCCGGCAACAGTCGAGGTCAACGCACCATCAGGTCCTCTCTCGACATTTGCATCCGGATCTTCTTCATCGTGCAACGGTGGGGACTTGGGCTCTTCGTCCCCAGGGGTTCCTTCCACCTTTCCCGTAGGGAAAACATCATACCATTCCCATCCTCAACCGTGCACATCGTTTGACATTCCCTTGGTGTTTAGATCGACCCCGAGATTCAGGAATTTCATTTGTTTGATGGCAAGGTAGAAGTACATATCAGCAGCATCCTCCAAAAGGGTTTCAGTCTCCTCGAGCATCGCCTTCAACTCCACTACCCTCGCCCTCAAGGGCCTCCCCGGGATTCCTCAGATTTTGAAGGAGCGATTGAGAAGTCGATGCAGGCCAGCTCAGCAGCCTTCCTGGCCGAGGTCAAGGTCTCCCACCTGCTTCTTCAGGTCGGCATTGGTCGTCATCAACTTGTCTCTCCTCCTCCGTTAAGGACTTAACGGCAGAAAGGGCTTTTGCATCTTCACCTCATCGGCCTCCAGCTTGGCCGTCATCTTCTCTAGATCCTTCTTCATGGGAACAAGGCGGCAAGATCCCGAGATGCCCCCATAAAGTACCCCGACATCATTGCGAACTTCATTCCCCATTCGGAGGCAGCCCCGAGGATCTGATCAATCTCCTCAGCGGACTTGCCCTCGAACATCGCGCGGCCCTGCGCCTCCAAATGCTTGTTTACCTCCTCAACGCTCGTGTCAGAAGCAGGCAGCCCGGCACCAAAAGTCAGGGTCTTCTTACCCTTATCACCAATCAGCGAAGCTGAGGATGAGCCCTTTGACTGATTGTCAAGTTGTTTATGTTGAGGAGGTGGACGGGGAATCGTTACCTTATTGATCCGTTTAGAATTATGGTCGGCCGCATCAATCTCTGACTCAGGGGCCTCACTCCTCTTCTGAGAATCCCGGAGGGCCTTCTTCGCTTCCTCTCCGCCAGCTTCTCTTGTTGGCGCGATGCCATCTCAACTGCAAAAATAAAGAGACAAACGCCATCAGCACAGGGTTAGTTGAAAAAGTAATAACGACTATTCTAGACGGATATTTACCCAGGAGATCTCTAGTCACCAACCCGCCGTTTTTTATCACGGACTTACAATCTAGGATACCATGTTTTTCAACAAACTTAACAATGGCGGTTGCCGTCTTCTGCTCCCCCTTTGACAAAGATTTGAAGTCGACAGTGTAAGCGCTCGAGTCCCTCTCATAAAAACCGGTATTCCAGTAGGGGTTAATGATCAACCTTCCATCCTCATGATACACGGATTCTCTTCCCGCGCCTTTGGGAATCACGAAGAAAAACTTGTCTTTAAAGTTGCGATATGATTCGTAATAGGCTTCAAAGATTTTTCCCCCGGATCCAGCCCGAAGCGGCAGCCAAGAGTATCCGACGATTCCTTCACCCACCGCCAGGGCCGAAAGAAATAGAAGAAGACGACACTGCTAAGCTCTAGGCCGAGCGCATGGCACAAGATCTCAAAGCTTCTTATGAAGCCCCATCCATTAGGGTGTAGCTGCGATGGGGCACCTCTAGATGCCCCAATACCTCGAGCTCGAACCACATTAACGGCATCCAAACCCCGAGGTCGGCAAATACGATTTTATACATAGGGATGAAGAAATTCTCATCCAAATCCCCCTGGCTACAGATTCTGTCGTCCTCCTTGGGGAACCTCAGAGCCCATTCTTTCTCCTTGCCTGGTTCCACCCATTCGACGAAACGCTTGCCTCAAGTCGACGCTCGTCGCGTAAATACGGATGTCCCCAAAGCCTCCGTGTCAACCCAATTCATGTCTTCCAAGCCCTTCGGCACTGGATAGTTAGAGGCCGGCGAGGTATGCACTTTCCGCCTACCCATCTCGGACCTGCCCAAAAGTCCGCCAACAAAGTCAGTAGAGTAAGATGGAGGTTCCACCCCGGGACGACTGGGGTCCATCCCGGAGGACCTGGCAGGAAACACCTCGGGATAACCCCATTTCCTTAAAATATGAGCAGTCTTACGCACTGTCTCTTGTTGCGACAGCCAAAGGTCATCCGCTTGGGACCACTCCTACGCCTCGGAACTAAATCCGGGATGGATGGATCCTCAGCCTCCTCATTCACACACTACACCGCCGCTCCGTTCGACAGCAGTGTTTTGGCCCCAGCCCTCGTGAGTACCATTATAAAAAAAACAAGTTAAAAGAAAAGACGGTACCTTTATGCACCTCGGCAGAAACCCTCTTGAACTCTTCGTAAAAATCCGCAACACCAAAGTTCATACACTGCAACTCGTGCCCTAGGTGGAGAAAAGCTGGAAGCTTGTGAAGGTTTGTACGGGGAAAAGGGGCTCTAAGCAGAGGAACAGAGCAGCGGAGGGTCACCGGGAGTATGGCACGATGGAGAAGTAAAGAGAAAAGTGGAGACGGTTCCCTCCCATTCCATATATAAATTTTAACGAACGGTTTAGATTATACCAGCTGGCAAGGCCCACGGGCCCATTACCGTCGGATTAAGACACGTGGCAGGAAAAGGAAGAGACGCGACCTTAATTCAGAATAACGGTTACTTTTTGGTAATACCAAAAGACCCCCGAAACCCGAGATGACCACGACGGCGAGAACCCATATAAGGCCACATCACAAATGTTCACCATGAGTCGGACTAATAACTCGACCATCCTCGCACGGAGTGATCGACTTGGGGGGCAACTGTCCTGGGGTACTACTAGAGATGACCTTCCGCCTACACAAGAGGACATAATGACATTACTTAGCTAACCAAAGAGACCCGACGTCCCAAGGTCCGACATCAACATCACGAGGACTTTGTATGTCTTGCGATACGACCACACGTTATACCGTCATCACTTCCTGGACCCCGACATCTCGACATAACAATGACGCCCCGCGCGTATCGACACGTCCCTTATAGCGCGTGATCATGACGACTACGGAAGGCCGTTACGGTCATAACAACTTCTCCCGCCATATTTACTCTATATATACCCCGGAATTAACACATCAGGTACGCATTCTTTCATACCTACCATCCTACTGTTGAACTGATATCTACGTTGAGCGTCGGAGTCCCCTACAGGTACACCCTGCCCCGCCGCGGATCGTCATCGTCAGCATCGTTGAATCTTTCTTCCACGCTACCAAACACCCTCAGGTTCTCTGAAGATCATATTCTTAAAATAAACTTAACAACAAATTTTTTCTCTAACTTTCAAAATATTATAAAAAAAAAATTATTCTCATTTCTTCTAAAAAAGACAAGACAAATTTCTTCGATCGAGAAGATGCTACGTGACATTTTTTAGAAAGAGAAATAGATAATGGATGCCGCTGTATGCATATAGATTCCAAAATTTAGATTTCACATGCGCGCAGATCATAACATTTCTCGCTAAATCATCCAACCCAACAAAGAACAAATAATACCTACGTAGTATAGCGACACTACTTTGCGTGTCCTCAGAACATTCATTCATATCTCCTAGGCCATATTAGATTATCCTTTCATTACTCATTGTTAATTTGAGGCATTGGGAAGATGATTGATGGTGATAGGTGAATATTGCAAAAACCATTTAAAAGACTCTTATACAGCTAGAACCAATTATTATTATCAAGAAAATTTGCTAGAGGTCATTTCAACCGCTTGTCTCTTGTGATACACTAAACTAATAAACTTATTATTCATTTACATAAAATATATAATTTTTTTATAAATTTATATAGTGTATCTAGGCTGTATCGTATCTAAAATTTTGTAGAATTTTCTGTATCCCTGTATATGTATCATACCATATCCGTGTTGTAATAAGGGAGTCCTCACTACAAGAAATTTCATTTTAGTTACATACGGAAAAAACCGTCTCTACAGGCTACGTAGCAACGGTTAGAGACGATCACGTAGATGTCGCTAAGTGGTTCGTCGTTAATACAGTAGTGACGGCTGACGTCAGCCTCACTACCTAGTTAAGTCGTCTCTAAAAACATGGTCATCGCTAAGATTAATTCTTTTTTAAATTTCTTTTTATCTAGAGACGGGTGTAGTGACGGCCACGACCGTCACTACAGGTATATTTTTTTAAATTAAATTTATTATTATTTATTTTAATAATTTATTATATTTAATTATTTAATTATTTTATTTTAAATTAAATTTATTATTATTTATTAAATTTAAAACTATGAAAATAATAACTAAAAAAAGCATATATATATATATACACATAAATATATTCAAAAACTCTGTTAAAAAATATACAATAAAACATAAATATAAAGAAATCAATGGCGGCGCGGGGCTATGGGGTGGGCTGCTCGTCCTCATCATCCACTAATTGGTCATCCATGGCGGGATCATAATGGGGGTGCGATTGTGCGTGAGCCTGAACGGGAGCCTGACCCTGTCTGACCTGCAGCCTGAGTGTCCAGGATCTGTTGCATCTGTCCTCGGAGTCATGCTAACTGATCCTCCAAATCTGCAGTCTTTGCCATGGCCTGCCGAGACTGCTCCTTTGCTACTTTGACTTCCTGGCGCAGGACCTCCTCTCTAGAATATCGTACCCGGACCCGTTAATACTCTCGCCCGAGACTCCTGAGTCAAGCGGGTCACACCTGGACGAATGTTGAGGCCAAGTCCCCGGTGCCATAACAACGGCCTCGGGTCTTGCCACCCGCAACATCCCTCCAGATCTCCAGCTTGGTGGAGGCATCAGTCATGGAGGTGTCCCCCATCTGTGACTCCACCTCCCTCGGGCGCTCCTTGTAATTTTTCTGTTGAGGTAAAAGTAAAATTAGTTATTAGTTATATATTCAATTGCATAGATATGAAATTATATAAAAAAACACTTATAAACAAACACTTACATAGGTGGATCGAGCCTGGCCATCTACCCAACCACCACCCTTTTTGGTGTGGGTTGTAGCAAAGAACTCGTCCAGCTCGACCTCCCACCCAAGTTGTCGTCGCTACACAGGAAAATTACACAAATTAATAAATTTAACAACAAATAGAAACATAATACAGAAGAGTGTTTGTTTATACATACCATATCCAACGCCACCCTCATGGTAGGGCTTGCGGTCCGTGGTGTGGACTCCCCCCCCCCCCCCGCGTTGAGAAGTCCGGTTGCTCTTGTTACGAGCGGACTTCCCCTTGAATTCTGCAGAGTCCCAGTAGGCCAAAAGACCCTCCCAGGCCTCCTCACCACACAACATGGGCCTCTTCCCAGCCTTTCGAGCCTTATTCATCATATCTCGAAGGCAACGAGCAACCCTCTGCTCATACACCTTCTTGATTTGGGCCTCATCAGAAGGGTCCCAAGTAACTCTGCTCTGCAAAATAAAAATATGGTAAGTCCTGCCAAATTGACATATTTTAAGAAAAAATTTAAAGTGCATAGGGTTTTTAATTACCGTGAACTCCTGCCACCACCTGCCCCTAACATCGTCCGGGGTGACCTCCCAATGGTAGTGAGGACCCCGGAACTGCGAACGGATCGCATGACCAATGGCTGCGACAGGTGGGGCGTTAGGCACCCACCTGCAAAATAAAATATTCAATATTAACAGTTAAAACAATTAAAGATTCAATATTAAAATCAGTTCTAAAGAAGAAAATAAAATTAAACAACTCACCCCCGGCTAAATGGTCGGATAATAACCCAACCTCGAGCGTCTGTCTCATGAGGTCTGCTTGACCCGGCACCCTGGAACTGAGCTGGCTCCTCATTAGACTCCTGTTCAGCATCCCTTTCTAGGCCATCTTGAGCATCGTCAGGGTCTATCTCGGGCACAACGTCCTCCTGCACTAGAGGCATCTGAACTAATCCCGGTGTCGGGATGAACCTCATACATCGAACTCCGCTGGAGCTGATGGTGGAGGGGAGGAAGAAGAAGAAGTCTGCATGGCACCCGCCGGCGCTGAAGTAGATGGATGCTCCGACATCTGATCAGCGTGTGAGTGAGAGAGGTTGGCCCTCTCCCGTATTGCGCGAGCTGCCTATTTCCGTAGCTCGCCCGGATGGAGGGCCCTCCCTCTACTAGGTGAGATCTTCTCTCCACCTCTACCACGCATCCTAGGCACTAATGACTATAGACATATATACAAAACTATTAATTATATAAATTTAAAAAACTAATTACATATTACTAATATACTATTACTAATAAAATTGATAAAACTAATTATAATTACTATAGAGATTATAAAACAATAAACTAATAATTACAAATAAATTAAATAAACTATTAATTACAAATAAACCTTATTCCTATATCACATTAATAAATTAATAAAATAAATAAACCTAAATGCAAATAAATTAATTAAAACTATTAATTACAAATAACTATTAATTACAAATAAACCTAATTACAAAAAAATAAATTAATAAAAAACTAACTACACAAACTATTAATTACAAATAAACTTAATTCCTATATCACATTAATAAATTAATAAATCAAATAAACTATTAATTTCAAATAAATTAATTATAGCTTTAAAAAAACTTACTTGTTGCGACTCCAAAAGGGGAATAACTCTAGAGCGAGCTCTAACATCACCTACCGGCAAATATTTTGAAAATTGATCGGTTCAAAACGATCATATGAAGGAGAGGAATATTTTAATCAGTCAGCTTTTCAAAATAAACGGGGTGAGGGGGACAGATATAGGGGGGTGGCTATATGAGAGGAAAAGGGATTTTGGAGGAAAAGGGATTTCGAAATGGAGGAAGAGGGGAGGGGGAGGGTTTTAACGCGTGCAGGTTTTTAACGTAGCGACGACCATCGTTACGGCCGTCGCTACATTTTTTAAAAAATGTGTGCGCAAATTAAAAATTCATTTTTAATGTAGCGATGACCTTCCTTCTCTAAAGTCGTTGCTACATTTCATTTTTATTTATTTTCAGAAAAAATAAATAAATTATAATTATAGCGACGACCCAGCAGTCGCTACTGTCAATTCCTAGCGACGGCTAGGCCGTCTCTAAGAATTAATAGCACTGAACAGTGCATTTAATGTTGTAGCGACAACATAGCAACGTCTAGGCCGTCGATAGTACCGACGCCTCGGGGCCGTCATAGAGAAGTTGTCGCTAAAATCAGAATTTCTTGTAGAGCCTACTAGTGTGGTTCATGATAATTTCAATTAATTATAAGAAGTGTGTTGAAAGAGAGTGTGTTATAACATATCTCTTAAAACTTTAGATTTGTTAGCGTAATAAATCAAGTAACATGTGAAACATAAATTTGGACGGTGGCCTAATAAAACAAGTAACATGTGAAAATAAATTTGGACAGTACCTAATAAATCAAGAAACACGTGAAAAATAACTTGATGAACTATGGAGAAGTAAAATAAAAAAATTGAACTCTTTAGCCACCATAAATTTAGCACATTTTCTTTATGATAAGATTTGTATTATTATAATATTGTTTGCCTATAAATTATTATGTTATGATGCACCATGGATGTCAGTAGAATTGAAATACAATCTCGAATGAAGTTGAATTGAGTTGTGAAACAAGCTCTTCCTCTTTTTTGCTTCCGTTGTGTGTGTGAGTTTTAGAGAAAATAATGTCCCACGGATATCAAATTGGTAACACAGGAGCTTGAGAGTGTTAAAAAAATTAAGAGTGTGAGAGGAACAAACACTTTCATATTTTTTTTTTTGAGTTAGTGTGTGAGAGAGATATGGCAAATTACAATACTGTTGGTCAGGTCCCAAATTAGATGGGAAACTAGATTATAATTATTGGGCGCTATTAATGGCTACCCATTCGAAAGCTCATAATATTTGGAGTTATGTTGAACTGGGTGTGCAAGAAGGAACCGACGATGTTGCTCGACGGAAGGACCAACCGACTTTGACACAAATCCATCAAGGAGTAGATTACTCAATTTTTGGTAAAATATCAAATGTCAAAACTGCTAAAGAAGCATGGGACATCTTGAAGCTGTCATATAAATGAGTGGAGAAAGCCCATAAATCCAAGTTACAATCCATGCGTAGAGAACATAAAAAGTGTGAAATGTCTAGTTCAAAAGATATTGACCATTATTTTTCACGTGTTACTGATTTTGTAAATAAGATGAGGGTGTATGGAGAAGATATTCCTGACAGTAAAGTGGTGGAGAAAATTTTGCATACCATGCCATTGAACTTTGACCATGTGGTGACTACAATGATTGAGTCCCACGACATAGATATCATGACGGAGCAGAGTTGCAAGGAAGCATTGAAAGCTACATGAGCAGAATCCTGGAGAAGACAAAAAAAGTAAATGAAGAAGCCTTGAAAAGTCAGGTGAATCTCAACAAAGTTGTTGAATCTAGTCAAACCATAGATGGTAGAAGTCGTGACAGTTTTAATAATGGAGGAAGAGAAAATTTAGAGGCAGAGGTTGTGGAAATTTAAGAGGAAGAGTACGTGGCAACTTCCACTACAAGAATTTTCATTTTTAGCGACGGTTTTTTTGTGACAGCCACACTGTCACTAAGCCGTCGCAAAATGGTTTTTTTCTTTTACAATTTTTTTACGAAATACAACACATTAGCGACGGCGTGGCCGTCGCTAGCTGCCAAAAAATGAGCGACGACTTAGTGACAAATAGGCCGTCGCTAACTAAAAATTATCGTTAGCGATGGCTTAGTTTCAAATTAGCGACGAAGAAAACGTTGCTAATTGAAAATACAGACTAGCGACGGCGGTGCCGTTGCTAATGTCGTTGCAAGTGTGAAAAAATTTTGCGGGCGAAATTTAAAAATTCATCTGGAGCGATGACTTTTATTGACATAGCGACTAAGTCAATTAAATTTAGCGATGGCTAGGACATCACTAAAAGTCGTCGCAAAATTCGAGACTTATACGAGATCGTCCATTTTTTCTTCTTTCTCTTTTCTTCTTCCCTTCTTCCCTTCTCCTCTGATCCTCCGCCGCGGCCATACCGTAAAGCTTCCCTCCACTCCTCCATCACTGTCCCTGAAACTCTATTTCTCCTTCAACCTCTCCCTCTCACTTAACCCTCCAATCTTACCGATTATTTTTGTGAAACAACCACTGTTTTTGGTAAAGAGGCGGTGGACGGCGACCAACCACCGTGGGTAGACGTTGCCAGCAGTGAATCTCCGTTGTGGGCATCGAACGGGTATTGTGTTCACTCCTATGTGTGATGTAACTGTTGTAATTTGTCTCTGTATTGTATGAATTGTTTGTTAGTGGAGAGCTGAGCTCAATAGGTGAGACCCTATGAAGGGTGCTGGTTGTGTGTTGGTAATATATATTTGTGCATGTGTTTGTATTATATGAATTGTTCGTTATTAGAGAGGTGAGACCCTATGAAGGGTGTTGGTTGTGTGATGATATTATAGAATTGTGCATGTGTTTGTGTTGTGATATGTGAAACTTTTATGCTGAAATTATATAATTTTTGAATTGTAGACAAATGGATCTTAGATGGATGGATGATAGGTTTGATTCTTCTAGGAGATTGAATAATGAGTTTATTGAAGGGGTTTCGAGATTTGTTAACAAGGCTATGGAACAACATTCGTTTGTTTCTGATGGAGGGATTAGGTGTCCATGTGTGAAATGTAATTGTGAGAGTATTCTGAAACCTTATTTAGTTAGACTTCATTTGTTATAGTCTGGATTTAAACCAAACTACAGGGTATGGATTGACCACCGAGAAGTAAGGTCTAATACTGTTAGGTTCGGAGATGATGATAATAGTGATGAAGGTATGAGTTATGAACCTCAGTTTGCCTCAATGACTCAAATGGTGTATGATGCATTTAGGCCTATACCTAATGAAACAGATGATAATGACCATGAGCCACCTAACCCAGATGCCCAACGATTTTATGATATGTTAATATATGCAAACCAGCCAATCTATGATGGAGCAAATGATTCTAGGTTATCAATAGCTGTGAGGTTATTAGAAGCTAGGAGTATTTGGCATGTTACTGAAAAGTGTTTGGATTATTTCATCCAAATGCTACTTGATATAGCTCCAACACCCAACACCATTCCAAAGAACTATTATTAGGCGACCAAATTGGTGTCTAAGTTAGGGTTGAAGGCGGAAAAAATTGATTTTCGTAGGAATGGTTGCATATTGATTACAAGGATGATTCTATGTTAACTGCATGCAAGTTTGTAATGCTCCAAGGTTAGATCCTTGTAAGGTTGGGAAGGGGAGATATAAAGATGTTCCGGTGAAGAGGATGTTTTATTTTCCAATTATTCCAAGGTTGCAGTGATTGTATGTTTCATTAGAGTCTGTTGCACAAATGCGGTGACATCATGAGAATAAGAATGATTCTGGTTTATTGTGTCGTCCATCGGACGAGGAAGCATGGAAACACTTTGATAATGTGTATACTGATTTTGCAAATGAGCCAAGAAATGTAAGGTTGGGGTTATGTGCTTATGGGTTTACACCCTACATTCAAGCTTCGACTTCACGATATTCATGTTGGCCTGTTATTCTAACACCTTTTAATCTCCCTCCTGAATTGTGCATGACTAAGCCATATATGTTTTTGACTTGTCTAATACCTGGTCAAACTAATCCCAAGGCAAACATAGACATGTTTCTGTAGCCTTCAATAGACGATCTGCAACAGTTGTGGTGGTATAGTGTTCTGACTTATGACATTTGCACGAAACAAAAACTTTCTCATGCGTGCATGTTTGATGTTGACTATCAATGATTTTCCGGCGTATGGAATGTTATTTGGTTGGCAAACAAAGGGTAAATTAACATGTCCTTATTGTATGGAAGACACAAAAGCTTTCACTTTGCAGCATGGTGGAAAAAAACTCATGGTTTGATTGTCATCGTAGATTCTTGCAAAGTGATCACCCCTTCAGAAGGAGTAAAAGAGTGTTTAGGAGAAACCAGACTGAGCATGATGGACCACCTTTAATGTTGACAGGTTATGATATTTGGTCATTTGTGCAAGATTTTCCGAATGTGACAGATGGTAATTGTTCCAAACTGCGAGGGTATGGACAACTTCATAATTGGGTTAAACGCAGTATATTTTGGGATCTTCCATATTGGAAGGACAACTTGTTAAGGCATAATCTTGATGTCATGCATATAGAGAAAATTTTCTTTGATAATGTCTTTAACACGGTGATAAATGTTGCGGGTAAAACCAAGGACAATCTAAAGGCAATGATGGATGTGTCTGTGTTCTGTGCGCGGGGTGACTTGGAGTTGGTTGTCCATGGTAATGGAAAGATGGGAAAACCAAAGGCAAACTACTCTTTAGAACCTAAGGATGCAAAACTGGTTTGTAAATGGATTTCTAAATTGAAATTTCCGGATGATTTTGCCTCAAATCTTGCAAAATGTGCAGATATCAATAGGGGTACAATACATGGGATGAAAATTCATGATTGTTATGTATTCATGAGTGTTTGCTCCCAATTGCATTTCGATCATTGCCAGATTGTGTGTGGAAACCACTTGCTGAATTAAGTCGATTCTTTAAAGATCTATATTGTAATACTTTGAGGATGGATGATGTGGCTAAATTGGAACAAAATATACCAATCATTCTTTGCAAATTGGAAAGGATATTTACACCGAGATTTTTTATTCAATGGAGCATCTACCAATTCATCTTCCTATGGAAGTAAGACTTGGGGGTCCAGTTCAATATCGGTGGATGTATCCATTTCAAAGGTTTGTTAATTAAACTATATTGTTTATTTTAATTTATTTGTAATCAAATTCAAATAACAAGGCATGTTTTTGTTTTAGAATGATGGGAGATGCGAAACGATCCGTGGGTAATTTGGCTATGGTGGAGGGCTCAATATGCTCATTCCACTTGCGACGGCTGACAAATAGTCGTCGATATTGCATTAACGACTGGGCCTGTAGCGACGACCTGTTAGCCGTCGCTCTGCCATCGCTAGAGCCCGTGTAGCGACGATTTTCATGTGATTAGCGACGGCGGCTTATGGTCGTCGCTAATCATCGATTTTCTTGTAGTGTTCAACCAAGGAAGAGGAGGAAACAACTTTGGATACGCCAACCGTGGAAGAGGAAGAGGTAACAATTACCAAGAAAGAGTAGATTATAATTTTTATCATTGTGGGAAGTTCATATACAAAGTTGCAGATTGCAGATACAGACAACAAACAAACATAGGATAAAACCAGTAGCAGGATGTTGGTGAGAATTCTAACCCACAAAGTTTATTTTTGGCAAGAAGTATTTTTTAAGGTGAAAACATAGGTATTTAGATACTGGGTTTAGTAACCATAAGTGTGGGAAAAATGAGCTATTTTCTTCTCTAGATAAAATAGTGAGCTCTATTGTAAAATTTGGCATCAACACCAATATTCCAATTCTGGGAAAAGGCCAAGTTGCGATCAGATTGAAGGATGGATCCCAAAACTTCATCTCTGATGTTTTCTATGCTCATGGACTTCATCATAGAGTGTGGGACAACTATCAGAGAAAGGCTACAACATGCATATATAACATGGGTACTGCACGTTGATTGATAAGAACTGGAGATTTATTGCCAAGGTAAAAATGACTCCTAACCGCCTATTTCCTTTGAAGTTTCAACATGAAAGATTTCCTTGTTTGGTTTCTATAATATCAAACGATGATTGGTTGTGGCATATGCACTTCAGTCATTTTCATTTCTATGGATTAAATTATCTGTAAAAGAAAGAGTATGTTTTTGGTTTGCCCGTTGTAAATATCCCCAATAGTGCATGTGAGACTTGCCAATTGGGAAAAAAGCATAGAGAATCACTTCCTACAGGAAATTCATGGAGAGCATAAAAGCCATTGGAGATTGTTCACTCAGACTTGTGCACAGTTGAAATCCCAACACATGGTGGTAGTAAGTATTTTATTACCTTTATTGATGATTTCAGCAGAAAGACTTGGGTGTATTTTTTGAAGTAGTAATCAGAAGCTTGTGATGTCTTTAAGTCATTTAAGGCATTTGTGGAGAAACAAAGTGGCTACAAGATTAAAGCATTGAGAACAGATAGAGTTCAAGAATACCTCGTCTGTGTAGATTTCTTTGAGCAAAATGGAATCCATCATCAACTAACAACTAGGTACACTCCCCAACAGAATGGAGTTGTTGAAAGGAAGAACAAGACAATCATGGACATGGTGAGGTGCATGCTGAAGGCAAAACAATTGCCTAGAGAATTATGGGCGGAAGTTGTTGCTACTATTGTGTATATCTTGAACAGGTGTCCAACAAAGAGCGTTCGTGACAAAACACTAGAAGAAGCCTGGAGCGGAAGTAGGCCTTCTATTCGACATCTCAGAGTTTTTGGGTGCATAGCATATGCCCATGTATAAGATCATCTGAGGAAGAAGCTTGATGAAAAAAGGAGAAAAATGTGTGTTCATTGACTACTGCACAAATTCAAAGGCATACAGACTCTACAATCCGGAGACAAAAAAGGTGATTATTAGCAGAGATGTGACACTTGATGAAGGAGTGTGGGACTGGTTTCCAAAAATCCAAAAAGCAGCTGGTGGTAATTCTAGATGGTTGTGAAGAAAAGAATGGACATCAAGATCCAGCACTTAATGAGCCATAAACATCAAGTAGACCGCAGGGGGAACGAAGACTACCAGCCAGATTGGAGGATTATGTTGTGGGTAATGATAATGACCCATCTGATGAAGAAACTATCAACTTTGATCCAGTATATTACAATGGAGAATTCAAAGTTTGTGACACCCTTCTACCCCAACCTCTAATACAATCATCAAATTGAAATATAAGGAAAAGTTGTAGTCCACATCGGGTAAAAAGGTTCACAATTCTCTCTTTAAACAACTATTTGAATCCAAAATCAACTCAATGTAAACAAAAGGTTAAATCAACGATTTTCAAAAATTAAAATATTAAAATATCAACTTCATAAAAATCTCTCTTGGCCATACAAGGCACTTAAAATAGTTTTCATCTATCTCTACTCAATAACATAATAAAGTAAACCCTATTACTAATGCCCTGATGTCACACGTATCAAAGCGGAATCCCTTCAATTCAATACTCGGCACATTGCGTGCCATCTTCATTACCTATAAAATAACCACAGAGAGTACGGTGAGGAAAAAAACACATACTCATACATGCACACAGAAGGCTACCCTATCCTCACCCAACACATAATCATCATCAATCATATCATCGCATAATCATCATCAATAATCTCATCACATAATCATCATCAATAATCTCATCACATAATCATCATCATTCACCTCATCACATAATCATCATCAATCATAGCAACTCACACTCTTCGTATTCAACATATTAACTCATCACAATTATATAATTCACACTTCTCAAATCATCAAGAACACGTTCTTTACACTTTACAAATTAATATAAATTCACATATTAACGCAATCATAAAATGACATGTATACTCACTCTATGCTCATGCACGAAAACTCATCCTAAGGATCATGATTCGGAACTCCGCACAATGGACGCACCTCATCAATCTCCCTAGTTGTTACCAATGATGGCCCTATCGTTAACGCCCACTTGGCAGATAGGTTGCACAGTTATACAACCCCCCTTGGGCCCGTGCAAAGACATTCGCCCCCTGTCATCATTACCCACCCCTTATGGCCTAGATGACTAGCATAAAAAACACTCCCCTTGGAGTAATGCATCGAATGTCCCCCATCATGGTCGTCACCCTACTCGTCGTCCCCCCTTAGGACTAGGCCATATGCTAGCCACGCCTGGCTTATGCATCACACACATCTCATCTCAAATGTTATGTTCAATGCAATCATCATCATACCTCTTATCTCTCACATAATCTCAATGCTCAATGCATCATCATCAATTCACAAATACCTCATACAATCTCTATTATTATAATCACACCACATCACATAACAATTATTATAAACATAGGATATCACATAAGATATTCACATCACAATACTCATATCACAATTAATACACTTTATGCATCCAATTTAATTTCATCAATAAAAACCCCAAATATACGGCTACAGTGCGAACTAAATATCTCCCAACCCAGACTTCGTATCAACGATCCAACCGTTCAGAATCAAGAACCAGATGTTTCGAACCAGCTGTCAAAATTTCAGCTAGATCCAACGATGAACGAATCTGAAGTCGTTGTTTTACAGTCGCTACTCTGTGTAAAAACGGGAATGACTTTCCTCTACCTCTTCTTCAATCCCTACTCAAATCCTCAAGTTCCTAATTCAATTAAACTCGTTTTTACCGATTAAATTCACTGAAAACATCAATTATTTCAACGGATTACAGTTAATTCAACAATCGTTCAATTATGAATCTCACTCCCAAATCCTAATTTGACCCCTTCTTCGATAGTCTCGCTACCATCACTCAATTCATCAATAATATCACGTTTATACATCAAATCAATCACATTCCAAACATACAATACATGATTCACAGATAAATTCTCGAATTTATAATTTTTAGAGGGTCTTATGGTTGCCCCTCACTACCCAAGCACCCCAACATACACATATAAGCAGCACATTTTCCCCCGTACTTTAAAGTTTACGATCAAGAAATGAATAACATCACTCCCTTGATGATCTACTCTACTACACCTTCCCCTTGTGAAGTTGCTTCTCTCCTCCCTAGGGTTTGATTATCTGACGTTTGAAAACTAATAGGGTGAACTAGATAACCCTCCCCCTATTTAAATATCTAACTGAGTTGGGCCTACTCCAACCCACCCGTTACCCTTTTTAATTAAATAATACCTTTTTCTGAAACATAATAATAATATAATATTATTATTATTATTTCTTTATAAATCTTATTTTATTTTATTTATTCCTTTATTTTAGGAATTATTAGGATGTTACAGAATCCTTATCTATCTACTTCAAATTTAAATTCCAATCTTATAATTAAAACCTTATCCTAAATTTGTATTGATTCTTATCTTTAATCCTTGTGATCTCATTATTCCTATTTTAAAATCTGATCCTAATTTAAAATACTAAACCATATCTCTCTCGTAAGATTATCCTTATTAATCTTGATATTATTTATTAATATAATAATTACTATACTTATAACCATTAATTTTACTTGAAATCTTAATAATCCGATGTCTCTATTTATAATATTATATTATTATTATATCATAAATACAGTTATATTAATATTCACTATTATTATTATTATAAATCTTCTATTTTTACAACTAACGTCATCGGAATATAATTATGCGTATTTTAATTATAATTCTAGATTTCTAAATTTTGGGATGTTACAAAGTCGATTTCCACTCCAGTTGAAGAAAAGTTGAAGTTAACAAGAGAAACCGATGACAAGAACATAGATCCAAATATTACAAGAGCTTGATAGGAAGTTTGAGATATTCGACTGTAACAAGACTGGATATTGTCTTTTGAGTAGGACTGCTAAACAGATTTATGGAAGAACCTTGCATAAGTTATTTGCAAGGAGCCAAAAGAATTCTTAGATATATCAAAGGTAATCTGACTGAAGGATTTTTTTATGCCAATAACAATTATGTGAAACTTGTAGGATATATAGATAGTGACTGGGCAGGAGATATTGAAACAAGGAAGAGTACGTCAGGGTACACATGTCATCTTGACACTGGTGCGGTATCGTGGTCCTCAAAGAAACAATCAGTTAAAGCACTCTCTACGGCCGAGGCAAAATATATAGTTGCAGGCCTGCAGCCAGTTGTTGCTACACATGCAATATGGCTGAGAATAATTGTAGAAGTGATGCATCAGAAACAGGATGCTCCCACAGAGATATTTTGTGATAACAAGTCTGCCATTGCACTTTGCAAAAATCCAATTTTTCATGGAAGGTCAAAGCACATAGATATTCGGTTTCACAAGATTCGAGAGCTGGTAGCTGAGAAAGAAGTGGTGAGCGAGTATTGTAACATCCTAAATTTTATTAGGATAAATATTAATTAAATTAAATAGATTAATTAAGAAAATAATTAATTTAATGGGAAATAAATAATAGGAGTATTGCTATTATTAGTTTTATTTCGTAAAGATAATTTTAATTGAAAATAGAATAATGGGGGGTGAGAGTGGGCCCAAGCCCAATTAGTTATTTCTGTAAGGAGGGGTTAACAGAGTACCCTAATCCTTATTTGTATCATTCGTCAGTAAGCGAAACGCTAAGGAGGGGAGAAACGGAGTCTCAAGAGAGAGCTGTTGTGGAGTGAACGCCAAGAATCCAAGAAAGGACTTCCTTGCTATGATCAAGCTTCACTTAAGGTACGGTGGGGGAGAGGGTATTGCCTGTATATGCATGTAGGGGATGTTTGGGTAGTAATCTAAGAGTATAATTTTGAATTGATGAATTTAAAACTTAGAATGAAGATATAATATGTTGGTTGATGATTGATTTTATGTAAATTGATGAGTGTTGGATGTGATTAAAGATGATATTGAGAATAATGGAAAAAAGGGTGATTAGGGATTGAGAAATTGGGGGTTTGATGAATTGATGGTATAATCTGTAATTGATTGTTGATTTACGGAGTATTGGATGCTAATAATGATTATGTACGATGTTTAGACGTAAAAGATTGATTAGGGATTGATTGGATGAGTTTAGAGAGGTTTGAAATCGTGAATTCTGCAATTTGTGTCGCGGGTAATCGATTACCAGGTGTGGTAATCGATTACCAGAATGTTCTGGGCAACTCAGAAGCACTGTTGGCTTGCTGGTAATCGATTACGGGAGTGTTGTAATCGATTACCAGAGAGTTTGTTTGCGGGTAATCGATTACAGGGGTGCTGTAATCAATTACCAGAGAGTTTGCTTGCAGGTAATCGATTACAAGGTGGTTGTAATCGATTACCAGAGACCTTGTTTGCGGGTAATTGATTACTAGAGGTTGGTAATCGATTACCAGAGTGGATTTTGAGATCCTAACCGTTTGATGATGATTGATGTGTTTGAGAGTACTTTATAATGAGTATGGTGTTGACGATTAATGATGTTTGATGAGGATTGCGATGCTTATGATGATGAATAATGATGATATTTGATGATGAGTGTGATGATGTATTATGATGATAATTGATGATGAGTGTGATTATGATAATGATGTCGGTGTATATCACCTTATTATGATGATGTTTAATGATGAACATATTGATGTATGATGATAATGATGTCGGTGTATATCACCTTATTATGATGATGTTTAATGATGAGCATATTGATGTATGATGATGATGATAAGTGTATATCACTTTATAATGATGATGCTTGATGATGAGCATGTTAATGCATGATAATGATGATTTATGATGATGGTGTATATCACCTTTTGATGATGATGGTGTATAAGTTGTGCGGGCCCATAGAGGGTGTACAACTTAGGAGAGATGCCTTGAGCATATGTGATGAGACCTGAATTGTGCGGGCCCATAGAGGGGGTACAATTCGGGAGGTGAACTGAGTTGTGTGGGCCCATAAAGAGGGTACAGCTCAGGGGATCAAGATGGGGTGTTCGATGCACGGGCCCATAGAGGGGGTGCAACCTAGGAGTGATTGTACAGGCCCATAGAGGGGGTACAACCTAGGGTCAAATGTCGTTGTGCGGGCCCATAGAGGGGGTACAACCTGTCGGATAGTGTGTGGTAACACCGGTAGACCACCTTGGTACTAACTAGAGTGATTGACGAGGTGCACCCATTGTGTGGAGTTCTAAGTCATGATCTTTGGGTAGATGATGAGAGGAGTATTGGTGTGTGATATATGATGACGAAATTGTGTTATTAAATGATGATTGATGATGATGAGTATTATGTGTGAGAATAGAATATATGATTATTTGGGTGAATGATGGTATGAGAACTATATGATGATATATGAATGAGGTTATGATGATGATGAGCTTGATGAATGTATAAAGGATATATTTATGTGTTGTGAATAGGAATGATGGTATGACATGTATATGTTGATATAGATGATTAAATATATGTTGAGTTTTAGATGAATGTTATTCATTGGTAATTTAATGTATTGATGGCATGATATAATGATGTTGTGGGTGAGGATGGGTATTCTCTATGTGTATGTATAGGTAGTATTCCTTTTCCTCACCGTATTCTGTGGTTATATTTTACAGGTGTTGAGGAGGACACGACTGGTGTCGACTATGATTAAAAGGGTATGCTCTGATAGATGTGACATCAGGGTGTAATAGGGATGTTTTAATATGTTTCTAGATTAGGAGTATTTTGTGAACTTTTGGATGCCTTGTATTGCAGTAGACTAATAGTAGTTCTTTTTATGAATTGGAGATTCCGCTGCTTATTATTTAAATTATATTTGAAAGTTTAATTTCTTTTAATAAAGTCGTTTTCGAACTATGAGATATTATAAGAGTAATTGTGAACCTTTTTACCTAACGTGGGACTTTCCCTTTTCTAAACTACAATTTCTTAAATATATAAGAATATGGGGTAGAAGGGTGTCACAAGTATTGTTCAACTAAAGAACAAGTTGCATATATTTTTACAAAGTCGTTGAAAGCTGAGTTATTTTACAAGTTGAAGAAAATGGTCGGAATGATAGATGTTTGATTTAAGGGAGGCAATGTTAGCCTAATAAATCAAGCAACTTGTGAAACACAAACTTGGACGGTGGCCTAATAAATCAAGCAACATGTGAAAAATAAATTTGGGCAGTGGCCTAATAAATCAAGAAACATGTGAAAAATAACTTGGACGGTGGAGAAGTACAATAAAAATTGAACTCTCTTAGCCACCATAAATTTAACACATTTTCTTTATGATAAGATTTGTATTATTATAATATTTTTGTTTGCCTATAAATTGTTATGTTATGATGCACCATTGATGTAAGTAGAACTAAAATACAATATTGAGTGAAGTTGAATTGAGTTGTGAAACAAGCTCTTCCTCTTTCTTGCTTCCGCTGTGTGTGAATTTTAGAGAAAATAATGTCCCACGATATCAAGATTTAATTGGTTTACATACAAGATGATAAAGCACCCATTCCAAAAGCATCATCTGGTTTTGGTAGGTAAATCTATGTCTTACTATTGGTTGTAGTGATAAGTTTGTGGTACACTTAGGTACTGGAACTAGGGAGTCATAAAGTGAATAATGACCCTGGTGAAATTCTATGGTAATGTTAGCAAGTCTAAGACTTTGACAATCAAGCAGGTTTTCAACTACAAATAGAAAATAAAGGAAAGACCATTTAAGTGTATCAATCAGTATCAGTAGGACCCTCATCACTATCTCTAAGGTGCTCTTTCAATGGTTGTCCTAGATTTTTCCAGTTCTCACTATCCCATGCTGGATCAATTTCAGGCAGTTCATAGTCATCTGGGCGTAATGACAATTGGAACTCAGGTAGATCAGGCAATGCTTGAAGACCCCTGCATCATTAGCCAAATTCCAATTGTGCATATAACTCATTATATTTTCAAGGAAAATCAGGACTTCAATTAGAACATCAAATGAACTAATCACAGATTAGGAAGCAAAGGAAGCTCCTTCTTACTTCTCTTGCTCCAAGAGGTAACCATACATCTGGGACTTCCTTGATGCAACTTCAGGAATTTTCTGATTTAAATGCTTCATAGCACCCCAGGGTGGAGGAGCCCTTGACAAAGAAAAATAAAAATTTTAAGATAAAAGGTATGTGTCAGAAAAACCATAGACAAAACCAAAAAATCAATACCAACCTTGTGACTGGAGCTGCAAGACAAAAGCTCAAGCAGGCTTTCTTGCTTTCAGCCAGAAGTTCTTCTGCAGCAAGAAAACATGACACTGCACCAATGTGATTGCTTGGTTCATTACCCTTGTCTAGGATCAGGCCATGGTAGTAGTAAGCTGCAGCCTGAAGATATTATAAAAATTGATCAGGATTGGATCATTCATATTATTGGATATCTCAGAGCTTTGTCAATTGGATATTATTGGAGCATTTCAAACCTTGGCTTCAAGGAATTTCCATTTGATGAATCTTAGATGCTTCTTTCCATGTTCTTGGTTGATGTCACATCCTGACAAGCAATGATAAGCCTGCTCATGAAAGTGAGAAACACTTTTATTTCAGAAACAACAATCAGCAACAACAGGACTTAATAACATTGGTGTTAAAAGGAAATGTTATGTTTCAGTCAAATAATCTCTTAAACTTTTAATGAAGCAAAAAGGATTGAAGATATAAAGTTAGTGATTTCAAACATTAATGATGAATAGATGCTCAAAGGATTGAAATAAAGACCTGACTAAAGTAAATCAACTGTTCACATGCCAGCCTCCTTTTCACAGACAAAGTTGCCTTCTGACTTTCCACAGCAAGACCAAGCTGAATCTCAGTTCCCTAAATTGTCATGAAGGAGAGCTATTATACCAATCCAAAGACTTGTTTTACAAGCTATTTTGACAATTGGTCAATAGAATAAAAATTGAAGAAAAGGGCCTTTGTGCCACTTCCATGTTTCTGCATGTCCTTCTTTCATTATAATAGAAAAGCATAGAAAATGAAAAACATGCTTGCAATCCAATAATTGGAACTATATACACAATGGAATTGGAATTCTATTTGATATAATTCAAAGAGGAAAAACTCTACCATTGCAATGAAATAAACTAGAAGAAGTAAATGCTTGCACCAACAAGTACCTGGCCTAGTGCTTGAATAGCTATAGCCTCCAACACACCCTCCTGCAAGTCCTGGGGCAAAATTTTCCTGGATGTGGTGTGAAGGTAATTTCTTAATAGGGTGTTCAAAATTTTCCTCCAAAACTAGTTTTACAAACTTAAAATCTATATAGACATACTTGGTTTCAGCAGGTATCCTAGTAAGAATATGTCTGACACAGAACTCTAGGTATCCTGATGCCTTGAGTAACAAATCAATTGCTTCCCTCTTGCTATCTGACATTACAAAATTGGACATTTAATGATTATTGATTAATGATTGTTCAATTTGTGAATTCTCTAATGGGATCTGATTTCATGCTGCACTAGTAAAATATCTAAAAGGCTTATATTTATATATAGCTTATGAATTGGCACAAAACCTGAAGATACAACCCTGAATCCAGAGCCTGAATTGTCCTTTGGAATCATCAGTGAGTCAGCCTCTGACAGTGTCAGCATAGCCATAAAGTGAACGGCAGATAACACCTCAAACCAGGCATTTGCTATACTACCATCCTGCCAATTGGACTTTACCATGTTAAAGAAACTAAAAAAATTCAATAATGACAGAGAAAATAGTTAAGAATGAATTTGCTGATGGACATACTTGTCTTCCATCATTGAAATTTTTCCACTTGAATTCTATTAGCCCCTCTAGACCATACTCTGTATCATAAAGATAATTATAACACATTTGAGAAAAGCAGAGAAAATAATAGGTATTCCAGAAGGGGGGTATGTAAAGTTTTAACTTGTGAAAACCTTTCTTAGTAAGCCCAATCACAACACACAAGTATTCATTCAAAGCTCGCCGCAATTCAGCTATTGCTGATCCACCTGCATGAAATATTCAAATTTCAGACCAGCATATCAGTTTTGCTTTGCTATTTTTTTCTTTAAGAAATTTAAAATCTTTTTTTTTTTGAACATTTTTTTGTTTCCCAGATTATGGAGTTGGTTCAAGTGTATATATCAATGATTCACATCAGTAACATGTGCATGGAAAAAATCACCACCAGAAGAGCTAGTCTCACCATAGTGTGGATGTTCCAGCTCGAGCACTTCCAATATCTTTGGTTTATACCAAAAGATCAATATGCGCCAAACATATCTCTTGGGATAAGGTGGGGGTGCCAAAGACAAGAATTTCTCCCAACTGTATTTTTTCCATACACATAATGTAAAGATATCATCTAACCTAATACTATATGCTCAATGGACACAAGACTCTTTCATTTGGACTAACACATTATCTCTTTGTGATAGTTGAAATTTGAAAAAGTAGATTTCTTGGAAGATAGGCACTTTTAAGTTTTGTCCTATACAACCTACTTCTTATTCTTCAATTCTTCATTATATTTCACAAAACAGGTAACATAAAACCAAATACTAATAAGAAAGAGAAAAAGAAAGTAAGGGCACACCAGTATCCTCTGCTACCAACACAATCTGGTTCCGAAGTGAAGACAATTTATCAGCAAGATCTCGTGGAACTAATCCTTTAAGTGCCCTTTGAAGATCACATTGCACTGGAATTCTAGTTGATGGAGCTAAGACCACAACTTCAGGAAAATTTGACTTCTTCTTCCTATACACAGAGTAAGTGCACCCCATTCTTTTGGCATATGAGAGGATTCCTTTCAAGCATTACATATATGATCCTACACAAATCAACCATCCATTTTCACAATTCAGATAAACTGAGCATTAATGGTAATGATATGGGCATGCTGAGGCACTGAATGGGAAAAAGGATGGGACTTTAAATAAGCATAGTTGGCTGGCACATTTAACAGCATAAAACTGCTGGAGTTAAGCTCTTTTATGAAGTGGATGTGAAATGAAAAAAAAAAAAAAACTTCATCTAACCATAGTGTACATGATGAGCATTAATTGGATGGTGAAATGGCATTTTATTTAAAAATACCAAAAACAGTTGCAAATGTTTGGGACAGAAAAGACAGTAACTGCTGGTAGATTCAAAAGTGGCTGATCCATAAATAACAAAATTAAAAAAAAAAAAAGAAAACAAATCATGGGAGGAAAGAAAAAACACACAAACACACACAAGTTGGGAAGAAGAGAATAAAAGGAATATTAAAAGAGGGACAAAATCTGGAATAACTTACTGGATACAGAGAGGAGAGAAGGGAGGGGAAGAGAAGAGGGAAGATTCGTGGAGAGGGAGGACAACATGTATGTATGTTAATGTTAATATGAAAGTATCTATCTGAATCTGACTGAATAGGAAGGCTCAAGAACCGAGATATATCTCACATGGTGATGGCATAGAAGTCTCTGCTTCGTTGAAAGAAGCACGTTCAGTTGTTATAATTTTATTTGTTTCAGTAAACGCTCAGCTCAGCTACAACTAGCACAGCTACATTTGTTTAACCCTTTGCGTACATTTCTTTACTACAACATTCATTTCAGCTACTTTGAACTTTGAACATCATAATAGTCGACCAGTATTACTTAGGATGTGTGTCCTCTTAAGCCAAATCCTTAGGATATGGAATATCCAAACTTAATTAACCCAAAAAATTAACTTGTAGAATAAGGAATATCCAAACTTTATATATATTACTTTGATCATATCTCTAATTATTGATACTGGATATGGGATCTCAACACCTTTAAGCTCAGGGGCTAGACATCTTGATTGAAAAGTTATATCTGCAAGTGGCCTAATAATAGATCTAGAACATGCTCTAATATCATCCTTGAATGGGTTTGAATTTATTTCAATCTAAAAAATTAGCTTGTAGGTGAGACAAATAGTGTATGTTAATTCGAGCTATATTGGCCCGATGCGAGTCGAAGGCTTTTGTAGGTCAAGTTAAAAATTGAGATTTATTTTGACTTTTAAAATAAAAGCCTGATCACTATATTATGGGTAACCCAAATTTTTTTGTCAGTTTTTGTGGCGTTTTGTGCGTTTTTACAGGGTTTTTTTTTGGGTAACAAATTTTATCGAATTGGGCTAAAAAACTCAAAAGTTATTTGGAATTCTAAATAAAAAGCTAATACCTATATCTTTTGTGGGCTTTTGCGACAACTCTCTAGATGAACATAAGGGAAAAGATGACTTTTACGACAAATTTAATATCTGTTAGGGTAAAAAAGTACAAATTTGCCTAAGTCCTGAAGTAAAGCAATACTGCATGGAGTGCTTAGTTCGAAGGGACTCAAGAATTCGAAAAGTGTGTGCTTTGAAAAAAAGGATGAACTTTCAAATTATAATGTAGGTTTTGAAGCAGTTGATTGTCGAAGAGATATCGTCTTTATTACATGTAGACTAACACTTTTTTAGTGTCATCTTGTCTCGAAGGGGTGCTCCAGTTGCAGTTAGGGGCAATTACACTTCTTGAGACTGATATATGGGAGTGTAGAAGCAGTTATACCTTTGCAAATACGTGGTCAAATGGAACAAGAGGTCGTATCATTTTAACTAATGATTTGATTCTATATGTTTTTTAAAAGGGTTAAATATGGTTTTAGACCCTCAAATATAGTCGAGATTTGGTTTTAATCCCTGTAATTCAAAACAAGTGGAATTGGTCCCTCAAAAAATGAAAATCCCATTTTTAGTCCTTATCAATGATTTTTCGTAGTTAATCCGTAGCAAAATTTGTAGCTAAACTGTGCAAGCAGACTAAATTGATGTATTTTCAGTTTTGAAGAACCAAAACCACTGGTTTTAAATTACAGGGACTAAAACCAAATCTTGACTATATTTCAGGGAGTAAAAACATATTTAACCCTTTTTAAAAAATAAGTTACTCTAAAATATATTTTCTTTAAAATATTTAAGGTAAACAAGTAAGGATATCCTTATCATCAAATTTTAATAAATAATTATTACAATACATTTTATATTGAATAAAAAATAAATATATCTTTACTTGCACAAGTTAAAATGATAAACTTACTTAAATAAAAAAAAATGAATAACTTACTTCAAATAACGTAACATAAATAACATTCTTCAATTTCTGTATGTGTTGATTTTTTAGCTTAATGAATATGATTGGTTTGCATGGATCAGATCATATGAGAAGTTATAATGTAAGGTAAGTCCTAGGTGGTTTGGAAAGTGTTGGCACATGTGAGTTAAGAGTAAACCACCACTTTAGTCCTGAAAGTGTGGTCAACTGTCAATTTAGTTCCGAATTGGAAAAATTGTTAATTTAGTCCCTGAAAGTGTAAAACGTTGATCAGATTAGTCCTTTTGTACTGTGTGTTAGTTAACAAAATGTGAAGCAAAAGGACTAATCTGACTGACGTTTTACACTTTCAGGGACTAAATTGACAGTTTTTTTTAATTCAGGAACTAAATTGACAGTTGACCATATTTTCAGAGAGTAAAATGGTTGTTTACTACGTGGGTTAAGGATGAAGGAAGTAGTGGGCCCAGAGATGGACCGCTTTCTGGGAATACATCCCCGTGATACACGGCAGCCATTGGCCCTTAGTTCTACAAAGCCAGTCGATTTGTTCAGAACCTCAGATACTGCTCGTTCTAAAAATTGGGTTGAGAATCTTGACATGATTTTGGTGATAGATGGTTTGATAAGGAGTAAAGACCAATTAAAGTTCCTACCAAGTTAACGAAAATTTAAATAAATCAACACGACCAACAATCTTGCAAATTGTATGGATATATTATTAAAATATAAAAAAATTAAAGGAAATTTTTAAAACCACATCTTTTTAGTTGTTGTTATTAGTTATGTTCTCTAATTCTAAGTGATGGCGTAACAATATTTTTTACATATTTTTTTTCCTATTTATATGAATTTCAAATTTTGTAAGAGTTTTTTTGTAGATTTTAAAATTTACAAAATAATTCCTTAGAAATTTTTTACAATAAAACAGGAATTTTACGACAATATTTTTACATAAAAAATTGATGGCCTTTTTGAAAATTTAATGTACATGATTATTCCAAGATAAAAATTCACAAGAAATATATTGTGAAATTTAACCCAAGAAAAGTCACAAGAGAGTTGTAAACATGGTTTGCTAAAGTATAGTTAACAACAAGAACTAAACATACATGAATTTAACAAAAAAAAAACAGAGAATTAAAATCAAATTTCACTATATTTTGAGGAACTAAAAATACTTTTAACTTGAAATTAAATAAAAGCTAATATAATATTTGAAATTTTAAAGATGAATTTAATTAGTATAATAATTAATTATAAATATCTTATTTTGTTTAATGTTGACTTAAATAAATTTAAATATCAATTGAAAAATTAATGAAATTAATGTTATTCTTTAATTGAATAATTAAATAAAAACAGAATTAATATTGATTTGATTTTAATTTAATATAAAAAATTTGACATGTATCATGATATGAAAAGAATACCTCATTTTATGAAAGATATGACATAATTTCATCACATTTAAGAATTAAATTATAAATATAAATAGATATTTTTTATAATATAAAACATAAATTACATAAACAAATATTTGCACGATTTGACTTAATTTGGTTTCTTTGTTTTTGTAAAACTTGATTAAATTAAATTCATGAAGATAGCTAAAGACACTTACCCCAATAAAAGGGATAATAGATACAGAAGTGCAAATCTACAATGTTTCAACAAACAAATAATACAAAACATATCTTGCTCACTAAAAGATATATACAACAAAACAAACAAAACTAAAAAAACTCTTTTTCACCGCAACCAGCTATATCGTAGAAACCAAATTACTCACTTTTAAGTAAATATTGAATTTTGGGTAAAATATGTTTTTAGTCCCTATAATTTTAGTAAGTTTTGTTTTTCATCCGTATAATTTTGTTTTGAATCATCCTCCCAATTTTTTTTTAAAATAGTCCCTCCCTCTAAAAATAATGTGTGTCTAATGTTTATGTGACACACTTCATACCTGATCATCAATTCTAGCTATCTTTGACTAATCCTATGTGGTAATCCTTGTAAAACATAAAGAACTGCACCTGTCTTCAAACCATCAGTGCAGCATGAGGCAGTAGTGTGTGACTCCATCCCTCTGCTTTTCTTCTTCTTTCTTGTTCTAATTTTTCAGTTACATATATGTATTGACATTTATTAATTCCATGAATTAGAGTGAAGAACAGGATAATAGTACACATAGAGATTACCTAATGAGTTGTGTGGGATCATTGAACTTCCATCTAACAACATGGCACTGCTTATTAAGTTTCAAAGGCAAGTAGCAACTTCACTTATAGTAAGAATATTGCCAGGCAAACAACATTCTTTTCACCTCTGTACTATTAAATAGGCTTTTGTGTTTTATTCTTTCTTTCTCTGTTTTTCATTTTCTTTCTTGCTCTAGTTTTTCACTAATTGCTTTCCTTTCTCACACTCTTACTATTATTCTCTCTTTCTTTTTCTTTTAAACCTCTATTTCTAACTTATGAAATTTCTTCTTCTTTTTTTTTTCAAACAGGTGGTGATGCAAGGGCTTTGGTTATGGGTAGTGGTTGGAGATACGATTTTAGGGTAAGAGGTAGAGGTGGCCTGGTAATGAGTCTATTTTACAAGGATTGCCACATAGGATTAGTCAAAGACAGTTAAGATTGATGATTAGGAATGAAGTGTAACACAAAAGCATTAGACACACGCTTTTTTAAAGGAGGGACTATTTTAAAAAAATTGGAAGGGCAACTTTTTTTTTTAAAAGAAACTATAGGGACGAAAAGCAAAACTCGCTAATTTTATAATGACCACATATTTCACCCTTGAAATTTTTTCTCTTTTTTTCTTCCGTTTGATTCTTATATTTCCTGGCCAACCAACTATATGCCCACACTGCAACTATGCAACAGGAAGGTCGATAAACAAAAGTAGGCAATCTTAGCCGCACTAAATAAGCGCAAGAAGGAGAATGATGATGCTCACTATAAGAATGTTTCCTTTTTAGAGGCGAACATTTAGTGTCGGCCATGACAGGCATTGACAGCAATATTATGGGGATGCATAAGCAATTATTTATTACTTATTTATTTATTTATGTCGACCAGGATGATGTCAATGCTTTGATGATACATTTTAGCTTGTTGTGGAGTTGGCTGAATGTCTCTAGAAGAGGGGGGGATTGAATAGAGACTTGTAAAAATTAATTCCCGAAAAGCTTAAAACCAAACTGAGCTTCGTTCTCGAGCTCATCAGCTTGGAGTCTCATATTAGAGTTGACAAGAACAAATTAATGAAGCTCAGATTATAAGTACTAGTAAGACTTAAAACTTAACTTTGACAATTTTGTTATATTTAAGATTAAGTTCAGTTCAGTCTATTTAATGAGTTTAACTTAAGCTTCAGTAAGTCGTAAAACAATTATAAGTCAGCAAGGTAGAGAGAAGAGATGCACAGAGAGTTATCCTACTTCACCCACTCCTTGGGCTACGTCCAGTCCTCACAACCTTGTGGTATTTTTACTATGGCAACCTTGTCAATTACAAGTATTCTTTCTGCCTCTTCAGGCTCACCCTCACACCAAGCTTAGGCACCTCCTAACCTGGCTGAGATCCAAGTATTCTTTACCTTGCCTCTTCAGGCTCTTACACTGCTCACACTGAGTCTAGGCTCCTCCTAACTCAGCTGAGACTATTACAAAGGTGGAGTAGAGATGATGTTTGACTAGCTTAAGCTACGTACAAGCTACAAATATACAATGAGCTCAGCTAGGTGTTTCTCATTCTAAGAGTTACAAGCAAATGATGAAAATGTGAAAGAGAATGTAAGATGCAGACTTAAGATCCACTCAAGTATAGTTGAGATTGAGTTGAGCTTGACTTGAGATTCAGTTGAGACAGATAAGTCAGAGAATATTCAATGGTGTCTCTCACAGTGCTTTGACTTGAAATCTATCTTTTATATCAAATGAAACTAGTCGTTACTAGTCGTTAGAAGAGAGAGAGTGCTTTTTACTTTTCTGACACGGGCTCAGGTCTGCTCCGATGTGCGCTGTAGCACTTGCAGTGTACTTGCATTGTCCTTTTCTTTATTTCCTGGAGCTTGTGTCTGAAGCTGAGTCTCTGTCTAAGTCTCAGTCTTATCTTTATATCTGGTTCTTAGTCTCTTGTACAGCTGAGTCTTAGTCTAAGTCTTGCTTTCCAAGCTCAGCTTTCACTTGGTCATCTGAGTCTAAGCTTGGTTGTGTATCTAAGTCTCAATCTTTGTCTTACATCCTTAGCTCTTCTAGTCTTTGACCTTGTCTTTTGTGTGAGAAATTCGCATCTTTTGATCTAAGGATTTTTTATTTATACACTTCAGCTTCATTCTTTCTTTTAGAATCTTAAGTATTAATTATTTAGATGTAGCTTGATTAAGCGTCTCAACTTGCCCTTAATCAATAAAAAATTATCTTGTAGTCTAGGGATCTAAGAGCTGCAAGCACTTGATCACACAGTTAGTAAAACATAACATCTTAGATATACTTCTTTGCTTTCTCACTTTTGATGGTTTGATTTCATTAAAACTCTTAGGAGTAAATTTGTCTTAATAATCTCCCCCTTTTTTATAATGGAAAACCATAAAAGTTTTGTAAGCTTAGAGAATATCTAAGGTTGAAAAATATGAATCTTAACTCCTCCTGAGTCTTAACTCCCTCTGGGTTTAAGGGATTTAAGACTTTGGTAAACTTTTGCTCAAAATTGATTTATCATTTAAGATTCCGGAGTTGAGATTTTCGTTAAATGCCAAACAAATAAGGGAGATAATTTTGACATAGAACAGTGAATTTTCATTGATCATGATGAAGTTGAGATTACATCAGGTAATCAAAATGTAATTGAGATCACAAAAGAGAAAATTCATACAAAATTCATACAGCCAACAAAACAAGCAACTAAGTTTCCCTAAAATCCCTAACTACTCCCCCTTTTGCCATTTTCAAAAGGAGACTCAGGTGGTCTTGGTACAGCCTGAGGCACATTAGAAAGAGGAGGCAGATTGGACAAGTGTTGGTCAATCTGATGATTATACTCGTTTGAAGTTCTTATAGCTTGAAGCACCATGTCTATGCCATTGAGAATGGAATCTTGCCTTCTCTTGTGCCTTTTCAGCTCCTTGAAGATTTTCCTTTGGAGGTTTTGTTGACTTGTACCAAACTCTTGTTGTTGTTGCTGCCGTTCTTTATACAATTGATTGAGAAAGGTGTTGATGGAATTAGAGAGATGAGTGGGAATTGACTGTGCAGGTGCAGAAGGTGGTGGTGCTAACTGATCAAAGTGCGGGGGAGAGTGGAAGAGTGAATCCACAAAAAAATTCCCTGATGTAGGGAGTGAAGTTTGATGAGAGTAAGTAGGAGGAGAGTAGACATGAGTCTTTCATCTTTCTTGAGTCTCAGGAACTTGTTCCTCATGTGTGGGTGGTGAGACTCTCTCCTCTTGCACAATCTCAGTTGGTATAGCCTCATCAGGTACTTCTTTATCCAGACTTACAAGGGTCTCAGCAACTACTCTAGTGATGGGAGAGGGTGATGGATTATGAGGAGGAGAAGGATGCGGTGAGACTTAAGGAGTTGAGACTGGGAGATCTTCAGTCTGAGCTTCATCATGAGCTTGAGTCTCAACAGGCTGAGATGGTTCTGACCTCAAGGGCTGTGGTTCAGAGTGAACCAAGGCAACATAAGCGCTTGCTTTCTTGACCTTCTATTTTTTTCTTCCTTACGACTTCAGTTGTGCCCTGTGAGTCTTCACCAAGAGTCTCACGCATTCTTTTCTTTTTCTTGTCTTTCTTCTTTGTCACTGTCTCTGGACAGGACATTTTGGAGGATGGAGATGCTTGAACTGTAGAAGGAACCTTTGAAGGAGAGTCAGAGGGTATAGTAAAAGTAGGGGGTGGAATAGACTTACCATAAAGCTTCAAGGCAAGGATATTTGATTTTCCAAAGTATGAGAGCTTCTCCTAAGTCTCTTCAGTCCCAGAGAGATCTATCTTGAAGTGCTTCAGTATTCTGGTAATGAGCATTGCAAATGGGAGGGAGGCAGTCATCTTTGCGTTATTGAACGCGTATTCCATGTGCTTGAGAATCAAATAGGGAAGGTTCAGTGCAATCCCATACTTGAGATGGTACATGACCATCAAGTCCCTTGCATACATCTTGTCAAACGTCCCAGCCCTTGGGATAATGGATTTGACAACCAACTGGAAAAGAAAACGACCAAAGTGATTGAGAGCAGAGGGAGAGAGGCTTATCTTAGCTTGACTGAAGAGAGATGCTCCAACGATCTCAGATGAGATGTCAAGAGTTTTCCACCACTGTTCCTCATTATAGATCCTGTTCCCAGCAACCGATGCTTGAATGATGGCTCCAAGCACTTATTCAGTCAGCTTCATGTGAACCCCTTTTAGATTGGCCACAACATGTGGCAAACCTTTAGATGCCCCTCTCACAGTTATGCATCAGGCATATAATGCCCTTGTAAGCTTGGGATAGATAAGCTCAGACATACTTAGATAGGCTTCCCAACCTTGCTTTTTGAGATATGGGACAACATCCCAGTTTACTTGCCTTAGTTATTTAGGGAGAATGACTCTCCTAATCACAAACTTTCTTTCCCTGAACCTTCCCATGAACTTGCTTTCAACTGCTTCATTTTCAAATAAGTCAGACTGGAAAGATAGCTTCTTACTCTTGCTGCCTTCGCCAAGCTTTCCCTTACCTTTGACGAAGGAGGAAGGGATGGTAAGATCCACATGAGTAGGGGATCTGGGCTTCTTTGGTGCAGAGGTTTTGACCATGTTGGAGGCTATCCTTACAGATTTTCTGGATGGTGATTTCTTCTTGTAAGAAGATGGGGATTTCATTTAAGAGAAGATGTTGATTTAGTCTTGGAGGATGGTTGAGATGGAGTCTGGGTATACTCAGACTCGGTGCTTAGCTGAGGGGTACGAGAACATGTCAGCCTCTCTTGACTTGAGGCTAAGGAGCCCATTGATTCGCTTGAGTTAGAGGACATGCTTAACTCTGGAATTGAAGAAGATGAAGAGAGATGAGAATGAGGGAGTTTTATTGCAGGAATCTTGATACGCATGAGTAAGGAGTGTTTGAACAATCTTTCCTTTTATAGAAATGAGTTGAGATGGAGAGAGAGAAAGAAGAGAATAACTCGTGAAGTGTGGGAGGCAGTTGAGCGGTTGGGGGGCTTTTAAATGCAACAGCTAGTGAGGCGCTTTTAGAGGTAACCGTTCTGCGCAACTAGCCATTAGTGGTCAGTGACTCAGAGACGGTTATCAACGTCTCTTTAACCGTTTCAGCTTCTGAGCTTAGACCCAATCTTGGTTTCATCTCAGCTCTATCTCAGACTGAGTCTCAGGTCTGAGCTCAATCTCAGATCTGGACATAGTCTCAGTCTCAGTTCCATACCATATTTTAATTTAAAATTTAAATCTAAACACTTACTCATAAGCACACATGTTTAAATGATTTATGATATAATTAAATCTATCTTCAATAAGAGGCTTTGTAAAGATGTCAGCAAGTTGACTCTTTGTCTCAACAAAAATAAGCTCAATATTTCCTTTTGAACATGTCTCTAATAAAATGGTGCTTAATATCAATGTACTTGGATCTTGAATGATGAATTGGATTTTTAGTTAAATTTATTGCACTTGTGTTATCACATAAAATTGGAATTTTAGAGTACCTTAGAGCATAGTCCAGCATCTGAGATTTGATCCACAAGATTTGAGTACAGCAAGTTGTAGCTGAGACATACTCAGCTTCAGCTGTTGATAGTGCTATTGTATTTTGTTTATTGCATGACCATGAGACAAGACATTTTCCAAGAAACTGGCATGTTCCACTTGTGCTCTTCCTATCCAACTTGTCTCCAGCAAAGTCAGCATCATTATATCCTGTGAGATCAAATCTGGTACCTTTCTCATACCAAAGGCCAAGCTTAGTAGTTCCAATTAAATATCTAAAAATTCTTTTGACAACTTAGAGGTGAGACTTATTTGGATCAAATTGGTATCTAGCACAGATACCCACAACATATTGAATATCAGGCCTATTAGCAATTAAGTACATAAGAGATCCAATCATACCTCTGTACAGCTTATCTGAGACTGACTTACCTTGTTCATCTTTGTCAATATGAGTTGATGGATGCATAGGTGTATTCATTGGCTTGGCATCATTCATTTTGAATTTCTTCAAGAGATCTCTTGTATACTTCTCTTGATGTATGAAGATTCCATTTGATTGTTGTTTGATTTGTGAGCCAAGAAAGAATCTTAGCTCATCCATCATACTCATCTCAAACTCACCCTGCATGAGACTTGAGAATTCTTGACAAAGAGATTCATTAGTTGAACCAAAATAATATCATCTACGTATATTTGAACAATTAATAAATCTTTATTATACTCCCTTTTGAACAAGGTTGTGTCAATCTGACCTCTAGAGAATCCATTGTCAACAAGGAATGAGCTCAGTCTGTCATACCAAGCTCTGGGTGCTTGCTTTAGTCCATGCAGAACTTTTCTCAGTCTTAGCACATACTTAGGATGTTTTGGATCTTCAAACCCAGGGGGTTGTCTCACATAGACTTCTTTTTCTATTACTCCATTTAAGAAGGAACTTTTCACATCCATTTGATAAAGCTTGAAGTTTTTATGTGTTGCAAAGTCTATAAGTATCCTTATGGCTTCAAGTCTTGCCACTGGAGCAAATGTCTCCTCATAATCAATCCCTTCTTGTTTATTATATCCTTGAGCCACAATTCTTGCTTTGTTCCTCATGAATTTTCCTTTCTCATTGAGCTTGCTGCGATACACCCATCTAGTACCAATTATGGACTGATGAGAAGGAGGAGGAACCAAATCCCAGACTTTGATTTTATCAAACTGGCTGAGCTCTTCTTCCATTGCTTTGACCCATGACTCATCATTTAGGGCTTCTTGGATGTCCTTAGGCTCTATTTCAGATAGTAGAGCCATCATATTTTCAGCATTTCTAAATGATGATCTTGTTATGACTCTGTCTAAGGTCTCTCCAATGATTTGGTCCCTTAGATGAGACCTAACCAATCTCCAACTTCTAAGCATCTCAACGGCGTGTTCAAGTTGAGTCTCAGGTATAGTTTGGTTCACTAGCTCAAGCTCAGTTTGATCTTTGCTCTTCTCTTCTGTTTGGGAGTGATCTTCATTCTTAGTCTGAGGTTTCCTATTGAGCTTAGTCTGAGGTGTCCTTCTGAGCTCACTCTGAGATCCCCTTCTGAGCTCAGTCTGAGGTGACCTTATATCCTTTTGATCTAGGGCGAGTCTTTCCCTTTCTTCAACTTCTTTGTTTGAGATCTTCAAGTCACCCATCATCTCTTATATTTCTTCTTCTAGTCTCTTTTGTGGGATCCCCTATACCTCATTGAACACTACATGCATAGACTCTTCAATAGTTTTAGTTTTCAAATTATAGACAAGGTAAGCTTTAGATGTAAGTGAGTATCCAAGAAAAATTCCCTTATCAGACTTTGTGTCAAACTTTCCCAATAAATCTTTTGTGTTAAGAATGTAGCAATCACATCCAAACACATGAAAGTAAGAAATAGAAGGCTTTCTCCTTCTCCATAGTTCATATGGGGTTTTAGTTAGGATCTTCCTTATGGTAACTCTATTTATGATGTAGCAAGATGTATTCATAGCCTCTGTCCAAAAATATTTCTCAACTCCAGAGTCACTGTAACGACCCGAAAAATAAAAAGATTTGAAAAATAATGGAGTCGCCACCAATTTTATTAAGGAAAAATTGGAAAAACCTTCTGATTTTTGCAATACTGGCCTTTGAAAAGAATTTGAGTTTGGGAGTCTATTTATGTACAGGGAAGGGTGGAAACTTAATCCCACTGCACCCCTGACACATCCATTCAAAGAATTACTGATAAATTTTAGAATATTTATTTTCCCCTAAAATAACATAAATTACGTGGAAGAAGACAAACTAAAAAGATACAATGAAATAAAAAGAATGATTATTTACAGAGAAAACAACTGTGAATAGTTAACTTGAGTTTAAGATCACCAAGTTGTCACAACTCAGATGTCCTAATATATAAGTTTACAATGATTAATTTTTAAAAAATATTTAAGAATCATCAAGTTGTCACAACTCAGATGTTCTGAATAAAAATTTAAAAGGCATTATGCTTGAAATAAATAATTTTATTTAATATTAAAATGAAATTATGATCACCAAGTTGTCACAACTCAGGTGTCTAAAATATAGAATTTAAATTGCATTACCTAAAATGAATAATTAAATTAACCTTTTGAAATAGAAAACTAATTTAGGATCACCAAGCTGTCACAGCTCGGGTGTCCTAAGATATATCATTAACTCTAAAATGATCAATTTTATTTATAATAAAATATTTTAGAATCACCAAGTTGTCACAACTCAGATGTTCCGAAGTTTATAATTTAAAAGGCATAATACTTAAAATATACAACTAAATTAAAATTAAATTAGGATCACCAAGTTGTCACAACTCAGATGTCCCAATATTAAAATTAACAAGATATAATATCTAAATAAAAAATATATATTTATACCTAAAATATATTATTTGAGATCACCAAGTTGTCACAACTCAGATGTCCCAATATTTATAATCAATAAGATATAATATCCAAATGATCAATTTAAGCAAAAAAAAAATTATGCGTAAAATATTTGAGATCACCAAGTTGTCACAACTCAAATGTCTCAAATTTTAAAATTAACAAGACATAATGACTATATAACCATTAAAAAAAATTATATACATAAAATAAATTATTTGAGATCACCAAGTTGTCACAACTCAGATGTCTCAAAATTTATGGATTACAAAGATGTCAATATCTAAATTAATTCTTTTTATTTCAGTAAATGAAAATATATTTTCTCTAAACAAATTCTTCAAATCAAATAAATCTCTTTTGCTTTAAATTTTAATTCCAAAGAAGATAAAAAAAAAACCTAACAAGCATTTACGCATGAATTCACCTAAAAAGGAAAATTTAAGTGAATGTTGAACTAAATTTTACCAACTCATTACTTCTCTGTTTTTATAATAGCAAGATTTCAATTTATTTACAAAAAAAAACCCAAAACAACTTGACATAGCAATGAACCAGCCTCAATGCTTTTCAATCTAATACATGCATTAACAGACACAAGGAACTTTTATTTACTTTAAATTAATTAATTTTTTCTTTCACAATCAGCATAGGAAAACTCATTTATCAATCCATTAGATATGTTACAAATAACTACTCCACTCCAACACCTGTCAAGAGCTCAAAGAAATTATGACCAAAGCTAATTGAAACACATAAATTAAGACTATCATGTTCCGGTTATCATTATCAGATTGATCTAGCAAATATTCAAATTAAGACTCTCACTGTTGCATTCAAGACCACGATATCAGTGAACAAAAAAGACAGTAGAATTCCAACTCATGTCACAAACACCCAAAGTCTTATACATATCTACCATCCACAAAAACTATGGCAACAAAGCCACTTTGGTAATCAATAATAATATCAGATTCTTCACACCTGTGAGTTAAGCTGTAAAACAAAACTAGAACTCAAATGCTTCAGTTAAGAACAGGGCTATTTCCCCATGCCAACAAACTATTCAAACTAACCCCCTTCAATATTAAACTTTCTCAAATTAGCCATGAACTTACAACAGAGGTGCAGAGGTAGTGATTAAAAAAGGAACCAGATCAACACTCACATTTTCTACTAGCAAAAAGACCAGCCCAATGAACCTTTCTTAAACCTCTCCTAACATAACTTTGTATCCAAATTCACTGCTCTATCATACAAAATCCATGATGTTAAATACTCAAATACATAGGTTCAAGATAATAAACTCGACTGTTCCAAGACTTGCTATTGTGTCAGCTTCAACCATGAAAAGGAAGAAAAAAAAACACAACTCTAGAAAGACTCACAACTTGCTTCGGGTAAGGTAACATATTACTTAGGAATGAACAATAAATTATAACAACATAATAAAAAGTAGCAGTATAGTGAAAGGGATATTATTTGAATCGCTCCATGGCAATAATAATGAGAAGCAGTAACTAGAGCATTCTATCAAGCAGCTTGTATTCATAAAAAAGTGAGAATGGAGATGACATTAATCGAATTCAAATCTGTACATGAGCATAACTAAAGAAGGAAAAGGTAGATTCGGCGACCTTCTTCAAGAATACAATGACTGAGAAATTGCTCTTCTTCCTAACCCATCAATCCACCAAAAACTATCTCAAAATTTCTCGTTATTTCGAACTGAAATCTCCAGAAACCGAAGAAGCCCCCTTCTCTGTCTTAAACGAAAACGAAAGTCCCTCTTCTCTGCTTCCAATCCAATCCCCCTGGTCTCTGCTTCCGAATGACAGACCCCTTTTCTCTGCTTCCCTAATGACCGTCCCCCCTTTCTGGTGGCATGAAGTTGTACATATAGCTAAGATTGTCCTCCTCTGTCTTGACTGAGCATCGAGACTTGGTCTCCGCTGCTTCGAGCAGTGTGCTACGTGGTGAGACCTGGGTCCATCGTGGTTTCCTCTTTTATGCTCCATCTTCACTGCTCTAGACTTTGTTCTTCCCAATCTTCTGCGATTTTCCTTTCTCGCCTCTGTTGGTTCTCCATCGACAATGACAGGACGCATGCTTCTCACAACTTTCAGATGTACTCATCTGTTATAGCGTGTTGGATTTCATTGACCAGCAGATAGAAGCTTGTGGTGCCGCTGTCATGGAACTGATGGGTAAAGGGAGGAGATGCAATCTGTTATGTTTAGGGTTTTCTGAATTTAAAGAACGATTCAAAGTTGTGGGTCGGATCTGGATTCAGTAGTGATTGTCACTTGGGTTATCTGCTGACTGGTGGGCTGAGTTGCGCCAATCTTGGGCCCAATATGAGATTCTGGGCTGTTTGTCTCTTTTTTTATTTCAGCAAGGAAAATACCTTTTTTCTTCATTTTTTTATTTTTCCTTTCAAAATTTTTCACATTTCTTTATCCTTTATTTCATATATGTTTTTTTTTTCACTTTTTTGAATTTTTTGGACAAAATTGGGTGTTCACAGTCACATAATAAGGTCCTTGCTATTTCTTGGAGAGTTCTATTCTTTCTTTCAACTACACCATTTTGTTGGGGTGTTCTTGGACATGAGAAGTTGTGAGTTATGCCATATTTATCAAAGAAGTTCTTGAATTTTTCATTCTCAAATTCTCCTCCATGGTCACTTCTTACAGTACCAATTCCGTATCCTTTCTCAGATTGGACCTTTTTGAAAAATATTTTGAAGTTTTCATAAGTTTCATCCTTTTGAGATAGGAATAGAACCCAAGTAAATCTTGAGAAGTCATCCCTATTACAAATCCATATTTTTTACCACTAAGACTGGCAGTCTTAGTAGGTCAAAATAAATCAATGTGGAGCATTTCAAGAGGTCAGGTGGTACTTACATGAGTCTTAGGTTTGAAACTAGTCTTAGTATGTTTATTTTTTATGCAAGACTCACAAACCATATCTTTGTCAAACATGATCTTAGGTAATCCCTTAACAAGAGACTGACTAGAAAGTTGCCCTATGGTTCTCATGTTAATATGTCCAACTCTCTTACGCCAAAGCCATTTCTCATTTTCATGAGACACGAGACAGTTGAGATCAGATAGATTCTCAAGTGAGACTGAGTAAAGATTTTTGTTTCGTTTTCTAGAGAAAATGGTTTTCCCAGTCTTAGAGTCTATGATCTCACAAAAAGTAGGTTGGAAATTAACATGATAACCATTATCACATAATTGGCTTATACTAAGAAGATTGTATTTCAAACCTTCAACAAAATATACGTTCTCAATCTGAGCTGATTTTGTCTTACCAATTTTACCTATATCCATTAATCTGAGTTTTACTATTGTCTCCAAATGAGACAACTCCAGAAGCTTTCTCTTCAAGTGTTGAGAACTTGCTTTTGTCTACTGTCATGTGCATTGAGCAACCACTGTCCAACACTCACAGAGTCTTTGCTCTTACTGCTGCCAGGAAAGTCTGCAACACATTGAGATTTTGCTTTAGGTACCCACTTGTATTTGGGTCCTATATGATTAGATACCTTCCTCTTAACTGCTACTTGTCTCATATAGCAATATGATGTCTTATGGCCAAACTTACTACAACATGAACACCTTTCTTTATGCTTCTTTGCTGGAATGAAGAAATTCTTATACCACACCTCATTGGTAGGCTTGTCATAGCCTAATCCAACTTTGTCAAAAATTCCTTTTTGAGATCCAATCAATCTCTCAAGGTTTTTTGTGCCTTTTACAAATTTAGCTAGATCATCTATGAGAGTTATATTTTGACACTTAAGTTTTTTATTTTCTTCAAACAATTTCTTTGATTCCAACTCAGCTTGAGCTTGAGTCTGAGCTTTGATGTGTTCAGACAGTTTCATGTGAGACAACATGAGAATGGCATTTTTGTGATTCAAATCTTCATTTTCTTTTTCAAGAAATTTGATCTTTTCTAAAGCTTTGTTGAGCTCAGATTTTAATAAAGAACTTTTTGAAGCCAGAAGATTTGAATCATGAAGAAGGTTCTCAAAGGTTGACTTAAGCTCGTTAAAAGAAAGATCAGAGTCAGACTCATATACCTCTTAATCTGAGGAGTCACCATCAGCCATCAAACACAAATTGGCTAACTCATCATCTCGAATTTCTTCTTCCACCGTATCATCCTAGATAGCCATCATTACTTTCTTTATGAGACTTTTCTTTGTGTCTTTTCTTAGTTGAGGACACTCAGTTTGATCTGTCATGGCTTGTTACATTCGAAGCATATGATTTGTCCCTTCTTGTCAGACTTAAGCTCACTTCTTCTAGAGGGAAATCTTCTTCTTCCACTTCCTCTAGACTTCCACATTTGTCTTATTCTTCGTGAGATAAAGGCTATCTCATCATCCATCTCAATCTCATCACCATCATCTTCACATTCGTCACTATCCGTGTCATGAGATGAGTTTAGTGAAACTTGACGAGATGAGCTTACCTTTTTACCTTTGGAGTTACTGGATGAAGCTTTCAGGGCAATGGTTTTTGGCCGTCTGATGAGATCTTCTTCCATCAGCTCTTGCTCATGTACTTTGAGTGAGTCAAGTAGTTCATCCAGTCTGAGTGTGCTCAGATCCTTAGCTTCTTGTGTGGCAGTGACTTTGGGCCTCCAAGGCTTAGGTAAGCTTTTTAGAATCTTTCTTACAATATCTTGATTTGAGTAAGTTCTTCCCAAAGACTTGAGATCATTTGTGATGACTGTGAAGCGTTGATAAGTGAAAATTATATGATAAATTAGAGTACCTTTTAGTTCACTTATCAAGGATAAAATGGTATTTTTGCCCCAAAGTAATCCTTTTTATTAAATATTAGATAAATTATATTTATTAATCTTGAATTTGAATTTGATGCTATTCTGATATAAATTGTGTTGATTTCTGCAAAATATTGCAAAGATTTGATATGAAGGAAAGATAACATTAAATAAGGGAGATATCTGCAAGATTTGAAGTTTAATTGAAGACAATTAATGAAGATTTGAAGATTATTTGAGACCAATTAATGAAGATATCACTGCCAATTAAACAAGGATTCTGTAGACAACCTTCCCAATTAAATTTAAGATGCTCAATAAATGCAAGATTTCACCAAGGAAAAGGGAAACAAGGAAAGACAATCAACTAAAACCAGTCTTGGGGAGAAATCAAGTTAAAAAGAGAAAGATTGAAGCGCAACAATTAAAGAATTGTTGTCTGGAAGTTGGGCTGCAACCTGGGCTGCAACACAGGTGAAGCGCTGGATACGCAATTCTTGCCTTGTTGCCGTTTTTAGATAGATTTCTCCCCAATTTTCTTTGTCTTTCCTTAGCCTATAAATAGGAGACTCTTGCACCAGATCAGGTGTGCAGATTATTGTAATTCAGAAATATTCCAGTGATAATGCACCACTTTTAAGTTTAGAATAGGAGAGGCAGAGCGCTGCACGAGGATTGAAGATGGTGACAGCATCTTCGGTGGTTTGTATAGCTACCATGAGTAGTTAACTCTCCAGTAGGATTGAATGTAGTTGATTCTATCCCCAAGTGTATGTAAACTCTATCTTATTATTTATGAGCTCTCTATCTATAATATTGGTAATCTTATTCTGTACTTAATTCCTAACTTCTGCGCTTGCGCCGGAGTTATAGGCTAGTTTCGACTAGGATTGAGGATGGGGGAGCGGATACTGAAGAAACTCATTCTCTGAGTGAATAAGAGTACTCGGTAATCAATGACCGACACATGAGCGTTACTAATGAGTGATGGGTAGTGTGAGTACCATAATGAAGGGCGTTCACAAGATTAGGCCTGTTTATCGATAACAAAGGTTAGTTGATAGTAATTCCAGATTCCGACACATGGTCGTATCTAGGGATTGATGGGTAGTGTGAGTATCCTAATAAAGATGCGTCTACAGGATTAGGCCTGGTTTATTAATGAGTTCCTTTACAAACGGAAGAATAAAAGCAAAATAAGCCGAGGGTAAGTCTGTCGCTTGGGAGAGCCCGCACGAATTACCTTTGAGTGGTGAGGCTGCTGGTAACTCGGGGTCTTAGCAAATTAGTTTGTCTACAGTATTATAGAGTAAACCTAAAATAATAAATAGTTTTTACATACACTAAAGGTGTGATGATACGAAGTTCAATCCTAATCCAAGTAAAGTGTCTCCAACTCCTCCTTTCTATTTCATCTGATTATTAATTTGCAATTTATATTTTCCGTACAAAATACTCTCATAAATCCGTTGTTTTCCCTTGATAAATAGATCACGACTATACGCGAATTGACCGTTCCCTGTGGATACGATACTCTTTTTATTATTATACTACTGGATTTTTGGTTCGCTTGCCAGAAACCCATCAAGCGTCTCATTATGTCCTCAATTCCTTCGTCATCATACATTTTGAAGAGTTCATATTGTCTTACCAATATGTTAATCTTAGCCTCTTTTACTTGTTTTGTTCCTTCATGCTCAATCTCAAGTGCATCCCATATTTCCTTGGCTGATACATAGCCAGCTTCACTCTGGCTTAGTGCACAGGTGAGTAGATATTTAGCTCTTGAGTTGAGAACATATCTGCTCTTCTCAGCTTCAGTCCAGGTTTCCCTAGGCTTAGCTGCTCTCAAACCAAGTTCATCAATAATATAAGGCATATAAGGACCTACCTCAATGATCTCCCAGAGATCAGCATGCTAAGATTCAATGAAAAGTATCATCTTGTCCTTCCAGTAGTAGTAATCTGATCCATCAAAGGCAGGAGGCCTGTTGGTGGATGCTCCTTCACGAATAAAGAGACTTGAGCTTGGTCCAGCCATGGATCTTGTCCTCTTCACACGTAAGTGTGATCAACCCCAAGAGGCCGAGCTCTGATACCAACTGAAGTTGGCTGAATGTCTCTAGAAGGGGGGTTGAATAAAGACTTGTAAAAATTAATTCCTGAAAAGCTTAAAACCAAACTGAGCTTAATTCTCAAGCTCATCAGCTTGTAGTCTCAGATTAGAGTTGACAAGAACAAATTAGTGGAGCTAAGATTATAAGTACTAGTAAGACTTAAAACTTAACCTTGACAATTTTGTTATATTTAGGATTAAGTTCAGTTCAATCTATTTAATGAGTTTAACTTAAGCTTCAGTAAATTGTAAAACAATTATAAGTTAGCAAGGTAGAAAGAAGAGATGCACAGAGAGCTATCCTGCTTCACCCACTCCTTGGGCTACGTCCAGTCCTCACAACCTTGTGAGATTTCCACTATGTCAACCTTGTCAATTACAAGTATTCTTTCTGCCTCTTCAGGCTCACCCTCACACCAAGCTTAGGCATCTCCTAACCTGACTGAGATCCAAGTATTCTTTACCTTGCCTCTTCAGGCTCTTACACAGCTCACGCTGAGTCTATGCTCCTCCTAACTCAGCTGAGACTATTACAAAGGTGGAGTAGAGATGATGTTTGACTAGCTTAGGCTACATACAAGGTACGAATATACAGTGAGCTCAGCTAGGTGTTTCTCTATCTAAGAGTTACAAGCAAATGATGAAAATGGGAAAGAGAGTGTAAGATGCAAACTTAAGATCCACTCAAGTATAGTTGAGATTGAGTTGAGCTTGACTTGAGATTCAGTTGAGACAGATAAGTCGGAGAATATTCAATGGTGTCTCTCGTAGTGGTTTGACTTGAAATCAATCTTTTATGTCAAACGGGAATAGTCTTTATAAGCCGTTAGAAGAGAGAGAGAGTGCTTTTTACTTTTCTAACACGGGCTCAGGTCTGCTCTGATGTGCGCTGCAGCACTTGCATTGTACTTGCATTATCCTTTTCTTTATTTCTTGGAGCTTGTGTCTGAAGCTGAGTCTCTGTCTGAGTCTCAATCTCAGTCTCAGTCTTATCTTTATATATGGGTCTCAGTCTCTTATGCAGCTAAGTCTTAGTCTGAGTCTTGCTTTCCAAGCTTAGCTTTCACTTGGTCATCTGAGTCTCAGTTTGGTTGTGTATCTAAGTCTCCGTCTTTGTCTTACATCCTTAGCTCCTGTAGTCTTTGACCTTGTCTTTTTGTGTGAGCAATGCGTATCTTTTGAATCACTAAAATTAAACTCTGAATCAAATAAGGGCACTCTTCTTACCACTCTCAAAAGTGTTTAAGGGTGTAGGAAAAATTCTCTCAACTTCTCTAAAGAAAGTGTACTATCATAGGCTTGATTGTTAACCACATCTCACCCAACATTTAGTGCATGCAAGAATCAAAAGGTCTTTTATGGGTTGTAACGTGGCCATGGGTAAAATGTAACGTCCTAATTTCTAATCCGAGGGTTTAGTCCGTTGGAAACCAAATCCTGAATTTCTGAAATTATTTCGCGCCATTTAGTTATCAGACATCAAAATTCATACATCATTCAAGTTGCCAATGTTCACTTAAACAATATATCAAACAACATCAAATAGTAACATACCAATATAAAAAGTGCCATCAAGGCTACAACTCATTCTGACTACGGTAATCATCTAAGGATACCCTCATACATGTGTCCTGACAAAACACCAGAAGGAATCACATATACAATTATATCCTCACAAAAGAATATACCATTCAACCATAAAGGGCTACTATCAATAAATACATTCTTAATCCCTCTTTCTCAAAATAATCACCAAAATATATGCCAAAAACTGCATGCTCACTGGCCAGTACGAGGCAGAACCTGTGCATCTAAAAAGTAATCCACAAACCTGTGGTGAGACAGGGGTCTCAGTGAATAAAGCATGAAATAGGCAAATAAGCAGATGCAATGCACATACAACAATATAACATAGGAAATATAAACTCTAATATATACATTATACTCTAAAAATCTCTAACAATATGCATGAATTGCATTTCCCGGCAGTACGGGGTCTTATCTCTATCTCTGGGGCTAGACCTAAGCTCGGACTACAAGGAACGTCTTCCTTGGGGACATATCCCACCATTACTCTGGGGACCGAAGTCCAAATTTTACTATGGGGACCGAAGTCCATTAACTATGGGGACCGAAGTCCATTATCTCTTTCTTAATCTTTAAGGGATAGAGCCCAAGTGTCTTATTAACCTTCATCACATACACAACATAACTATAGTATAGAAATACATTGCAATAGAACTAGGGTAGATGAAAATACCAAAACCAAGCCCTAAAACAAATTTTCTAAGCAAATCCCCAATATAATCTTCATACCTTACCTACCACCAAGAACAATCATACTAACATTCACATAGAAGCTCTAGAAAGGGAGAATAAGAGGTAGAGTTCATTAAGGAGAGAATACACAAAATGGAGTGAAGGTGTAAGAGCTTTACTCACCTCAAAGGAAGCTCAAAGGAAAGAAGGAAGAGTTGAGGAGAGGTTGGAAGAAGGGCTCTTGGCCTTAGAATCCTTGCTTCAAGCTTCAATAGTGTTTCCTCTCTCTAGAATCTCTCTCTAGGATGAAAGTGGAAGGTGAGAAAATTATGAAGGAACCCTAAAATTTATGTTTTAAAAAGAAACAGAATCGCGCGCTCGCTCAGGCTCGCTCGGGCGAGGCCGCTCACGCTCGCTTGAGCGAGCCTGAACGAGAAACCCTTTCTCGCTCAACGCACACTGAGCACGCCTGAGCTGAATTTCCCCCAATTCCTCTCTATTTTTTGCGCTCAGTTTGCGCTTGAGCGCAGCCTGAGCTGAATTTCACCCAATTTTTCTCCGTTTTCTGCGCTCAGGTTGCGTTCGAGCGTAGCCTGAACGAGGAAACCATATTATAATTTCCCCGGAATACGTATTTCCTCGCTCAACGCTCGCTTGAGCGAGCTTATCAGCCCCCATTTTCTTAGTTTTAAACCCTCTTTGATTCTAACTTCATTTCCTCTCATCCAATCCTACTTCCTTTTTATAAAACCTATTTCATTCCTAATTTCATGCATAAAACGTTTCATAATTTGAGATGTTACATAAAACATAATAGGATGGGTAACCAAGAAAAAGATAAACAAGGACTAATTAAATAAAACATTAACTCTTCAAACTTTAAAGGGAGCCCAAACAAATCTATTCAAATTAATTTCCCTTTTCAAGTATTCTTCCTTTTACGTTTCTTTCTTTTTTTTTTTTCTTCTTCAAAGTTGTTCCCTTTTTTAAAGTGCTCCATTCACATTCTGAAGAGTACCACATAGAATGAAAATAATTTTTTATAAGGGTACCAAGAAATGCATATAGCAAATAAGTTCAAAATGGGCAACTAAGGGGTATAAAAGCAAAAATATCTTAAGGTCGAAAAAATAAATTCCTAAAATGCCTTAATCATTTTAAAGCATACAATTGATAAATAGGCTTCAAAATGGTTACAAGTCAAGTTCTGTAGTACACAATCTAAGAGAAGAACCAGTCATACAAGAATACAGGGGATGATATTAAGATTAATTCAAACCCCTTTTTGTCACAACTCTCACATTTAGAATCTAATCCAATGCATAATAAAATGATAAGGAACTTTGTGTTGAATTTTAGCTTTTCAATTAATTATTCCCTTTTCCTTTTAATAATGCATTTGTTAACCAGAAAGATTGGGTTCCTTAATAATGAGTAATTCAAAGCCCAAATAAAATGAGCAGCAGATTATTAATAAAGACTTACAATTTTCAATTTAGCATTCAATGAGCACAAATTAGGTACCCATTGGGGTACCACCCTCCCCACACTAGAGCTCAACATTATCCCCCAATGCAACAAAATAAAGAAAGGAAAAATAGTAAAGAAAATGTTGAATTAGAACTAGGATATACTCCCCTGATTAGAAGATATGGTGGGCAATGTGGAATACGAAGTACAAGCAGTTGTGTCAAAAGTCCTAAAAACATAAGAGAAACAAATAAAAGTAAAAATAAAATAGAAAAAAATAATAAACAATAAATGAAAATAAGTCAAATGAAAAGAAATAAAAAAACATAAAAAAAAATTAAGGAAAATGGCTGTTGTGGAGGGGGACCTATTTGTGGAGGGAAAATGGCTCAACATACGTTTGCCTCCACAATAAAGTAGTTGGTGGGCCTCCACAATAAAGTAGTTGGTTTACTAGTTTTTTTTTTTTTTTTGACGTCGATTGGTTTACTAGTTAGTTAAGGAAATATGATTTATGCGTTGAAGGTTAAGGTATAGATATTAAGCGTTACGTTAACATCTAGACATCTAGACTTGCACATTGGTGATTAAGGTTTTTATGAATACATAATGTTGATATAGATATAGACTATATATATGTCTTTAAATATTTCTTATGTTCACAAAAATATAACTCATATATTATTAATTATAAAATGAAATAAAGTTAGTTCATAATTAGCATGCTATAACTCAAACTTTCATATGCACACACTTTCAGTTTTTAAATTGTGCCTTACATTACTTCATAGAATAAAAGTAATTAATCATCATATATGTGCTAAATATACTAAGTAAGATACATTTTAAATTTCTATTTTAGTGGGGGAAGGAATATGTACGTGTGCACATGTATGTATATAGTGAGGGAGACCTATTTGTGGAGGGAAAATGGCTTAACATCTCCCAGTTCCTCCCTCCTTAAACTAAAGTAGTTGGTTTACTAGATAGATAAGGGAATGTGCTTTATGCGTTGAAGGTTAAGGTAGGAATATTAAGCTTTATGTTAGCAACTAGAATTGTACATTAACTAGTAAGGAGCCCGTGCAATGCACGGGTTCAATATTCTGAAAATGGGAGTACTATAATCCTATCATGTATGATATAATTAATTCTAGAGTCATGATATTGAATATGGTTGATGATAATGGATACATAGAGTTAGATAAAAGTTGTTTACTAAAGGAGCAATGATACAAAAAAAAAATATTATGCAACCCAAATGCCTGAAGTCAACAATTTTGACATATTTGGAACGTGCTTGGAACATACTCAAAATGAGGCTTAGAATGCTTGGAACGTGCTCGACACCGACAACGTAAGCGGGAAAAAGTGACCATTAGAATCCCAATGACATTTAGAATCCCAACCAAGAATAAAAAATTTGAAAATTAAAAAATATGGAAATGATATCATAAATTTTTTAATATCAATATTCGTTAAGAAATTAAACATTCAATTTTTTAGGATCATAAACGAATTTAATAAAGATTAAAATTTTTTTCTATATTAATATTTTAAGCCATTTTATTTGATTGTGATAATTTTTTTCCTCAAGCCCTCTATAACTATTAAATTTGTTAGATGTGTACTACGTTGTATTAAAACTTTGGAAAACATATTCTAGCATACAATCATATAAACTAAATCCTTTATGATTGAAGAAGTGATGCTTCCACAAAAAAAAATACTAAATCCTTTACATATGATTGAAGAAGTGATCCTTCCAAAAAAATACGTGAGATTGGATGCTAATGCTAGATTTACTTAATTTTGTAATAAATATGTAATACGTAAGTTCTAATGTAAGAATGATTCGAAATGCAATCAAAAGAATAAAGCCACATAAAACAAATCTACAACCTATTATTTTTAAATTATGATGACAACAAAAAAGTAGACATGGATATGTTTTCCACCTTAGTAAAATATTTGAGAACTTAAAAGAACAAATAAAAAAACCTCAGCATAAGGAAAATACTGGCACGTAGTATTAGTACCCAATTCAGTACACCCGGTTCATATTTTTATTTTAATCGCTCGGAAGAAAATTATAACAGAGATAGAGCAAATAGTGAGAAGTGTGGCGTGGGCGCCATGTGAAGCAAGCATGAATGTAAAACTCCTGAATAGGAATCCTTGGGTGTCAGTATCACTATTTTCTCACGACTACTGGACCTACTCGTATCATCAATATTTTGAATCATTTGATCAACCAAAGTAGTGTGTCTTTCTCAGCATCAACAGAAAAATGTTTCACAGAAGCCAATGATCTCAGTAATGGTGTATTGTTTTCTTCAAATGAGATTTTTCTTGCAGTCTGAAAACTCCATCTTTTATATATTGTAATTTTTCAGTGTCAAGAGATGTGCAAGTAAAATTTGGTTTACCCCGTAGTTGGATAGTTGGTCTGAGCCACCGAAGTTGTTGCCTATTTTCATTCTCATAGTCCAAGTAAAGACCATCTAATGTAGGGCTAGAAGGAAGCTTTCAAGTATTGAGATCATTTGGTCATCCACATTAACAATTTCCCCTAATTTGGTTTATACATTTGATGTTGTCACAATGTATGTCTTTTAACCCTTTAGGACTTAACTCTAGTTCATCTTGTTGAGCCCATATATGTATATAATGAGCGCCATTAGATTGACTTGATGCAGCTGGTGTACCTCTTTTTCCTGGTCCGAGGTGTACCTCTTGTAGCACTATTTCCAAAACCAATCTTATCTAGGCTGTAAATATCACAAACCTGCCAAAAACTAAACAAAGTACAAAGCAGCAACCATTAACTAAACAAATTCCAAAACTTTTAATCAAAGAAAATCCACAACGCAACCAAGTCTAGTCCAGAAAATGAAAAATAGCCAAGTTTATCTCACTGCACTTTGGAGCTAAATAAATCCTCTATATGAAATAGGAAAATGCAAACTATTCCAACAAAAGGCCACACATATTAACATGTTGCTCCAGAGGGAATCAGCTCGTGTCCGAGGCCAAATACAATTAAGCAATACAAAAGCCATTGCCAATAAATGCCCAACCGTGCAGCCGTAACATTCCATACATAATCGGTTAAAATACAATGCTACCTAGACATTCAGTAGGATTATCATACCTAGAGGAAAATAGGAGGAATATGTTTCAAATTCAACCTATTTAGGGGAATGCAATGTTAATTTGGTTTCCTTGCTTGTGTAGCACGTACCAACCAAAGGAGAAGAATAATAGATTATGGAATAATCAAAAGACTAAATAGCTTATGAATAAAATAAAAAAGAAAAAAAATGCTAACCTTCCTTGATTGCTATTCTGATTCTGATTCTAAAAGAGATGACATTATCTCCCCTTCTCCTACCTTTGATTGTGATATCAACTCCATCCAAATTATCATCCTCTTCACAAATAAAAAAGATCAATTTTGCTCTTTTGACATCATCTGGATGGTAATCCAATTTAGGTACATGCCAAGAAGTCAATTAAGATTATCAGTGTACCCATTCTAGCTCTATGCATTTTGCCATTTATGTATAAGGCAATGTTGATAGTAAATTTAGAAATGTTATCTTCCTATTCCTACATCCACAAAGATCCTTTGTGACAACTCCTAATTGACTTCTTATTCCATTTGGCCAATTTCAGTAGCTTTATGACCCAAATGACTTCTTATTTAAGAGGCAAAGCATTCCACAATCAAGACATGCTTTATGTAGATTTTAAAATAAGAAAAACTTACATCAATAAAAGTATGGACAAATTGGGAGCAAACCATAAAGAGTTCATAAATCTTTCTAATGCCAACTGATTAGTTACTTTTTTATATAAAAAAACAAATAATTTAAAACCTCACCAAATCTAGTAGCACAGACACCAAACATCTACATAGTTTCCTGCTTGCAACCTTACACCAGTAGTTCTAGGAATCCACCTAAGCAAAAGAGAAAAACGTAAAATGAAGTATTAAAAAACACAATAGGGCAATGTAAGCAATGGCGATACGTAAACATGACCAACCTTAAAAATAGAAATGCATTATGAATATGACAGAACCCTTTTTGTCTTCAACAATAATTTTGTGGAAGGAACAATCTGACAAAGCTATGATTAACCGTGGCTTGAACAAAGAATCTTTGAATTGGTCAGCTTTGAATTGCTTAATTACAATGTCATCATGCATGAAGAAATTTAAAACATTTAGAAATATGTTGACAATATCATGATATGGACTTGAACTACCTTTAAAACCTTCTATGCATAATATATTGTTAAAATGGCTATCGTAACAGATTCCAAATTAGACTTGCATCTACAATGTAACGTAACAACATCTTTATATGTATGGCAATAGGAAAGAAATATAATATTTAACATGACATTATAATTGGATAAATCTATACCATAAAATAAAAATTCCATCAATTTAAAATCCCTTGTCCATTATTAGAAAGATACAAAGAATGTCACTCTGTCTCACAACACTGTCATTCTGTCTTTAAAGAAGTAAAGTTAGAACTTAGAATTGAATCACATAGTTCAGCCAAATAAACTCACACAAAATTGTTTATATCCAAGAAATGAAAGTCCACTGCTCGAAAAAGCATCTATAGAATAATTCCACAATCATATTTAAGCAACAAACAAATCTGGAGAAAGATTTGCATTACAAACACAATTCCAAATAGAGAAATATTTGCAGAACAGTGCGAAAAAAGAAGGGAGATAATGCGAACAAAGACACAGACTTAGAATATGAGAATATAACAAAATCAAAGACATCATCACAGAATTATAAACAAAGTCTAAAAACATTTTCAACGGTGATGGAGACAACATTTCCTTTTCTTCAGAAGAGAACCAAATTCACACAAGAGATTAGAAACCCATATCGTTCTCGAAGAGTAGACTCTTTTTCGTCCAGCACTAACTTAGCCATAGACGTGGGAAATCTGAGAAGAAAGCGGAAGAAGGAGAGAAGAGCATAAGGGAAAAATATCACATTTAGAGAGAAAGAATAAGGAAGAGCCGAAGAAGAAGAATGAGCAACAGCGGCATAACAATCATTACCTGTTTGGAGAGAGAAAGCAGCGTTGGAGAAGGGAGAGAAGGAGTAGGAGTTGCACACAGAGCCTTGTAAGAAAACAAAAACCTCATCATAAGTTACATACAAAGGAATTCATATAAAAAATCTAAGTAGCAGAAAAAAGAAACCTAATCCATAAAACGAAATTTTCAGTCCGTGTTTGAAACTCTAGATGATAGAAGATTTACCACCAATAGGCCTCGTAGTTGATGGTCCTGGAGTTTCCAAACAAATTTTTTGGAGTCCATTCAAGAGAACCGGAAATGTAGCATAGAAGAATATAGAAATATGAGTGAAAGAACGAAACAAAGGAGACGGAGGGAACCTATTGCATTGTAAAATTATAGATGGTTAAGGTTTTATGTTTTATGAATACAAAATAAGCTGACTTACCTATTTTATTTAAGCCGGGCTTACAAATTTTTCAATGACCTAATTCCACTCACAAAAAGCATAAGATCAAACCATCGGCCTTTTGACCAATATGGGAAAAAAAAAATATAAATTACCTAAATAATGTTGTTAAAAATTTATTTATCAATTTGGTGTGATTCAGATATCGAGGTTGGAGGAGGCGCTAAAGGAAATGGCGCCTTAAAAGAAAGTTGTTTACAAGACGCTAGACCCTCTAGCTCTTTATAAGGCGCTAGACCCTCTAGCTGCTTGCATGAAGCGCATATCTGTCTTCCTCTTGATAAGGCGCTAGACCTTCTAGCTATTTGTATGTAGCGCGTATCTACCTAGTGCCTTATCAAGAGGAGCGCTGCGCTTATTCCCCGTCACTTCCAAATAAACCAGTTAACCGGTGCTGCAAAAAACCGGTTGAACCGACCTTTCTTAAAAGAATTCTATTTTTTTATTTTTTTTATTTTTTATTTAATTTAAAATACTTTTAAGATAAATAAAATCATATGTTTGAGAATTACACATAGATATTTATTATTTTTTTGTTTTATAAACCTTATAATAAGGTTGTTTAAACAAGTTTATAACTTCATATATCTTAATTTCTTATAATTTTGTGTTATTTTATTAATTAAAATATTATATAATATTTAAAAATATATATTTAATTAATACCGATTCGACCACGTTTGAACCATTGAACCATGAACCAATGCCTTCACCGGTTTAATTACCGGTTCGGTTTTTAAAACATTGGATGAAATAGAGTTTGGGGAGTCATCGCTGCTTGTGTTGCCGTTACACCTATTTTTGTTCTCTATATGGGAAGGAAAATGAAATAAGATTAAGGCTTCTTTTCTTGGTTTGGTTTGGTTCGGGTCTATCGAGTTTAAGATAGGCAAACCAGAGACCCGAACCGAACCAGATCGGGTCTGAAAAAAAATGTCCGAACCGAAACGAAACTCGAACTGAACCGTTAAATATCCTTCGGGTTGGGTTGGGTCAATCGGGTTCACGGGTTGGATCGGACCCACTTACACCCCTAATCAAGAGGAAGGCAGATATGCGCTTCATGCAAAGAGCTAGAGGATCTAGCGTCTTATCAAGAGGAAGGCAAATATGCATTTCATGCAAGGAGCTAGAGGGTCTAGCGTCTTGTAAACAACTTTCTTTTAAGGCGCCATTTCCTTCAGCGCCTCCTCCAACCTTGATATCTGAATCACACCAAATTGGTAAATAGATTTTTAACAACATTATTTAGGTAATTTATATTTTTTTTTACCCTATATTGGTAAAAAAGCCTCAACCCATCCTATATTAAATTGAGTTTGTATAGATCTCAATATTCATAACTGGCCTCATGATATTTGACTCGATCAATATAGACCACAAGCCTAAAAAGAGCAAAACGGGTCAACTTACCCCAACTTTCCACCAATAATCCCACAAACAAGGCGAGACATTTCGACCAAAAAAAAAAAGGCGAGACATGACTCATTTTAGAAAATCAATTGGGAAGGTCAAATCACCTTATTTTATAAAACTAGAAAAAAAAATATTATTAACAATAGTTGATCACGGTGGAGAATTTAACACTAGGAAAGAATTTAAAATTTAACAAGTGTGTTATAAATCCAATATCTTTTACAATGTCTTAAAATTTAATCACATCAAACACTCTCGTAGTATTAAAATTTTATTGGACTTAAACAATCAAGGATTATACTATTAGATCTTACCTTATTTTGCATATCAAACGTGGCTAAGCATTTATTTTAATCATTGTTGAATAAAATAGTTCATTATAAAACATTTCTTTATAAATCAATGTACAATATCCCATACTAATTATACTAATAAGATCAAACTTTCAGAATATGGTTATTGCACTTAAGTATCCTGATTGAGAATTTTTAACATGTTAGTAGAAAATTTGAATAGTATTATGTGGAAGAGGTGACTCTCGCATAACTGTTCAAAAGTGAGTTTTTCAAGTGAAAATATTCATTTATTGTTGCAAAAGGAGCAGTGATTAATTTCCGTAGCATCAGTTTTTTTTTTCAAACATATAAGTTGAGATACGGTAAAACCTCTATAAATTAATAATGTCGGGACCATCTAATTTTATTAATTTAAAGATGTATTAATTAATCGATAAATTGAGCCTGTTTGGGTGGAACTTCTACAGAAGTACTTCTAGATGGGAAAAATATCATAATTCAAAGAGGTCAAATGCATTTAACTTCTCGATAAGTTAAAATTAGTTACTTTTGGAGAAGTTAAATGGGAGAGCTTTTGGAATAGGTGGTCTACAAAAACTAATTTTAACTTATGGAGAAGTTAAATGCATTGGACCTCCTTGATTCATGCTATTTTTTTTCACTCAGAAGTACTTCTACAGAAGTTCGACCCAAACAGACTCATTAATAATTTATTAATTTAAAGAGATCTTTTCCGATTCAACGAACCTACATTATTCTTCATGAATAAAACATATGTACATTGTATTGACTAATTGAATGATGTTCATGTACAATGTGACTAATTAAATATATAATACATCCTTCTAAAAAAAATCATTGTATTGTAATACGTAATACTGGTTAAAACTTAATGCAAGTCCATGTGTGGTAAGGAAATCAACCACTATATAAACAACATCAAACATTTCTAATTAGTCAATCCAAATCAAAACCAACCAACCAATCATGGCTTCACTTCTAAAAGATGTCCAAAAATCAAGTATGACAGATCAAATACGTAAAGCACTATGTGGGTATAAGAGAAAACACCTCACATGCACTCAAAAAGATTTGCAAAAATGGATTGATGAAAACAATAGAATCAAATTTTACTAAGTTATACTAGTTATATTTATAATTTTATAATTATTAATTTATAATATTGAATAGACTATAAATTTATATTAAGGTATTTGGGAAAATTATCTTATTAATTTATGAAAATTATTCATTTAGAAATTGAGCCCAAATCGGGAACCAAAAAAATTATTATTTTAGAAATGTTATTACGTAAAGTAATGGTGATAAAAAAATAAAAGTTGAGATAAACGAATAAAAGAGGGGAATTGATTATTTCATGAGAGGCTTTCTCCTGACCTTATTATGTAGGAAAAAACAAAACAAGAGATAAAGTCAGTCCCAAAAATTTTGGTAGATCTCACTTGTTTAATGTTTTATGTCTATTTTTTTCTGTCTACAATTTTACATGACCATGTTATGTAAAATCTCACATGAGTTGAGAGGATTTTCTTTTTTCTCTCTAAAAGTGACAAATAAAAATTCGAATAAACATCTACCAAAATATATAAATCAATCAATCAATACTCAGGAAATTCCTCATTAAAACTAGAATCTATCGATATTTCTCTTATAGTATATCATATATATACACACACACACAAGGGCAATGCCCTGGGATGATGAGATTTCTGAAAGGGCACTCAGAAAGCTTGAACATCACTTGTATCACTCGCCTTCACAAATCTCCCCCTCACCCTCTTTCTCGTATCAGCCCTGGCCTTCCTTGATTCATAGCGAATGTGCTTATCGTACCTGCGTAAAGTTTGATGCCACAATTTTAACATAAAGATAGGGCATATTCTAAAACTAAAAGCCTGCAAGTATAGTTTTCTGTATATATTCATTTGCATTTGCAGCATAAGTGGAATATTGAACGAAATATACCTTCGAGATTTCTTCTTTTCCTTGTAGCGTAACATGGCATCCCCTCTATTCTTTGCCAGCTCTTCCAAGCTAACCTTGGTTTTTATGGTGCTAACATTTTCAGTCCCACTCACAAGATGCTGCATGACTGCGACATTGTTGGTGCTACTGAACGTTATGGATTCAACCAATTTGGAATCTGATGATAACCCACCTCTAGTTTTCTTGTTGCTTTCTTCTTTGTTCTTCACATGACTTGATGATGACTGATCCGATTGATTCTGCAATTTTTGTAAAGATTAACATATTAATTTCCCTACAGATAAAACCAAGCATGAAATAGAAATTTATGACAAATAATGGATGAAATAAAGGCCTAATCATATGGGAACTTTACTGCAATCTTTGCACAACAGTTCATGGCACAATAAATTGTAGAAAATTACCCATGTGAAACATGAAAATAGTGCTTATAATATACTATTATATACATTCTGCATCATCTAACACCAGGTAAATGCAAAGTATAATTAAATCTGTGCCTTTACAATGATATGGGTGCAGTTGTAGCTTTAAATTTGAACTAGGTACGATTGAAGTTGGAAGGCTTTCTAAGCATCTAGAGCAATAAAATCTTTTCGTCCTCCATTGTCCCTCCCCATGTGAACTCTGTACACTATGAAAGCTATGTAGGACCACAGTTTTTGTCTGTATGTTTAGATTTCAAAGTTATCAACCCATGTATACTCCAAGTTTCTTTTTCAACAAGATTTTTTTAATAAAAAAGGAAATACACGGGTTCATTATAATTAAGGTGTGTCAGAACCTCACATATCTCTCAAAATGACAGGAAGACAAAGAACCCTATAGAGCATTTGTATATTCCACCAACGTCCTCACAATAGAGAGCCTCAATCAATGATACACAGTCAGTATGCCTTTGCATCATCCATTCAACCATTTCATCACATTCCCTTCCCACAAACAATTGCAATCCAATGATTCTCACTTTACAAGGAGTGACAAGTAGTAGGTTATAACTTCTTGCACATGCCTGTAAATTGAAGATATTAAATTAGAAGACTCCAGTCCACTACACAAGTGATCTAGTATTTATTCTGCTGTAGATATTTGGTGACTCACAATATATTAAGCTCAATGAAGCATGTGGTAACAGACTACATGTGCACAGTGTATTGAAGTTAAACTGGCATGAATTGAAAAATGATTAAGTACATAGAATGCCTTACATTTCTTGATAGAATATCATCAATTGTAGAGCAATTTATATTGTCCATATCTTGCAATGATTTTGGAATCGATAGGGAAGCTTCTTCTAGACTATCAAACATCACCACTCTTGCTTCATTGCAATCTCTTGATTTCTGTAACTGAAAATCCCACACCTGCAGGAAAAAAAAAAAGAAGCCCTAATTACAGCATGTAATTCATGTCTAAACCAAATATTGCATATTTTCACATGCCAGGTCGTTAGTTGAACCAGTACAACATAATAAATTCAGTTGATGCAGTGTATAACATTAAATGGCCCTAACTAAGGACAGGTTAAAAAAAAGAAAAATTCAAAAACAGATACAAGGGAAACAAGAAAGTTAGTTTCAAGGATTTCAACAGCACATTTTGCATTTTTACAATGAGCATAAAGCTGTTCAATTTCATGCCTATGTTAGTTTTCCACTTTTCCTCAATCAGCAGAGATAAAAGGAAGGTGCAACTAAAATGGTTACCAAAATGATAATGCAAGAAGGCATTGAATTAAAGGAAGCTGCACTAAACAAGCACTTGAGCTAGAAAATGACAACTCTCGTTATCCAAAGCTTCAAGCCTGAACATCATATCACCAAGAAATTGAAGAGAACCTACAACCAGTTACAATTAATAACCAATAGTAAGACCAAATAATATCAAGCTTAAACGAAATTATTGGTAAGTATTAATTAATCTCATAATACAAACACATATCCCACACACATAATCAAAATCATAGGTTAATCTATTTTTACAAGGGAAACACTGGAGCTCACAAAAGCAAATCAAATCAAAACTTTATGTTAATGCTACCGCTCATTTACCTAGTGACAAACAATGCAGCCATTAACTCACAAACTTAGAAATGTAATCACATATGTAATTAAGCTTGATTGAAAAATTAACCTGAGGAGGCTGATATTGGGGATTACAATTCCAGACAAGATCCCCTGCTTCTTCAGTTCCATAATCATGGTTTTTTCTCAAATCATTGTCAAATTCCGAAGGCAAAGTGAGCAAAGAAGTAAACGGAGTAGTTTGCTGCAGCAACAAATCACCAACATCGTTGCTACTATCATTGAATTCGAATTCAACATCTTCCCCACACAGGCTCCTATTCCTCTTCGCAATTTCCACCAACTGTTCATACACCTCATCCCTATGCTTGCCGCAAGTCAAGCTCTGACTCTTCGACGACGGAAAAACGGGAACCACTGGACCCTCGAAGTCAGACACCGAAACGACGTCGTCGGGCTTCAAATCGAGGCCGAGGACAGAGACGATCTCGGGAACGGAAGGGACGCCGGAGAGACCCTCGAGGCGGTGGCGGATGTGGTGGCTGAGAGCAGAGGAGCCGCCGTGTGCGTCCCAGTCGCAGCGGTTACAGAGGAGGAGGTTGTCGGTGGAGCATCGAACCGAAGCGGTGTCGTTTTTGCAGTTTTCGCAAATCTGGTATCGCACGTGCTTGAGGGAGAGGGCGTTGGCGGAGTGCACGTGCTGGTCGCACACTAAGCATAGTTTCGCCGAGTCTGCTCTGCAATACAGCACCGCGCTTTTGGAGTCGCAGTAGTCACACGGCAACGGCATCGTTTTACTTGGAAGAAACGATAGATGTGGTGATAGTGAATGAGAAGTGTGAATGGGGAGAGAGAAAAAGAGGGTGAGTGATCATGTAGTAATAGAGATAGTATCGCATATAGTGTATAAAATATAGTATAGAATAGTAGAATAGAAATAGTATATTAATGAAGGAGCACATGATAAGCATGGGAGAAGGTGCAGACGCAATCTGAGGGATATGAAACAGACGGTGGGGACAATGGGGTAAAAGATATTTCGTCACTTTTTGAGCAAGCTAAGCTAAGCTGGTAAACCCTTGCATGTGCACTATTTGCTGTACAGATTCCCACGGTTCTATGCTCCTTCGTTTGTTTTGTTGGAATGATGATGATAGGCAGTGAGTCAGATTTTGGTTTGGGCTTTGGACCTCTTCCGGCCAGTTGCATTTTCGAGCTTGGGCCGACATCGAAACTAAATGAACCAGTGGTTGCAAGTGATTTTGGGCCCAAAAAAAAGTCTTAGGAAGTTGGACGTAGTAATGTTGGCCATTGTTTTTCCCACCGCGTATTTTACTATTCCCACCCCCCATATTTTTTTGAAAAATTTTAAAACCCAAAACTGCCCTTCAGTTAATTGCTTTACGGACAAGGCTGTTCGGGAATAGCTCCCGGACAACCTTGTCCGAAAATTTCTTCATACCAGAAAACCAGAGAAATCATGTATTCTTGTTCTATGAGATCAACCAGATTTCGCAGAAACACAAACAGAAACACCCAATGACCCAAAAACCAGAGAAATCACAGTTAGGGAGAGAGGGGAAAGGCAAAAGCATAAAAGAAAAGGAGGAAGAACGTCCGAACACCTCCAACTGCAAGTCCGTGACGGAGCGGTCGTCGCTCCACCACCTTTGTTTATGGTCGCGTCCCCCTCCCGCTGCAAGTCCAGCCATCACCGCTGCAGCCCGCCGTGCAACCGCGCACAGGGCCTCCACCACCGCGCGCGACCCATGCGCGTTCCCCTCCGGTCAGAACCAACCAACCACCACCGTGCGCGACCCATGCGCGATCCGCGTCCCCAGGTGTGATCACCGCCGCTCCGTCACGGATTCCTTCACTTTTGCTATCAGCCCCACCATGCTGCGAAATTAGCCACCACCCTCGCACGATCTCTCTCATCCCCTTTGCTAACGCTTCTGTCCATGTCCCCGCACGAGCAAAGATGTTTGTAAAGGAGGAAGAAAATAGAGAAGATAAAAGGGAAAGGCCGTAAGTAATTTGGGAAAAAAAATTCCGGACAAGGTTGTCCGACAACTATCCCCGGACAGCCTTGTCCGTAAGCCATTTTTATAATTTCCGGACAAGGTTGTCCGAGAACTATTACCGGACAACCTGTCCGTAAGCCCTTTTTAAAAAAAAAAAACTTACGGACAAGCCTGTCCGGGGATAGTTTCCGGACAACCTTGTCCGTAAGCCAATTAATTAAAGGGCAATTTTGGGTTTTAAATTTTTTCAAAAAATATGGGGGGTGGGAATAGCAAAAAACACGGTGGGAAAAGCAATGGCCAGTAATGTTTCGTCCATGATGAATCTTGGTTCTTATGTGAATTCCTTGTTGTAAATGTTTTATTTTCTTAGCTTGGTGATACGGTCGGTAGTAAACGAGCTTGAGGCATCTTATCTTGTCTAGAAAACATTTTTAGCTTGTTTACAATCTTTTTGGATTGTTAATGTGTGGGTGTGACAGAGATAATTCATGTGATCAGTCGATTGAATTCAATTAAAATTAACCTAATGGTTTGGGTGATTGTAAACACAACAAATTCCAATTTGATCAAAGGATTGTGTTAAGAGAGGGAATCCATCCCTTAGTTGTAGGTTTTGGGGCTATCTCTGCTGCCCACTTCCCCAACTACCTCTGCCTCACTCACTTGAATTTCTTCCCTGTATACACTCCCACTCGCCGGAGCTCCGTCGGTTATGGACTTTGTCCTACTTCTCTTCCTCGAATTAGCAACGTTATCACCTATATTCTCCGCCAAGTCAATAATGATTTCGTAAATTAAAGTTTTTAACTCGTTGGTGAGTGAAAGACTCAGAGGCTATTTGTTCTTCTTTGTCGCTGGAAGAGTCTGTGACGTCACCCTTAGAACACGTATTTGAATGAGTCTAGGATAGGGATGCTTCATTGGGGACTCTTTAATGGGTCTCATGGTCAGTTTGGTGAGGTTGAGGTGGTTAGTGTGATTGATGGGAGGCAAAGCCATGGTGGAGCTTTTTTCTATGTCGTAGTTATGTATCAGAGATAGCATTGAAGGAGTAGATGACGGAAAAGGGAGAGAATAGTTGGAGTGGAGAGGGAAAAGGAAAGCAGAGGACACGTCAAGGGTCACGATTCAAGGAATCATACTGTGAAGTTCTTTATAGGTACAAAGAGGAGATATCAGGGAGTATTAAATGGAAGTGAATTTAGTTGAAAGGTTCCGTACGGTGGAAAATGGAAATGAAGAGACACTTGAAAAGAAAAAGGAGAACAAAGTCATTAATTCTTGTACTAAGAATTTGAAAGGACTCAGTCGCATAGATCTCATTGCGGAAGAAAATCTTATATTTTCAAAGTTTTCAAAATCTAATTAAAATAAAATTGTTTAAAATATAGGTTCCTTATAGTGAGTGTGTGTGTCATCGGGGGAACACTTTTTTTTCAAATGTTTTGACCTGACCTGTTAAAATAAGAAAACAAAATTTCAACTATGCCCATAAAAGTAATTATTTGCTAGCAAGGTCCTCTTAAAAAAACTTCATAAAATGCCAAATTTTCAGCATGTAGTCCCATGAATCAAGCAATATACATAGGACACTCATCAATGACAGGAAAACATAACATGCATACAATAGTTTGACAAAAATCAACTTTACAATAAATCTTTAATCACAAAATTGATAATGAATTTACCATTCAATTTAAAAATACAGTTAACCATAATCAAGGTTCAAAATCTCAGTCACGGTCACGGTCACGGTCGCGGTCGCGGTCGCGTTAAGGTTTTCACGGTTATGGGTATTGCGGCCGTTGTAATTCATATTGTGGTTGCTGCGGTGTGAATTGTCCACAACTTAGCACAAAATTATTTTTAAATTTGTTGTAATATTATATAATCTATGATAACTTATAATTTTTTTTCATTATTATGAGATATTCCAAGTAAAAAAAAAAAACTAATTAAAAATATTAAAATATGAATGAATTGGTAGATTAATTTTAAATAAATTAGAATTAATTTAAAATAATTTAAGTCACAGCACACATCTAATTATGCTCTACTACCTCTGTTCCTATTTAACTATCCATTTTGACTAAAAACATACATATTAAGGAATGCAATTATTACTCTTGTTTTCATGGAAATAAATTTTAAGCTTTCTATTTTACCCTTTTATCTCTCTTACTACTATTGACTCTTATTAGTTTTCAATAGTGAGTCATTTATTAACATAAGGGTAAAATGGAGAAATGTGTATTTATTAGTGCATTAAGTTTGTAAGTGGACAATTAAATATGAACAAATTTTTTCTTTGAAAATGGACAATTAAATAGGAACGAAGGTAGTAGTACTTAGTATTTACTATTTACTCTACTAATTTGCGGTTGTTTAAGTTATATTACACAATACTCTGTTACTCTTTAATTTAATTTTAATGCTTAAGTTAAATTAGAATTTAAATCAATCCCCCAGCCAACTCTTCAGTTATTATCACCATCCAATTTACATTATCCTCTCCAATAATTTCACACTCAATTAATTCCCCTCTCAATCAATTAATTCCCATAATCCCATTCAATTAATCAATGCACCCCCTTTCACGATATTATTTTTTCAATTGCTCAATTCAAATTTTAATTTTCATTTCCCTAACCAACTATTTCTCTTAACTCATTGACTAAGTCAACATTCTTCTCCCTTCAGTCTCTTTTACTCAGCTGAACAGCCTCTAGCGTTTTGAAATGTTAAATCCTGGTTCCACGTATCAATTACTTGAGCACATGTGGGGGGCACTTATCTCCCTTCAGTCTCTTTTATCTCGGTACCTCAATTCTTCTCCCTTCAATCTCCCACAATAACACAAGCTCCAAGCTTCCTTGCTGCCATAATAGATCAATCTTCCTAGCCGAAATAGATCACTCATATCCCCAAAGGTAACAATTAAATGAAGATCCATCACATGCGCATGGTGAAAGCTGTAAGCTCGAAGGTTGGGTGGAACGACTGGAAGCCAAAACGCCAAACGATGATTAGGAAAAATTTCTTGTTGCGGTTGAAACAATGGTTTTCTCAGTTTGTTGTGACTGCAATATCGCTCTGTTGCGGTCGTTACAGGTGATTCGCCTTCCCTCCAAGATCTCGTTCCGTTGCGGTATCATTCAACTCCGAAACCGATTTGTTGCGGACGATTTCGGTGTTTCGGATCGATATTTAGAACCTTGACCATAATAACAATAAAGTTAACTATAATAACAATATGTTAACAATAATAACAATTAAGTTAACTATAATAACAATAAATCTATTGATACACCACTCTAAAATTCACCTCTTTACTATATTTATTTACTTTTCATTTTTTATTATGATGTAAGATATATGTATCATGAAATGTGTAAGAATGGTCTGCATGTTTTCTTGTATGGTGCGTTATCTTGTATTGCAGTTATCTGGTGGAATATATTCATTATGTTTGATTAAGTTTAACCCTCTTCCATTATGTTATCTTCTGGGTTTTGGGGCTATCTCTGCCGCCCATTTACCCCCATGGCCTCTGCCTCACTCCCCTGAATTTCTTCCCTACGTGCAATCCAATTCGTTGCCGGCTCGCCGAAGCTCTGTCGGTGATGGACTTTGCCCTGCTTCTCTTCCTCGAATTTGCAACATTATCACCTTCGTTCTCAGCAGGGTCAATAGTGATCTCGTAAATGAAGTTTTTAACTCGGCGGTGAGTAAAAGACTCAAAAGCTATTTGTTCTTCTTTGTCGCCAGAAGAGTCTGTGGCGTCACCGTCAACAACACGTATTCGAATGATTATGGGATAGGGATGCTTCATTGGGGACTCTTCGGTGGGTCTCATGGTGCGGTTAAGGTGGTTAGTGTGCTTGATGGAAGGCAAAGCCATGGTAGAGCTTTTTTCTATGTCGTAGTTATGTATCAAAGATAGCATTGAAGGAGTAGATGAGGGAAAAGGGAGAGAATAGTTGGAGTGGAGAGGAAAAGGGAAAGCAGATGACACGTCAAGGGAATAGTTGGGAAAAAATTCTTGTTGCGGTTGAAACAATGGTTTTCTTGGTTTGTTGCAGCCGCAATATCGCTTTATTGCGGTCGTTACAGGTGATTCACCTTCCATCCGAGATCTCGTTCCATTGCGGTATCGTTTAGCTCTGAAACCGATTTGTTGCAGATGATTTCAGGGTTGGGGAGCGATATTTAGAACCTTGACCTTAATAACAGTAAAGTTAACTATAATAACAATAAATCTATTGATAAACCACCCTAGCATTCACCTCTTTACCATATTTATTTACTTTTCACATTTTATTATGATATAACATATATGTATCATGAAATGTGTAAGAATGGTTTGCATGTTTTCTTGTATGGTGAGTTTTCTTGTAATGCAGTTATCTTGTGGAATATATTCATTATGTTTGATTGAGTTTAATCTTCTTCCATTATGTTATCTTGTGGGTTTTGGGGCTATCTCCGCCGCCCATTTTCCCCCACGGCCTCTGCCTCACTCCCATGAATTTCTTCCTTATGTACACTCCCATTTGTCACCAGCTCGTCGGAGCTCCATCGGTGATGGACTTTGGCCTGCTTCTCTTCCTCGAATTAGCAACATTATTACCTCCATTTTTAGAAGGGTCAATAGTGATCTTGTAAATGAAGTTTTTTACTCGTCGGTGAGTGAAAGACTCAGAGGCTATTTGTTCTTCTTCATCGCCGGAAGAGTATATGGCATCACTGTCAGCGACAGATATTCGAGTGAGTCTGGGATAGGGATGCTTCATTGGGGACTCTTCGGTGGGTCTCATGACCAGTTTGGTGTGGTTGAGGTGGTTAGTGTGCTTGATGGAAGGCAAAGCCATGGTGACGAATTTGTTGTTGGACTTCTCATTGAGAAGTTTCCCGAGTCCAAGAAGGACTACAAACAATAACATAAGCACAAACACAAACAACTCTCATGGACGAATTTGAGAACTCATAATAATTGAAGACACCAACAAAAAAGTAAAGGTTGCAAGAGCATAGGCTTTGGATGCGAGAGCAAATTTGGTGCAAAATAAGTCTTAGAAAAAAGGCTCAAAGCTAAAAAAACATGATCATTATTTGCCTAGAGTAACTAACCCCAGTTTAAAAAGGAAGGGTACTTGCTTTGTTTGTGGAAAGTCGGGTCACCATACACCTCAGTGCAGGCATAGAGCGAGAAACGATAATCCTCCAAAGGCAAAGGTTAATTTGGTTGAAGGAGATGACATTATTGTTGTGGTTGTTTCTCAAGTAAACATTGTGACCAATGTGAACAAAAGGGAAGGTTTTATCTCCTTCACTAATGTAGGGGATGGAGAAGAACTTGTATACCTTGGAGACTCATGAACGACTACAGTTCATGGCAAAGGGAAGGTTCTTCGCAAGCTCACATCTAGGAATACTTTGGCTTTAAAAGAGGTGCTACAAGTCCCAAGTATGAGGTCCCATTTGGTCTTTGTTGCATTGCTAGGGAAATTTGGGGTTAAAGTGTCATTTGAATCTGATAAGATTATAATAAAAAAAATAATGTATTGGTGGGCAAGAGCTATTGTGGTCAGGGAATGTTCGTTCTTAATGTTTAATGACATTGTAAATGGAAATGCTTCTTCTTATGCTTGATTGATTCAATTGATTTATGGCATGCTAGATTACGACATGCTAATTTTCTTTATATAAACAAAATGCAACAACTAGGTATTATTTTTAAAGTTAACAGTGAATGTTATAAAAAAATGTGATGTATGTATGAAACAAAATTAACTAAGAAGCCATATCCCCTGTTCAACGTGAAATTGAATTGCTTAGTTTAATACATACCGATCTAGGTGATTTAAAATAAACAATGACTAGACGCGGTAAAAATTATTATGTAACTTGTATTGAAGATTTCTCTATATATGTCTAGGTTTACTTAATAAGAAATAAAGATGAGGTTTTTGATATATTTTTGTTATATAAGGTTGAAGTAGAACAACAATTAAATAAAAAAAATCAAGAGAAATAGATCTGATAGAGGTGGTGAATACGTTTTATTTAATGAATTTTGTGAAAAAAAAAAGAAGGAATAATACATGAAGTAACTCCACCTTATTGCTCACAATCTAATGGAGTAGCTGTAACATCCCAAAAATTGGACTTAAACCAAACTAGAGGAAAGCTAGGAGTGGGTTAAGAAGCTGAGGAGGAGAGGAAGGATTTCAAGAAAGGATATGAGGATTAGTAAGAGTTTATGGGTATTAAAGGGGAATTTAGGAGAGTAATTAAGTTAGGAATGAGTTTTGGCAAAGGGAACTAGGAATGACGGAGTAGGTAAGAGTTAAGAGTAGTTAAATTTAAGAATGTAAGTGTTAGGATCCTGGTTCTAGTAACATTCCGGTAATTAAGATTTATGATGAGTTAAAAGAGATTAAGATAATGATTTGTAAGTTTAATAATCAAGAAAAGAGTAATTAGGAAATAGGATACAAGGCTTAGGCTAAAAGCATATTTTTAGAAGTATCAGCATTCTCGCTTAAGTGAGCATGTCTAGCTTGGGCAAATTATGTAGTAAAAGGAAGACATTGAGTTTCTGCGTATCTCGCTTGAGCGAGCCAGCTAGCTTAAGCGAGATCCAGGGGAGGCTCTCTAGACAATTTTCGCTTAAGCGAGAAGGGTTCACTTGAGCGAGAATCGTCCAGAGAGGGGACCTTTTTATGAATTTTTCTCGCTTGAGCGAGACAGTTCACTTAAGCGAGAATGTGAAGAAAAAAACATGCACCCAACACGCTTGCCCAAGCGAGGATATCTCGCTTAAGCGAGAATTCACTTATAGGTTCAAAACCCTTAATTCAGTTTCGTAATTCACACTTTCTTCTCTTCTTCTTCTTCTTCAAATCTAGAGAGAGGGACTCTGGTTCTAGAGAGAGGAAACGTTCATTGAAGCTCGGCGAAGGATTCTAAGCCACGAACTCATCATTCATCATCCTTCAATCCCTTCTATTCCTTTCCATTGTCAATTTTGAGGTGAGTACAACTCACACACTCTCACTTTCGGAGGTTGTAATCCTTGAACATGATCCCCACTCTTAAATTCCTCTTCTTCATGCTCATACATGTTGACTATCATGAATCATGTGTATTTGGTGAGTTAGGAAGGTTCATGCATGATTATGTAAAACCATGTGTTGTTAAACTTAGGGAAATAGGGTTTTATTCACATGATTGGATTTTTATTCACATGATTCTTGATGTCTAATAATTTATTGAGTTTGTGTTGAGTTATTTTGTTCACACGATTCTTATTATTGTTAATCAATTTATGATTATGAGTATTGAGATAATATAAGTCTGTTTCGACCATGAGTTAATATAAGTCAGTTTCGACCGTGAGTTAATATAAGTCAGTTTCGACCGTGAGTTAATATAAGTCAGCTTCGGCCGTGAGTTAAAATAAGAAATTGTATGAAAACACGGCTTCGGTCTAGTAATGGGTGGGATTCGTCCCCGAGGAAGACGTTCCCCGTAGTCTGAGCTCAGTTCTAACTCCAGAAAGTGATAAGATCATGCCTGCTGGGCACAACAGTGAGTTGCATCATAATTGCATTTATATTGAGATGATTGTGATGTATGAGTTTATGTCATAACCGTTGTGTTTTAGAATTGTACATGTATCTTTACCTTGAGCTAAAATGAGTTTTCACCATGTAAAGAATTAGAATTTAGTTATGAGCTTTGTGTTAATTTGTATTATGTGTTGCATTTTATATAACTGATCCCCACACTGCATTTGCATAGTTGTATTCGCTGAGACTGTAGTCTCACCCCACGTTTCGGGGATATACTCTAGTTTGTGCAGGGTATTGATAAGTGTAAAATTAGTGTTATTTTCATATAGTTTTTATTACACTTATCAAGGTTAAAATAGTAAATTATGCCCCAAAATATCCCTTTTTATTAATATTTACAATATTTGTATATATTTTGTTGAAATTTGAATATGATGCTATTTTAAATAAAAATCCGTTATTTTATGCAGATTTACATGAGATTTGGAAAGAGAGAGAAAATAGCATCAGAAAGGAGGTTGTTGCAGATTCAAATTCAAATTCAAATGAATAAAAGATAATCAGAGAATCTTGCAAAGAACCTTTCCAATTCAAATCCAAAGTAGATAAATACAATAATAATTCGGATAAAGGGATAAAGGAAAACCAGATAAGATCAGAAAGGAATCAGGAGGTTAGATCCACAAATCAAGGAAAGTTGCAGCGTGTCACACGCTCCACATGCGCTTAGCGCTCGTGGAGCGCATGAGCAGATGGGCCAGGCTTCATGTGCGCTAAGCGCACATGAAGCGCGTGTCCTGATTAATGAAGCCGCGCGCAAGAGTGACGTCAATTAATGAAAGGGAAGCTCCTGATTGGTCAAGCTTCACAATAGTGACGTCAATTAATGAAAAGACAGCCTCTGATTGGTTTAAACACACACAAGTGACATCACAACCCGATCCCTTTAAGGTTTTCCAACTCTATAAATAGAGCCCTTTGCATAGGTCACAGACACGGTCCTCGGGACCATAAACACTGATACACAGAGAGATTAGTATAGGATTGAGAAAGGTGACAGATTTCTCAGTAGTTTGTAATGGCTACCATGAGTAGCTAAGCTCTCTAGTAGGATTTGATGTAGTAAATTCGATCCCCTTGTGTATAAGAATTCTCTTTTCTATTTTATTTATGATTCTATGCTTGTAATTTATCGGTATCTTTATGCAGTGTGTAATGCATCAACTCCGCGCGTGCGCCGGGATGGTAGGCTAGTGCTCTGGATACAAAAAGTGGAACTCCGACTAGTATCACAGGTAGGTGAGCATGGAGCTATTCATAAAGCTTATTCTCGGATTGCTAAAGGTACTCGGTTTATTTATATCGTAGCATAAGGATTGTATTCTAACGATCGGAGGTTCAGTGAGTGACACACCCCTCCGTAGGTGCCTTATGTGAAAGTATGGTTAAACCGATAGCGCTGATTGCAAAATACGGGGAATGTTCGGGGTCGCCAAATGCCACTTTGAATGCCTGTAGAGAATAGCTTTTGGCGTTTAATTATAATGTTATAGGGGAATTTTCGGGTCCAAAGTATTACCAGGCATGCCTTATAATCATTGTAATTAAACAATGCTAAGGTATTTACAAGTACGGTCATAAATAAGGGAAAAGGGATTCGAATACACAATGGGGTAGATGAAACGAAATCAAATCCTAGTCCTAAATATTATTCATCTCGTGTTATTTGTGTTTATTTTAGTATTTTATTATTCAGTATTAAAACCAACCTTTTTGAAACGTTTTATTGAAAATACAATTACTTTAACTTTACAAGTTAAAACCACTCCATGTGGATACGATATCTTACTTATTCTAAAACTACTGGACTACTGGTAAACTTGTCAGGAAACCCATCAGGTATTCCAGTTCTTTGGGAAGAAATGGAAGAGAACTTTGGAGTTGTACCTCTTTCCTAGTGGGAAATTATGCATAATAGAAGTAGAGTTTTATGTAATTAATTGTTATAAGTGTATTGATGTAAACACTTTTATCTGGCCATGGAGGCCTAATTATAATTGTTAGAGCAATTGTTCCTTTAAATTGTATTGGCATTTTACTGATTTTCAGGTTAAGATTGAAATTGGTAAACGGCCAGTTTTTAGGGGAAACTATGCCGGATTTCTAGTATGAGTCTCGTGAACCATAACACTCCAAGTGTAGGTTCCTTCCCTCAGTATTAATTAAGATTTTGGTTTGTAATGAGATATTGTTGTATGTAATTAATACTAGCTTAAGCAAATCGTTGGATAGCCTAAGCGATTGTTTGACGATATCGAAATTGAAGCGAAATCATTTTAGAGATTCAGGAATAGTGTTTCCAACGGGCACTATTTCTGAGTTGAGAAATTAGGACGCTACAGTAGCAGAAAGGAAAAATAGAACCCTATAAGAAATGATGAATGATATGTTAGTTTGTTCCTCTGTATCTAAAAACTTTTGGGGTGAAGCCTTATTAAAAACATGTTTCTTACAAAATAGGATTCTGCATAAGAAAACCTGTAACATACCCTATGAATTGTGGAATGGTTACAAATCTAACCTAAATTATTTAAAAGTGTGGGTGTCTATCTAAGCTTATGCTTCATACTCTAAGAAGAGAAAAATAGGATCTAAAACATCTAATTGTATGTTTATTGGATATGTTGAACATAGTGCTGCATATAGATTCCGTGTTATGAAAAGTGATGTGCTTGAAAACAATTCTATTATTGAAACAAAAAATGCTGATTTTTAGAGCATATATATCCTTTGAAAAGTATAAATGTTTCTCGTGAAACAAATAATTCTTTTCAAACAAATGTTTGTCATGAATCATTAGAAAATAATAATGAAAACTTATATGGGGGTTTGAGAAGAAGGAAACAACGAAGAAAAGAGACATCCTTCGGAAATTATTTTTATACATATTTGGTTGAAAATGATCCTTTGACTTTTTCTGAAAATATTTTCTCTTCTGATGCACCATTTTGGAAAGAAACTATTAAAATATAAATTGAATCTATTTTGAAAAATAAAACCTTGATTTTAGTTGATTTACCTCCAACAGCAAAAACTATTGGTTGCAAATAGAATTTCAAAAGAAAATATAACCCTAATGGTTCAATTGATACGTATAAAGCTAAATAGTAGCTAAATGATTTTCTCAAACAAAATATTGATTATTTTGATATCTTTGCTCCTGTAACTAGAATTCCTTCAATTCGAGTTTTAATAGCTTTAACTTCTACTTACAAACTTGTTACACATCAAATGGATGTTAAGACTGCTTTTCAAAATGGTGATTTAGAAGAAGAAATTTACATGACACAATCCAAATGATGTATAGTTTCTAGTCAAGAAAACAAAGTGTCCAAACTTCTCAAATCATTATATAGTTTAAAACAAATACCAAAACAATGACATGAGAAATTTAATCAAGTATTAATTGATGATGGATTTTCTTCTGTTGAAGTTGATAAATGTGTGTATACAAAATTAGCAATGGAGAACATGTAATTATTTTTTGTATGTAGATGACATTCTTATTTTTGGAACTTGTGAAGCAATAGTAAATAATACTAAATTATTTCTTTCATCCAAGTTTGACATGAAAGACATGGATGAGACAAGTGTGATTTCTTATGTTAAAATCATAAGGAAGGAAAACAACATAATGTCCCAAGAACATTGTCTAGAAAAACTTCTTAGGACGTTTGGACACTATGACGAAAAACCTATGAATACCCTTTATGATACTAACACCCAATTAAAGAAAAATCAAGGTGAGCTTGATGGTCAATCTGAGTATGCCTAAGTTATTGGGAGTCTACTACATCTGATGAATTTTTCTCGACCTGACATAGCATATGTTGTGGGTAGGTTGAATAGATATACCCATAATCCTAATCAGGATCATTGGGATGCGTTTTCTAGACCCATGAGATATCTGAGAGGTACCATGAATTATCGTATTGAATATAGTGGATTTCTCGCTGTATTGGAAGGATACAATGATGCTAATGGGATCTCAGATTCAAATAAGACAAAATCCATTAATGGTTATATATTTACACTTGGTGGTAGTGCAGTTACATGGAGATTAGCCAGGCAAACAATAATTGCTAGGTCCACTATGGAATTAGAATTTATAGCTTTAAAATTGGCTGGAAATGAGGTTGAGTGGTTGAAAAACTTCTAAGCAAATATTCCCTTAAGAATAAAACCAACACCATCAATATCATTACACTGTGATTGCCAATCGGCAATAACTATTGCAAAGAATAAGACTTTCAATGGTAAAAATAGTCACTTACAATTAAGGCATAAAGTGATAAAGCAGCCTCAACAAAGATGGAATTATATCTATTGAATATGTGAAGTCAGAAGTTAATTTGGCCGATCCTCTGACTAAGCCTTTGGGAAGTAAATTAATATGTGAAACATCTAGGGAATGGGACTAAAGTCAATTTGAAATTAACAAATGATGGTAGCCCAACCTTTGTGATTGGAGATCCCATGAAGAAGGTTGAATGGGTAAGAACAAGTCACTTATTAGTTTTGTTAGCACAATTTAATTTTCCCTTCTTGTGGTGTGAGATGTGCTAAATTGCATTATTGTGAGGTTAAAAACAAAAGTGTTTAATGATTTTCATATCCTTTACAGATGGTATATGAATTGCAGCATATACTTGATGAAATTACCTATATGATTGTCAAGTGGGGCCACTTGTATGAGATTTTGGCAAAATCTCTAGAGCACTCAAGGATACCAGTCGCGCGCATGGCCTATCACCGCAAAACAGTGTTAACAACAAGAATTATTAAGGATGTAGTATGATTGATAGACCTCTAATGTACATCAAAGTGTTTGGTTCAATGAACTTACTCCACCAACTCACTTGTATATTAAGTCCTATCAATCTAGATTTGGTTCAAATTTTAAAAGACACAAGATTTAAACATTTGCACCTATTGTGAGTATACCCAATGTGTGTGTGTGTGTATATATATATATATATTTTATTCTCTAATATTTTTTTATAAAAAACTTTTGAAATATATGGGGGATTGTTGTATGTTTAATATATATTTCAAAATTTATTTAATCTAAAATTCATTTCTGATAAAAATTAGCATCAGTTTTGATTATAAATGTTAAGTTGCATAACTGATTTCATTGTCTTTAATTTTGGAATTAGCTTTCAATTCCTTCAATCAATTACATTATTATATTAATTATTTTGTTTTGGTCATATACTTATATGGATGGTGGAAAAGTTTCTGGGTTACACAATTTCTAAACCGAGTTACTGTCTTTTGCTATTCTGAAACCTAGCTAATTTGGTTAGAAGTGCCTATTAAATCCTGTGGAGTTTTCAAGTATCAATCGAGTAAACTCTCGATGACAGTGTTAACACACGTCTCAGGCATCATTGTTCTACATTTATTTTCTCCATTATTTCTTACACCATATCTATATATTGTGATTGGTATGTGACAATAGCAAAAGTAAGGGTTCGTTTGGCCCATCTTATTTTTTACTTATAAGTTGCTTTAAAGCTAAAGTGAAAATATGAGCTTTCAAAAGTAAAGTATAAGTTGTATGGCAGTTTGATATTTTTTAACTTAAAAGCCACTTTTAAATTAAAAGCTATTTGATAAAATAAGATATTAAAACTATCTTATTTTCTTTAAAATCAACATAAAAAAAATCTAGTTATAAAATCCTAAATATTCCTAAAATCCTAAATTATCATATATCTCTATTGCCCCTCAATGCAAGTGCTATTTGATTCTGAACTCTATCCATGTAACTGTGACACCCTTCTACCCCATACTCTTATATATTTAGGAAATTGTAGTTTAGAAAAGGGAAAGTCCCACGATAGGTAAAAAGGTTCACAATTACTCTTATAATATCTCATAGTTCGAAACGACTTTATTAAAAGAAATTAAACTTTCAAATATAATTTAAATAATAAGCAGCGGAATCTCCAATTCATAAAAAGAACTACTATTAGTCTACTGCCATACAAGGCATCCAAAAGTTCACAAAATACTCCTAATCTAGAAACATATTAAAACATCCTGAATACACCCTGATGTCACATCTATCAAAGCATACCCTTTTAATCATAGTCGACACCAGTCGTGTCCTCCTCAACACCTGTAAAATATATCCACAGAATACGGTGAGGAAAAGGAATACTATCTATACATACACATAGAGAATACTCATCCTCACCCACAACATCATTACATCATGCCATCAATAGATTAAATCACCAATGAATAACATTCATCTAAACTCAACATATATTTAACCATCTATATCAACATATACATTCCATACTATCATTTCTATTTTTAACGCATAGATACATCCATTATACATTCACCAAGCTCATCATCATCGTAACATCATTCATATATCATTATATAGCTCTCATACCATCATTCACCCAAGTAATCATATATTTTATTCTCACACATAATACTCATCATCATCAATCATCATTTAATAACACAATTTCGTCATCATATATCACACACCAATACTCCTCTCATCATCTACCCAAAGATCATGACTTGGAACTCCACACAATGGGCGCACCTCGTCAATCACTCTAGTTAGTACCAAGGTGGTCTACCGGTGTTACCACACACTATCCGATAGGTTGTACCCCCTCTATGGGCCCGTACAATCACTCCTAGGTTGCACCCCCTCTATGGGCCCGTGCATCAAACGCCCCATCTTGATCCCCTAAGTTGTACCCCCTCTATAGGCCCGCACAACTCAGTTCACCTCCCGAATTGTACCCCCTCTATGGGCCCGCACAATTCAGGTCTCATCACATATGCTCAAGGCATCTCTCCTAAGTTGTACCCCCTCTATGGGCCCGCACAACTTAGATCACATCATCATCAAAAGGTGATATACACCATCATCATAATCATCATTATCATGCGTTAACATGCTCATCATCAAATATCATCATTATAAAGTGATATACACTTATCATCATCATCATACATCAATATGCTCATCATTAAACATCATCATAATAAGGTGATATACACCGACATCATTATCATCATCACACTCATCATCAATTATCATTATAATACATCATCACACTCAACATCAATTATCATCATGATACATCATCACACTCATCATCAAATATCATCATTATTCATCATCATAAGCATCGCAATCCTTATCAAACATCATTAATCATCAACACCATACTCATTATAAAGTACTCTCAAACAACATCAATCATCATCAAACAGTTAGGATCTCAAAATCCACTCTGGTAATCGATTACCAACCTCTAGTAATTGATTACCCGCAAACAAGGTCTCTGGTAATCGATTACAACCCCCTTGTAATCGATTACCCGCAAGCAAACTCTCTGGTAATCGATTACAGCACCCCTGTAATCGATTACTCGCAAACAAACTCTCTGGTAATCGATTACAGCACCCCTGTAATCGATTACCAGCAAGCAAACAGTGCTTCTGGGTTGCCCATAACACTCTGGTAATCGATTACCACTCTTGGTAATCGATTACCTGCGACGCAGATCACAGAGTTCACAATTTCAAACCTCTCTAAACTCATCCAATCAATCCCTAATCAATCTTTTACGTCTAAACATCATGCATAATCATTATTAGCATCCAATATTCCGTAATTCAACAATCAATTACAGATTATACCATCAATTCATCAAAATCCCTAATTTCTCAATCCTTAATCACCCTTTTTTCCATTATTCTCATTATCATGTTTAATCTCATCCAATGATCTTCAATTTACATACAATCAATCATAAATCAACAGATTATATCATCGTTCTAGGTCATACATTCATCAATTCGAAATTATACTCTTAGATTACTACCCAATCATCCCTACATGCATATACAGGCAATACCCTCTCCCCCACCGTACCTTAAGCGAAGCTTGATCACAACAAAGAAGTCCTTTCTTGGATTCTTGGCGTTCACTCCACAGCAGCCCTCTCTTGAGACTCCGTTTCTCCCCTCCTTAGCGTTTCGCTTACTGACGAATGATACGAACAAGGATTAGGGTGCTCTGTTAACCCCTCCTTACTGAAATAACTAATTGGGCTTGGGCCCATTCTCACCCCCCATTATTCTATTTTCAATTAAAATTATCTTTACGAAATAAAACTAATAACAACAATACTCCTATTATCTATTTCCCATTAAATTAATTATTTTCTTAATTAATCTATTTAATTTAATTAATATTTATCCTAATAAAATTTAGGAGGTTACAGTAACCACCATCTAATACTCTTCTAGGATTATATGAACCAATTTCTTCATCAATATTCATATCTTCTTCGCACTCATCCATATATCCAGGAACACGGTCACATTTATCAAATTCTTCATCTTGAACACCATACATTCGAATAAAGTTATGGAGTGTCGTTGTTGCAACTATGATCTTCTGTTGTTTGACCAATGGGTATAGCCTCATATCACATAAGATATGCCATCTTTTCTTCCAAACACTAATTGTTCTTTCAATGAAATTTCTTAGAGAAGAATGTGCATGACTAAATATTTCTTGTAATCCTTCTGCTTGACTACCATCTCTAAAATCAGGAATATGATATCTTTCACCCTTGTATGGTGCTAGATACCCTTTCATATTTGGATATCCAGCATCCACTAGATAGTATTTTCCTAAAAATATAAAAATGAATAATATAAATATAAATATAAATATATTATATATAAATAAAAAAATATTTGTACCTTCAGGAGGGTGAGGAAAAAACGTTTTTCATTTCTTCAAGCACTGATGAAAGAATACGTGCGTCATGTGCAGTACCAGGCCAACCAACAATAACAAAAGTGAATAACATGTCAAAATTGCACACTAATATGACATTTTGTGTTTGATATCCCTTTCTACCAATATAACGAATTTGATCTTTAGTAGGAACAATTGCAGAAATATGTGTTCCATCTATAGCACCAATGCAACCTTGAAAAAATGGCCAATATCTCCGATCATACCTAATTTTGGATGGGACTTCCTCAAAGTTAAATCAGGAGGCCTGACAATTTCTGTAGCAAATAAACATAAACTCTCTAAAACTTCACCAAACTTCCTACTTACCGTCTCTCCTGATTTTCCAAATCGATTCTGGACATTTCGATTTGTCTCACTATGTGCACAACTCCAAAGAAACATAGCAGGTGCCTCCAACGATGTCATTTCATTAGATGGATGTAGCCATCCTTTACTCACCAATAACCTCTCAAGTTTCAGTACAACATAAGATTCCATCCTAAACATATTATAATTTTCACTTGGAGTTTTAAGGGTTTCTCGAACCCAACTCCAACCTTGAGAATAAAGAAATCTATTACCTTGCTTCACCAAATACTTCATTTGATATACACAATCAATTGTTGTTGCACTATATATCATTTTAAAGAACCGCACATATTCCTTCTTTTAACTTCCTTGAATGTTCATTGATTTGATTAGAAGACATCTGTAGGACAATTTGGAAACAAAGATCAATTTAATAACAACATAAAATTTAAATACATATTAATGTCCATAATTCAAATGCATAAACATAAAATGTCAATACAAAATCAGGAAGGTTAATGCTTAATATGTGAAAAAATAAACCTAAATCCTAAACCCTAAACCCTAATAACTAGAGGTTTCTTTCTTCCTATTTGTCATACTTATGCAGAATCCACTTCACCAAAACATTAATTTTTTCTTTTAAGGTCATAAGTATGACTCTCTTTTTCACTATCTTTTATCAAGTCTATTGCATAAGTAATTGGTCATCGTCCAATCACCCTTCCTCTAGTAGATCATCTAAGACTTTCATGCATTCGGGAATGGAGTATTGTCCACGAACATTGCATGTTATTGCTATTTCCTCCTTTTCAGCTTCATTGTGATTTTCCGCAGCTTGAACTAATCTTTGTAAAGACTTCCTCATAGTTGTTGCATTGCTTACTTTGGGCTTACGTTTTTGCCACTTTGTCACCTGTGTCTTGTGTGACCTTTCTTTTTCCTTTGGGTTGACTATTTTGCATAGGGCTACAATCTTCCTCAACATAGAAGTCCTCATCATAAGATTGAATAATTTCTTGGAACTTCAGAAGAATTATTTCCACCATTAGAATCAATCGGTACACCCATAGATGGTGTCCATGCATTTCACTTGTTGCCACTACATCTCCGAATATAATTTCCAATTCATCACGAAACTCCAATCATTGATATCGAAATTTCCCATATTTGGCATTCTCCTGCTTAACCATTATAAGGTAAAAAAAAATAATCAAAATCCCGCCAATTAATGGTTAAGAGCAAGAAAATAAATCAGAGATGCTTACCCTTATCTAAGCGTCCCACCATGCATTATCAGCTCGAATACATCCCATGTCATGGTTAAATCCCAAGCCAATTTCTTTACCCAACAATTGTTTCCATATAGTCAATCAGTCCTCAAATTATCCATCCTATTCTTCAACTGCTTTTGGGTATAGCTTTTATCAACACGTTTATTAAATTCTTCAAGAATTTCTTCCCATTTCTTACCCTTGTATGCTATTCCCCGATTTCTCACTTTTACGATTCTCATCCATACAAATATCAAGTAAAATTTTGGTACTATTATAGTCCCATTTTGCTTGATTTGCTGTGCTAGCCATAAGCTACAACATATAAATTCACCTTATATATACATGTTGAAAGAATAAAAGATGTCAAACCAATAACGAATAAATTGAAAACCAACATTCTCTTTCTCATCCCAAGCAACAAACCCTTTCTTTTATCAAATAACAAAAATGCTATTATGCTATTAAAAAAATTATTACAAGCAGTTGCTATTTAAAATATGCTATTATGCTATTAAAAAAATTATTAAAAGCAGTTTCAATTAAAAAAATTACTATAATACTATTAAAAAATTATTATGAAATTTCTATGATTATTGAGATAAAAAAAACTAAATGCTATAATACTATTAAAAAAATTATTATGAAATTTCTATCATTATTGAGATAAAAAAGTGAATGCTATAATGCTATTAAAAAAATTATTGCAAACAGTTGCTATTAAAAAAATACTATACTACTATTAAAAAATTATTATAAAATTTTTATGATTATTTCTTGTAAAAAACTGAATACCTTAATTACTTCAAGTGTAACGAGCAACAGATAGCAGAGAGGTGGGAGCAACTTCAGTTCGCGCAGCAGCAACAACACAGTCAAGAGGCAGCAGTTACTTCAGTTCGTGCAGCAGCAGCAACAGAATGGAGTAGCTTCTTCAGTTCGCGCAGCACCAGAATGGAAGAGAAGGAAGGAGCTTCAGTCCGCGCACAACAACTTCACGTGACAGCGGAATGGAGGAGACAACAACTTTAGCTTCAGCAACAGATACCACTACCTGGGAAGGAGCTTCAGTTCGCGCGCAACAACTTCATCCAGCTTCAACGGCGACGTCGTGGGCAGTAGCTTCAGGCGACAACAGGCGGTAGTTTAGATCTAGTTGTAGTGAGACAGTGCATCTGCAGAACGTAGAAACATGGAATATAAAGGAAAAAGAATGTAAAAAATAGAAAGAATGAAATAGAGAAAGAATAAAAAAATGAAAGAATGAAATACTGAAAAACAAGAAAGAATGAAATTCATAACCAAAGAAAGAAGGAAATAATAGAATGAGGAAGACAGGTGAATCTCGCATGAACCGTTGCAGTGAGTGAAAAAATATTAAAATAAATGAATGAAGGTGAGTGGGATTCGAAGTGGGTGTTGATGGTAAAAGCACCGAAAAAGCTAAAAAAGTTAACTTTTTCTTAAAGCTGCTTTTTAGTATAAAACAAAAACAGCTTCTTAATTTTAAGAGCTATTTGAAATATCTGTTTGGCTCAACTTTAATTATTAAGTGACTTATAAGTAAAAAAAAGCCCCACAAAACGGACACTAAATACAATTTATAATTTAAATTGAGACATATATGTTTACATTATTATTTATTTAAGTAGCTAATAAATGATGAGAATTATATCCCTCATCAATTTGTGGTCAAAATAAATTGACCAGTTTCTCACAAAGCAAAAGCTAGTGAATAAAAATTGAGGGGAATGATACTTATAAGCCAACTTGAAATTAACAATGATGGTAACCCAACCTTATGATTGGAGATCATGAAGAAGGTTTAATAGGTAAGAATAAGTCATTTGTTAGTTATTTTAACACAATTTATTTATTCGTTCCTATTGGTGTGAGAAGTGTTGAGCTGCATTATGGAGAGGTTAAACTTAAAAGTTTTTAATGATTTTCATTTCCATTATGTGTGGTGTATGAATTGCAGCACACACTTGATGAAATCACATATATAAGTGTCAAGTGAGATCGTTTGTATGAGATTCTGGCGTTATCTCACAATACTCATGAATACCAGGCGCGCACATGGCCTATTAACGCAAAACGGCGCTAACAACGAGAATTGAGAGAGTGTAATGTGATTGGTAGACCTCTAACTTACACCAAAGTGTTTTGGTTCAAAGAGCTTGCTCCACCAACCCACATGTATGTTATGTCTTATTAGTCTAGGTCTGGTTAAAGTCAAAAAGACACCATATTCGAAGCATTTATACCTATGACATTAACCCAGGAAGAATTGCTTTTCAAATTTCATAAATATATTTTCTTAAAACTGTTAAATATGTGGGGAATTGTTGGATATTTTGTGCCTATTTCAAAAGTTCTAAAGAGACAAGTCCCACATTACTTAAGTGAGGAAATATAATAAACTAATTTTATTTTAAATTAGAAAATTAATATTAATTTTATTATTTTTAATGGGATAAACTTTGACTTGGTCAAATCATTATTTTTTTGTTACAACCATATTCATTATAAAACCCTTTTATTTTCTTGACCTAGTAGACATAGCTTCCACACTCATCCACTTCTCTATCTTTGAGATTATTCCTAAGTTAAACAATCTTTATTTGCAGTTCTGAAACCTAACCAAATTGATTGGAAGAGCTTGTTAAATCATGGGGAGTTTTCGTGTTTTCACGATTAAACTCTTATAAGGACAGTATCGATAATGATTCCTTTTATCTTTCTTATTAATCTTAAGGAGTTTTAGTGATTTTTACTTTATCTTTTCAATTTTTCTAACACTTATATGTCCTTGTTAGTAATTACAATTTCAAATGTGATTTAAAAATGTTATCCAAACAACATGCATTTTTTTAAACTCATGTTTGAAACAAAGTATCCAAAACATAAAATCACGTTTATACAAACTCAAGTTCACTCAAAATCACGGTCATCCAAACTCAAGTTTGTAAAACTAATTCAAACACACACCACATGTTCAATATTATGGTTGGAATAATTAATTTTTATAAATTTATAATTCAAATTTAAATTTTTATCCTTTAATATATATTCAAATTGAATGGATAATTTAAACTATCACTTAATATTTTATATTAATTTAAATTATTTCATTATAAATCTAACACATTATTCATATTTTAATATATTTATTTATTATTAAAACTAAATATATGTTTAAAATATTAATTATATAAAATATATATTTTTCGTACAATGCATATGATAAAACACCAGTTATAAAATATCATTTTATTTTCTTTTTAATGGCTCGAGGAGATGTTCATATTAAATCTAATGCAAACATAAAAAATGAATTGAAAAACTGAAAATTGTAAAAACCAAATTTTTTTATTGAATTGAATTGATTTCAAATCCTATATTAAAAATCGATTCAATCCAATTCAAGCTAAACTTATATACATATATATTAAAATATCTAATATTATTATATTAATATTAAAATTACTTATATTAATATAATTTTTTATAATTTTATTATCTAATATCATTTTAATATGTCTATAAAATATTGTAAAAAAAAAAACTCTATAAATATGTTACTAGTTTTAAATTAATTTATCACGTCTTATGTTGTTCTTTTTATTTATATTTCATGTTATAACATATTATATATTTATGTATTCACGATTTTTGAAATATAGACTCTGTTAATATGTTATGCCTAATATTTATCTTTAATATTTTATAATTTAATTAGTTTTATCTAATATTTACTGTTTTTTAAAAATAAAAAACCAATAAAGATTGGATGAAGATTCGAATTTAAAAATCAAAACAGATCAGATGTTTAATGATAACTTGAATTGATTGGATAGAGTTTTTTTTTCCCCTTAAAATTAATCGAAACCAACATATTTGTATATTTTGTTTGCATCCTTTGATATTACGAACCCTAGTGGTGGAACGAAGTGTGTTCCGTGTCCTTAGATCAGAAAATCATAACCACAAAGAGTCCCACGTTCCCTTCTCTCTTCCTCATTCAACATTGACTCTCTATTTTTCTCTCTCCTTTTCTCTTTCTCTCTCTAAGGTGCCAATGGCGGATCCAATCTGGAAGGCTCTGATTGCTTTTGCGATCGTAGCTTCGTTGTTGGTGTGCTCACACGCTTCCTCTGATGTGCCCTTCATCGTCGCTCACAAGAAGGCTTCCCTCAACAGGCTCAAGTCTGGCGCTGAAAGGGTCTCTGTCACCATCGACATCTACAACCAAGGAACCTCGTACGCTCCGATCTACAACTTAGGATTCTTTCTTTTTTCCTATTTCAATGTCTGACATCCCAATTCCCCATTTGCATGCATGCTCTGATTTTTTGGTTTCCCCTTTCTGCTGATTAGAGTTTTGGGATCTTTCAATTTCGTGAATGTTTGTGATTGTATTCATTCTGTTTGACCACTGATAAGGGGTTGGTAAAGATAATAAATTTATGCTGGATCTCTGGTTTTTTTTTTTTAGTGATGTGGAAAATTATGGAAAAAGGTAATCCTTGATTAGCTAGGAAGGAGATTGAAATAATAAAAATCGGAATTTTTGTTCATAAGCAAATTTTTAAGCATCTGGGCATGCTCCTTTTGCTTGCATGCGTTAATAAGTGGAAGGAAATGTGTGTTTGCTCTCTCGGTTCCACAATACTGGAGTTTTTTGCTTGTTTCTTTTTGATCTGGTTGTTGAAGAAATAGAGAGTTCAGAGTTCCTGTGTAATTCGGTGATACTTGAGCTTGATGTGAAAAATTGAACCTTTTGGGTGGCTCAATTGGAGTTTTTGAAGGCATGTGCTGGTGCTAACTTGATTTGACGAGTGGGTCATTCAAATTATGGAGAAGAACATTGCAAGTTATATATTGCTTATGTTATTGCTTTACTTGTAAGGATTTGTTGGTGGACTGTACAAAATTGCAAAATCTCTGTGTGTTTTATGGGATTTGGTTTAATGATTGAAATGGAGAATGGTAGGCTAGTAGCAGAGGGTGTACACCAATAAGATAGGACTTTGTGTGCTATCATGGTTTTGTTTCCCAATTGCAAGTCCTCTTGAGTCCCTCTGTTCATCTCATCACATAAGATGTTAACAAGCCTTGTAATTCTTTGTCCGACTTGTTGAGTTGTTAAGTTTAGGATTTTCTGTTATTAAAAGGACTACATCTTTTATGATATCTATTTTTATTTGGTAATCTTCTATATTTGCTATGAATTCTTACTTATCCTTGTACTTACTATTTATCTTCTTTTTGAAGGACTGCATATGACGTAAGTCTTGCAGATGACAGTTGGCCAAGTGATGTTTTCAGTGTAATCACCGGCAGCACTTCAAAGTCATGGGAAAAGCTTGATGCGTGAGTTTCATATTAATTGTTGTAGCTTTTATCTACTCTGGGTCACCTCCTTCCTTTTCTGCACTTCTGCATTTTGGTTCACTTCATTTTACTAACAAATCATACTATTTTCAGTGGTGGCATCCTCTCCCACACATTTGAGCTGGAGGCAAAAACAAAGGGAGTCTTTGCTGGTGAACCAGCTGTCATAAAGTTCCGCATCCCCACAAAGGCTGCTTTACAGGTTTAATATGTGTTGCCATTGTTGTCTATAGTCTATTTTCATTTCTGGTGTGTAAACCTTTCTTCTCATTATGGTTTTGTGCTATTAGGAGGCATTTTCAACTCCCATATTGCCTTTAGATGTTCTTGCTGATAGACCTCCTGAGAAGAAGTTTGAATGGGTATGTTTCTTGTATACTGACAGATACATGAATGATCTCAATTGCTTTCATTGACTGACACATTGCATTGTTTTTTGTTTCATGTATTCTCATATTTGGTTGGATCTGATTTCTCAGGCTAAGGTATGGACAGTTATTTTATGCTCTTTGTAATTGCAATCTTCAAGATTATTATGTGAATGACAGAAGTTTGAATTAGCATGGGGGCTACCTATTTTGGTAGTTGATTTTGCATGACACTGGTCAAGCATGATGAGAAAGACAAAGTGGATCTCCTTCACCTTATTGGTGCAACTTTATCCATCCTTGAGAATTGGATGGTTTGATAAGTTGTGAGTGGAGTGACACAGAAGATAAAATTAATCTGATTTTGCATACTTGTGCTCTTTTCTCTCCTGATGTGTGTCTCTCTGAGGAAATAATGAATGCCACGGCTTAAAATCCTTTCCATGATATGTTCTTTTTATCTACTTGCTAGATGTATCATAGTCCAAAGTCTTTACCTTAATGTCAAAATGTTATTGTCTACAGAGGTTGCTGGCTAAGTATGGATCTCTAATCTCAGTGATCTCCATCGTGGTTCTGTTTGTGTACCTGGTAGCTACACCATCAAAATCCAGTGGAAAAGGAAGCAAGAAGAAGCGTTAATCTTTGACAAAGCACACATGTTGGAGGCTATAGCATGACATTCTGTCAGTGATAAGTTTTTACCTAGTTAGAGCACATGTTGTTGTTACTTTTTTGAATGACTGGTTAAATGAGTTAGTGAGAGAACAAATTAATTTCTTGACGGCATAGCCTGAACAGTTTTTTGTTTAAGTTCTCACTGGACGGGATGGATCTTAGCTAGCAAAAGTATATTTAATTGATTATCTGATCTCATCTCATAGCTGTTTTGATTGAATGCCTTATATTGTGTTCTCATGATCTTTAAGTTTGATTTCCATGGATGAATTATTGTCCACTTTACCAAATCAGTTATCTACAAGCTTGTATTGGGCGTTGGTAAAACTTCAGGGGTCTTTCCATCCTCTCTCCCTTTGTCAATTCCCACAACCTACTGGCCATTACATTCCTTTAGGGTATGTTTTGGGAATATGGACGGTTGGGGGAGGGGAGAAGAAAGGGGAGAGACTGAATATTGGACATTCCCAAACGCATAGGGGTAGGGGGAAGGGGTTACTAACCCCCTCTAACACCCTTTCCTTTCCCAAACAAAACCTTAGGCCTGTTTGATTTACATATTTTATTTCCTGTATTCTGAAATTTTACAAAGGAAAAACTGAAAATGCTGGAAACAAATGTTGTTTCCAGCATTTTCAGTTTTTCCTTTGTAAAATTTCAGAAAATGAAAATGCAAACCAAACAGGCTCAATTTGGTTATTATACTACTTTCTTTCTTGGCAGCTGATTTTGCAACAATAGTGATGAATAAGTACAATTACTAGAACAGTGAGGTATGGGATATTGACAAAGAGACCTTCCAAACTCTCTTCTCCCATTGCCTTTTCCCTGAACTCTGGAGTTTGTCCTCATTGTGTCTCCGTTTGCTTTTATTCCCCATTGCAACATTGACAAAAAAGTAGACTAACATCTTGTGAGCTAAACTCTGTTTGGTCAAAATTGATATATTCTTCATTAAACTTGAATAATTAAAACTATTGAGTGAGAGTTTAGATTTTTAATAAACACTTATAGGAGAAGAAATTAAACTTAAGGTGTTCTTTTATATATTTAGATTCAAGTACCAAGGTGTTCGTTTATATTTTTAGATTCAAGTACTTATTTATGTTGAAAAAACTGCTATAAACATAAGGTTTGGAAGTGGAAGTCTGAAGCTGGTGGTTTTTTCGTAAACAATTTTTAAATTTGTTTACAATTATTTTAGGTTTAATTAATATATACTATCAATAGAAAAAGAGACTTTGCAGTATCATTGTCACGTTATTTGATGATTTACACGATTTACACCGACATGCATTTACATTAAATTCGTATTTTAAAGCGCTGTTTTCATAATTGTTTTTTATCAAATAAGACGTGGCTAAAATTCCATCGGTTTAATTTTACATCATTTCTTAGTTCGTCTCTCAACTTCTAGATATTTGTTTTAATCTCATTTCATCTTTGACCGGTGCATAAGATGTTCGAAAATTGGAGTTTGCCATTTGAAGCAAGGGCTTCAATTAACCAGAGCCATATATTTGTGTTTAAGGTGATTTTTTTTTTTTTTCAAAAGATTTTTATTAACAAGGAATGAAAGGAAAACAATGTTTGAGGAATACAAAATACGGGTATATATTCAAGATCTAACAAAAGGTTTGCATATATGTTGTTTATGTATTATCTTAATAATAAAACAAAGGGAGTAACATTAACAAATAATTAATATATGTTAGTCTTTTTCATTAAGCTTGAGGTGTCTTAATCTTGTTATAAGTAGGCTTCTTCATGCACCATATTTTGCTTCTAGTAACACACTTTCAGAATTTATAGCTTTGTTTAATAGATATGAAGGTTCTATTCTTCAGTAAGGTCAAAACATGCAACTCATGCCAATCATTTCCATCGAGGCTGGAGTGTGTATATTTTGTTCCAACAGGGCTTCTTTCCTGTATTTAGGGCAAGAATTCCAATTCCTTACTATTGTACCTCTTCAAGTCTACCAGTGTGTTTGGAAAATTTCAAGAGTATGAATGCCTTCATTTAGTATGCTTTAAATGCAGTCTTTTACGGTCTATTTGAAAGATGCATGCTATGACTAAGAGTTTACTTATTAGGTAACACATTTATAGTGTGTTTGACTTGCCATTTCAGTTAGCTGAAAGTTGAAAATAGTAGCTGAAACCATTTTAGCAGTGTTTGGGAAGGTAGTTTTTTTTTTGTAGCTACAAGCTTTTCTTAAAAAGCTACTTGGGGTAGCTTTTTTAAAAAAGCTCCAATTTTCAGCTACTAGCTAAAAGTTAATTACAAGTTTAAACCCTCAACCACCCCCACTTATCATTATTTAATAATTAATGTTGTCCTTAAATGTCATTTTACCATTTTCAACTAGTTTTACCAAACACATTCAATAGTTTTTTCAGCTTTCAGCTAACTTTAAGCTTTCAGCGAGCTTTTTAGCTTTCAGCTTGCTTTAAGTTTTCAGCTAGCTTTTTAACTAGTTTTACCAAACACACTCTTAAATTGGTAACAGAAGTTATTTCGCCTCCATTTGTTTTACCGTTGTTACATTGTAAAATCATGGTTTCGCAAAATTGATTTTAAATCACTTTCGTCCAACGTGTTTTATAAAACGTACATCACTCATCTCAACCATTAATTTCTAGAATCAATTCTACTTAACTGTAAACCAAACGGACACTTAATAGTGTTTGTAAGGTAGCTTTTTTAGGTAGCTACTAGCTTTTTTAGAAGCTATGATAGCTTTTTTTAAAAAGACTTTTTTTCCAGCTACTAGCTAAAAATATTTTATAATTTTATCTGTTAACAATTTCCACTCATCATTATTTAATAATTAATGATGACCTAAAATGTCATTTTTAAATTTTTCAGCTAGTTTACCAGACACTTCTATCAAATCAGCTAATTTTTTTTTAACTTTTAGCTAACTTTTCATCTTCCATATAACTTCTCAATTTTTAGTTTTACCAAACACACTTTAATACTCGGTTTGGTGGAAGGAAGTGTCAGAGAAATAGGGAGCAAGCAAAGAGATGGGATAGAAATGTGGGACCTATAAATTCATATTTTGTTTTTCGACTAAGATGTCTTAGACGCAACTCCAGGTCGTGGTAGCGACACCGTGGCGGGCTTGGGGGGCGTGACTCTGGTGCAATGCGGTCTTGATGCCAGTGCTTTGACGTAGTGGGGGCGACATGGTGGCACAACTTGGGGATGGAAATGTTTGAACGACAGTTCTAGCGACTCTATGGTGGATTCAATGAGATAGAGTGACGGGGTGGGATTCACATTGTGCTTCCATGGTGGTTGTTTTGGGATTCTGGATGGAAGGATTTAGGCTTTTTATTCCTTTGGCAGTCTGGCTTGTGCTTCGTGGTTCCATGGCGCTATTGGTCACTGAATTGGGCTGATTCATTCGTATTATATATATATATATAGGGAGCGTATCATATGAAAATGGTGTGTTTATGTGAGAATGATAAGAATATTTTGTAGTCATCAGATTTAAATAGAGGGTTGAGATTAAAGCAACCCACTTAAAGATATTATGTGCTCCTTCACCGTTATTTACCACCATCGCCACTTGCTGCCTGCGCCCACCCACTACCACCCCCGCCGCCGCCGCTGCCACCGTTCGACACCACCACCACCACCGACCACCACCGCCGCCGCCTGCCTCCGCTGCCACCACCTGCTGGTGGTGGGTGGCAATGGTGGCGAAGAACGGTGGCGGCGGCGGCGGTGATGTGGTGGTTGTGGCGGCGACGACGGTGGTGGCGGCGGTTGGCAGGGGTGGTAGTGGTGGCGGCATCGGTGGTGGTGGTAAGTAACGGTGAAAGGAGACACATGATATCTTTTAGTGGGTTGTTTTAATCCCAACCCTCTATTTAAATCTGATGGCTACAAATATTCTTATCATTCTTACATAAAAACGTCATTCTCATGTGATACGCTCCCATATATGTATATATATATTGTCAATTGTTTAGCAAGTTAGAGTCGATTATTATCATAGATGCCATTGTCGTTATTGGTTTTAGGATCACAAAATTGATTATTATAAAATAAAATTGATTTTGGATAAAGAAAATTGATTAATAAAATGTTTTTAGAAAGCAAAAAAAAAAGATAAAAACAATTTCTCTCTTTATCTCTTCTATCCATCCAAACAATAACTTTTTCCTATTTTTATTCTATTTCACACGTATTTCTCTACTATTAAATAACCTATAAATCTTTATCTCTCCCCTATTTTTCCTTTTTCTATTTCTCTTATATTAACAAACATAAAGTAAGGGACTTGACACCACACTTGGTAAATTGTAGGCTAAAAAACATGGCTAAAACTCGAGAAGTAAGCACTATAAATTATGGAAAACTATTCCTACCTCCCAAATCCAGCTATATTATACTAATTATTGCATATTGATTAGGGATGACAGAGTGGGTAGGGTCTAGCCTGCCTACCCCGCCAAAAATGGCTAGGTGGGTTAGGTCCCTCCAGCCACTAACCTACTCAGCCCGCCTTGCCAACCCAGTGGGCCAATAGGCGTTTTGGGGATGAGTTGACCCACCAACTTTAACATTTTTTAATGAATTTGTTATTTATTGTTATTTATATTTAGTACATAATTATAATTATAATTATAATTATTTCATGAAAATTGAGGAAAAATATTATATAAAGTCAAAATTTTATAAATGATTTTTTTTTAATTTTATTATAATTCAAATTTATTATGTATCATATTTATTTTAAATTTATTTTATTTTATTTTTTTGGACAGGCCATCTCGTCATCCCGCCTTAAAACATGGTGGGTTGTATCTAATGACCCACTTTGTTTGGCGGGCCAACCCGGGGTGGCCCGTTTTACCATCCCTATATTGTGTTGAGTCTCAAAAATATCATAAGGTTGTTTATGATGTTTTAAGACAACTAGATTCCCAAAGTTTTAATGGTTGAGAAATTTGACTTAAATTACTTATCATAGATACACACATGCTTTAATGTTTTATCCATGATTTCAGCAAGAGTCACTATGTGCCTACATAAAAAGACTAAGTGTTGAAGCTGTCTGAAGTAGTTCAACCCGTCTGAAGTATCAGTGCCGTCTGAAGTATTGAAGTCGTCTGAAGTCTCATTTATGACGTGGCATCCTCTGCTGAAGTTTGTGAAGACTTTTCTGAACCTCTGCTGCACGTACCTTTTTCAAACACATTTATAGCAAGGAACACAGAGACTTTTCCTGGTGATTTGAATTTCATACACTACTGAGGAAATCTCTGCAACACAGCCTCTGCAGCAATATTTGTAGCAGCTTTATGGCAGGAGCAACCTTGTACTGTGTCAGAAATATCAGAACTCTCAAAAGCATATCTCACAACGGATTAATATCATTTAATGCTATCTCTAAACGGTGGTATTTCAACGGATTGAAGATTGGGTATAAATACCCCTCCTTTGAAGACCATCTATAGAGAAGAATTTTGTGAAAGAATTTTTGTGAAAAAGAACAAAAAACTCTGCAAGTTTTCGCTGCAACAACTCTGATAACACTTATCTTTGTACACATATTGTAATATCCTGAGCATACCTCAGTTTTTCTGTACATCTGTAATAGTTTAAGCTTCAAGATTGATATAGTTTGTAAGCTTAAGCATTTTATCTTCTCTGTATTTATTTGTTGAGCCTGGAGAGGCTTGTCTATAAAGAATACTTGGTTGTAGAGCCTGGAGAGGCTTGACTGTAAAAGAATACTTGGTTGTAGAGCTTGGAGAGGCTTGACTGCAAAAGAATACTTGTAATCTTGAAAGATTAAGAGAAAATCCAATTGCTAGTTGGCATTGGGACTGGACGTAGCTCACAGTGGTAGTGAGTGAACCAGGATAAATTCCTTGGCTAAGTTTTCTTTACCCTTATCTCTTGTCAATTCTTTTTATACTAATCAAGGGGTTAGAGTAATTAATCTGATATTTTATAAAGGCACAAAACATCTTTTAAAATCAGTTTTTTTCAAGCCGTCTGAAAACTTCAGTCAGCCTTTAAGAGCCTGTCTGAAATCGTGTTTTTAACACCTGTTTGCGAAAAGCTTTCTAAAATATTTAGAAACACTATTCAACCCCCTTCTAGTGTTTCCCTGTGTTCCTACAGTTGGTACCAGAGCTCTACTCAGGGTTGAAGCACCTAACAAGTGTTTGAGGACTGAAAGATCCAAATGGAAGCTTCTAACAACAACAGGCAATACATAACAGAAGGAGCCTCTATCGAAAGACCCCCAACATTCAATGGAGTGGATTACCACTACTGGAGAGATCGTATGAAGTTGTTCATTGAGAGCAACAACATTGATGTTTGGGATGTGGTCACTGATGGAGACTATGTGCCTATGCAAAATGGTCTGCCTATACCTAAGATTGAATGGACCTTGGAGCAAAAGACTAGAGTCCAGATGAACGCTAAAGCCAAACTCTATCCGATATGCTCCTTGAATAAATCAGAATATGAGAAGGTCCATGGATGCACTTCTGCCAAGGAGATTTGGGATACTCTTGCTGCAGCCCATGAAGGGACTGAAACTGTCAAGCAATCCAAAATCAGCATGCTTATACATCAGTATGAGATGTTTAAGATGGAAGAAACTGAAACCATTGACCAAATGATTGGGAAGTTTCAGACCATAACCAATGGACTCAGGTCCTTAGGAAGAACCTATGAATCTGGAGACAACAATAGGAAGATTCTAAGAAGTCTACCTAAGTCCTGGAGACCCAAAGTCACTGCCATTCAAGAGGCAAGAGATTTGAACTCTCTGAGAATGGAAGAACTGTTGGGATCTCTCAAAGTCCATGAACTTGAGCTTGGAGAAGATGACAACAAGAAGAAGTCTCTAGCTCTAAACTCCAAGGCCAAACAGTCTAGGCATGGCAGCATGAAGGATATGCAAGCTGAGGAAACTTCAGAAGCAGATGAAGATTCTGAAGACAGCTCAGAAGATGACAATGATCTTGCTCTTTTAAGCAGAAAGATCAAGAGAATGTTGCAAAACAGAGGAAAGTTCAGAAAGAACCAACCTTCATCATCCAAATCAGGTAAGACAGGTAAGAAGTCTAACACTGATAAAATTATTTGCTTTGAATGTAAGCAACCAGGGCATATGAAGGTTGATTGCCCAAGAATGAAGAAAAACAACTTCAAGAAGAAGAAATTTTTCAAAAAGAAGAAAGGTCTTATGGCAACATGGGAAGACCTTGATGAATCAACCTCACAAGAAGAAGAAGACACTTCAGAAGAGGCAAATTTGTGTCTCATGGCAAGTCTACCATCTTCAGACAGCTCTGAAGCTGAGGTATTTCCTCTTACTCTACAAGAAATGTATGATGATCTGATGGAAAGTCCTCAAGAACTTTTCCAAGAGTATAAGAATCTATCCAAAGCCCACACAAAAATGTGTAACAAATATGAGGCACTTGAGATAGAACATATTATGCTCAAAGAAAAAATTCTTGAGACTAAAAACTGCAGTTCACAAGCTGTGTCTGAAGAAAATGAGAAACTTCAGAAGTAGGTTGTGGAACTGACAAAAGATCTGGCCAAATTTGTCAAAGGAACTAAAAATCTGAATATAATGCTTGGAAATCAAAGGCATTCCCTTGACAAAACTGGACTAGGCTTTTGTGATCATAACATGTCTGAACCTCCTACTGTCTTAAATTTTTCTAAAGGCAAAAAGAAGGTTACTGGGTGTTCTCACTGTGGTAAGCCTGGACACAATGTGGCTCAGTGCAAACACAAGAGAAAAACAAGGCCCAAAGCTAACAAGAAAGGACCCAAAAGAATATGGGTACCTAAAAACTTAATTATTCCTGTTGTAGATGTGTTTAACAGGACAAAGGAGACCCCACAAATGGTACCTGGATAGTGGGTGCTCGCAACACATGACAGGAGAAAGGTCTTTGTTCCAAAACCTTAGACCTAGAGCTGGTGGAGTGGTCACCTTTGGTGGAAATCAGCAAGGGAAGATCATTGGAATAGGGACTGTAGGTATATCTCCTTCATCCCTTATTAAAAATGTACTCCTAGTGGAGGGACTACAACATAATTTACTGAGCATAAGTCAATTATGTGACAGTGGCTATGTGGTATCCTTTACTAAGGAAGGATGCATAGTCAAAGACTCCTCTGAGCAAACCCTCTTTACTGCTAAGAGACACAGCAATGTGTACAAAATTGATCTAGAGGATCTAGCAAGTCAAAATGTAAAATGTTTCATTTCTGTTGAAGATGAAAAACAGATTTGGCATCAAAGACTTGGGCATGCCAGCTTGAGATTAATCTCAAGATTAGCAAAACACAATCTTGTTAAAGGATTGCCCAAGCTTTCATACAAATCTGACATTTTATGTGAAAGTTGTCTGAAAGGGAAACAAACAAGACACTCTTTTAAGAGTAAGGATGTTGTTTCAACTAGCAGACCACTAGAACTTTTACACATTGACTTGTTTGGTCCTATTAGAACAGAAAGTCTTAGTGGTAAGAAATATGGTTTGGTCATTGTTGATGACTATTCTAGATTTACTTGGGTGTTATTCCTAAGAAGCAAGGATGAGACTTTTAGGAATTTCACAATATTCTGCAAGAAGGTACAGAATGAGAAATGATTCTGTATTTCTGTTATCAGAAGTGATCATGGTGGAGAGTTTGAGAATGCAAACTTTCAAATGTTCTGTGATGAGAATGGGATCTCACACAATTTCTCTGTGGCTAGAACACCTCAACAGAATGGGGTTGTTGAGAGAAAGAACAGAAGTTTGCAAGAGATGGCAAGGACCATGCTCAACTCATGCAGCTTACCAAGAACTTTCTGGGCAGAAGCTGTTTGCACAGCATGTTACCTTCAAAACAGAATATTGGTAAGACCAATTCTGAAAAAGACTCCCTATGAACTGTGGAAAGGAAGAAAACCCAACATATCATATTTCCACACCTTTGGATGTGAATGTTTTATACTCAACACCAAGGATGATCTTGGAAAATTTGATGCAAAATCTGATAAAAGATTTTTCATTGGATATTCTGAAACATCTAAAGCCTATAGAGTGTATAACTCTAGAACTTTAACTGTTGAAGAAACTATTCATGTTAAATTCAAAGATAACAAAGCGACTGATAGGGAACTATCAGATCTAGAGGATGATTTTGCAGGAATGGAGCTGAATGACCACAACAGCCTGAAGGATGAGCAGCTGTCTGAAGTACCTACTGTTACTAAACCTCTTCAGACAAATGTTGAGTCTCAGACAGAACAAACAGATGTGATACCTCCTCAGAAACCTGATTGGAAATACAAATCACATCATCCTAAAGAGCAAATCATTGGCAACACTTCAGAAGGAGTTAAGACAAGATCAAAATTCAAGTTTCTGAATTATCTTGCTCTCCTGTCTGAAATAGAGCCAAGAAACATTGATGAAGCTCTGCATGATGAAGGGTGGATCCTAGCCATGCAAGAAGAGCTGAATCAGTTTGCTAGGAGTGATGTCTGGACCCTTGTTCCTAAACCTCATGGGAAAACTATTATTGGAACCAAATGGGTGTTCAGAAACAAGCTGTCTGAAGAAGGCAAGGTAGTCAGAAACAAGGCAAGATTAGTTGCTCAAGGATACAACCAGCAAGAAGGTATTGATTTCACTGAAACCTTTGCCCCAGTGGCCAGGTTAGAAGCAATTAGAATTCTTTTATCTTATGCTGTAAATAATGGCATCAAGCTATATCAAATGGATGTTAAAAGTGCCTTCCTCAATGGTCTCATTGAAGAAGAAGTCTTTGTTAGACAACCCCCTGGGTTTGAAGATATTGCCTTTCCTGAACATGTTTTCAAACTAAAAAAGGCTCTCTATGGTCTGAAACAAGCCCCAAGAGCTTGGTATGACAGATTGAGCAGTTTTCTAATCTCAAATGGTTTTGAAAGAGGAAAAGTGGACACAACTCTTTTTAGAAAACAGTCTAACAAAGATCTTATACTTGTTCAGATATATGTTGATGACATTATCTTTGGTTCAACTGACTCTTCATTATGCAAGGAGTTTTCAGAGTTAATGCAATCAGAATTTGAAATGAGTTTAATGGGTGAACTAAAATTTTTCTTAGGACTTCAGATTAAGCAAGATTCTGACTGTATATGGATCCATCAAGAAAAATATACAAAAGAAATGCTTAAGAAGTTTAACTTACATGATTGCAAACCCATATCAACTCCAATGCATCCCTCTGCATCTTTAAATAAAGATGAGAAGGAAGAACCAGTGAATCAAACTTTGTATAGAGGAATGATTGGATCATTATTATATCTAACAGCAAGCAGACCTGACATAATGTTCAGCGTATGTCTGTGTGCTAGATTTCAATCTGATCCAAGGAGTACTCACTATAAAGCTGTAAAAAGAATTTTCAGATATCTTAAAGGTACTACTAATCTTGGTCAGTGCTATAAGAAAAGTAAGGATTGTAGGTTAATAGGTTACTGTGATGCTGATTTTGCTGGAGACATAATTGAAAGAAAAAGCACTAGTGGTGGATGTCATTTCTTTGGAGAAAATATGATTAGTTGGTCAAGCAAAAGGCAAAGCACAATTGCCTTATCAACAGCTGAAGCAGAATACATCTCAGCAGCCAGTTGTTGCTCACAACTGTTATGAGTGAAGTATCAGTTAGAAGATTTTAACATTACTATATTTGCTATACCTATTTTGTGTGATAATACAAGTGCTATTAATTTGTCTAAAAATCCCATTCAACATTCTAGGGCTAAACATATAGAAATAAAACATCATTTCATTAGAGACTATGTTCAGAAAGGTGTTTTTGATATTCAGTTTATTGATACAGAGCATCAATGGGCTGATATATTCACAAAACCTCTGACTGAAGATAGATTTAAGTTCATTAGAAATAATCTGAACATACATGCATTTTGAGTGTGTGTGATCTGATCTGTTGAAAATGATGTATCTGAAATTTCAGCTTGTCTGAAACAAGTGACTTGTCTGAAATTTTGGGTTGTCTGAAATCTATATGGGTGTCTGAAATCTGTCACTTGTCTGAAGTAAACAAATGACGTGGCTTTCTGAGACGGTTTAATTCCATTTATTTTGTCTCTTCCACTTCGCATGTTTTCCTATGTCTGCGCAGCCAGTACATGCCATCATTGCTTTATGGATCTATAAATACAGAAGCTAGTGGGTCACAGAACTTCACCGTTCACTATTCTGTATTCATCTCTTGAGATCCTTCTTCTACAAGCAATTTAGTTCTCTCTCAAGTTCTTCAGAAAACTCTTCAATGGCTCCTAAGAAATCTGCTGGAAGCAACATCGTGAAGACTAAGGGTGTAGTCCTGGAGGACTTATTTGCTGAGTTCGATGCAGCTGGGTGGACTCCGTATTTCAATCACAACTTGACACAGTGGCATGAGCAGAGTGTGCTGGATTTTTGGGCTACTGCCAGAGGAATGCCCAATCCTCAGGGTATCTACACTAGCATCAAGGCCACAGTACGTGGTGTCCCTGTCTTTGTTGATGAAGATATCCTTGCTCACATCTGTGAGGTCAGGACTGAAGGAGTTGTATTCACTCCTGGCTGGGAAGTAAGAAATGGTGGACAGAAGCAGTTCACAGAGTTTCTGTATGGCACCTCTGAACCAGTAAGCTTGGATGCAAAGCATATGTCAGACAAGGCTAGGGTTTTGCATGCCATCTTAGGGTGCTCTATAATCCCTAAGAGTGGAAGCAGAAACCATGTTTCTGAGTTGGAGAGATTTTGTCTGATTCACCTACTGCAGAAGAAGAAGGTGAACCTCCCCAACATCATAATGTACCACATGCAGAAGCGTCTCAGAGACTCTGCTGGGAGCTTCCCTCACAATACCATCATCACCAAGATCTTGCTGCATTTCAAAGTCCCCATTGAGAGGCTTTTTGATCGCCTTTCACAACCTGTGTTTGGTGAATCAAACCTCAAGAGCATGGGAGTGAAGTTGACTCCAAGACCTCCCTCTCCGTCCATGAAGGAGAGCCTTCTTCTTGAGAAAGCTGCAAGAAGGAAGACAACAATGAAGGTTCTTGAGAATGAACTCAGAGGAGACATAAGGAGGCATGAGTTCAAGCCATCAAAACCCTCTCCTCAAGCAAAATTGAAGAAGCTACCTGTAAGGAGTGCTGCTAAGGTAGCATTTGCATCTGTGCAGAGTCAGGTGTCTGAACCTGTTCAGAAGGCATCACAAAGGCCATCTGAAATTGTGGGTCAGTTGTCTGAACTTGTACAGACTCCACAGCCTACTTCTGAAATTGAAGGACAGGCTCAAGAGGCAGATGAAGCTGATGCAGTTGTAGCTGAGCCATTGGCTGCATGTCCATCTGATCCTGAACTCATTCAGGTGGCAGCATTGGCCACTGCTTTGGAGCAGGAGGAGCTGGAGAAGAAAGCAGAACAAGAGAAGACTGATAGAGCTCTTGCTATTGCTTCACAATTGGCCTATGCTGAAGATGATAGGCAAGCAACCATAGCTGAGGGAGCAAAGAAAAGGAAGAGGTCAAGTGCACCTCAGAGAAGGAGGACCAAAAGCAAGCTACTTCAGACTGCACCTGAACCTAGGGTGACTAGAAGTATTGCCTCTCAGCTGATAGCAGAAGATGAAGCTGAGAAGTATCAAAATTTTGTTAAAGCCCAACAGTATTTTAAAAGGAAAAGGGAAGAAAAACAAGCACAAAGGGAGAAGAAAGAAGCAAAGGCAAAAGAATTTAAGGTAACCAAGCCTCCCTACAAGAGAATTAAGGTGAGATTTGATAATGTAACTCCTTCACCACCCTCCTCACCAGAAAAACAAACACCTCAACCATCCCCTCAACCTTCACCACAACCTTCACCAAAACCCCTATCACCTGAAAAACAACCATCTTCACCTCTATCACAACCATCACCACCTCCACAAACAGAAAACCTACCCTCTGAATCTTCCAAACCCTCTGAACCTTCCAAATCCTCTGAACCTACCTCACCACAACCTTCAGAGAATCAACTCTCTGAACCTACATTACCTTCCCCACGAACCCATGACCTTGCTATGATACCACTTTTACCTTCATCACCTCCACCACCTACACCTTCTCTGGAAGAAGAGCTCTCTGCTGAAGAAGAGCAAGTGCTTGCTGATGCTCTACAGTTATCTCTCCTTTCTTCGGATCCCTGCTCATTGCCCAAGTTTGCCACCCTGTCTGAAGAGCTACAGTATTTCATACCAGCACCTGTTGTATCCTTGCATCATGGATTAATTAGAAAAGTTGCTGCTGAAGTTAGAAACCAATACAGCGCTCTTTCAGGAGGATTAGAAAAGATCAGGAAGGGTGTTGTCCCTCCTGCACATACTTGGGCTCCCATCAATCAATTCTCAAATGATTCCCTTAGGCTGAATAATGATGAATGGAGTTTTGTGAGGCAACTGAACATTGAGTCTGAGCTGTTTCAGAGGGATCTGCACAAGGGAGTTGGGATGAGAGGCTACAGGACACCTAGAACTTGTTCAATCAGGCCAACCACTAAAATCTTGGTGAAACCTGATAGAATAGTTCCTAGGTATCCCTTAAAGGAAGGTCAGGGTGAGAAATTCAAAGGATCTAAAGTTTATTCTGTATCTTCTCCTCTGTCTGAAATGATGAGTCCATCAGAGTGGGAATCGTTACCAGAGTTCATCAGAAACCAAGGAGGAGGCCTGGATCATCTACTTCAAGATTGGATGTGGTCCTCTTACTGGAAGATCAGAGAAGATGTTGGATCCTCTTCGGGATCAATTGGTCCTGATGCTGATTCTGAAGTTGGACTTGGAAAGTCAACCAATGTCAAATATCACTATCTGAGAGATCACTTTCCCCCACCTGCTGACTCTTTCAATGAAGATTGGGTTTTGCTGAAACCTATTGGCACCTTCTTTTGCCTTGTGTTCAGGCCATCTGAATTCAGATTGCAGCCAGGATTTGGAGTGCTTAGATTTGTTTGCCCCTACATCCAGCTCATCTTCTATGAATCTGAGCAAGACTTGATTGAGGAAAATCTGAAGCTGAAGTCCAAAGTTAAGAAACTTGAAAAGAAGTATGTTGATCAAGAGCAGAAGACTAAGCATCTAATTGCTAAACAAGAGCAGATTCTTCAAGAACAACAGCTTATCAGATCTGGTCAGCAAGAATTGAAAACCTCAGTGGAAGCAGCAATAAACAAGGCCAAGGATGACTTGATTTCCTTTCTGACTGAGGCCTTGCTGAAGAAGAAAGATTAAACTGTTAATTTAGCCATTGTCTTTTGCTTATTTTCATGTTTATGACAAGTGTCTGATTGTCTGATTCTTTATCTGAACATTCATTAAATACAATCAGTGGCTTCTCTCATATCTTTGTGGGTTGATTGTTAATGATATGATATATGTTTTATCTGAATCTATTACTCTGTTACTGTTTTGCTCTGATATTCCCTTTTGATTGATGACAAAAGGGGGAGTATTAAACTAACCAAATCTGAATCTGAAGTGATTACAGGACTCAGGGGGAGTATATAAGCTTTTGAGTATATAAGTAATAATCTGTTATAGAACCTAAACAGAAACTGTTAAAGGACATTTCTATCTCAGGGGGAGCTATCTTATTCTCAAAAACTGATTACAGATTTGTATATTTTAACCAAATTTGTCATCATTAAAAAGGGGGAGAATTTTGAGTCTCAAAAATATCATAAGGTTGTTTATGATGTTTTAAGACAACTAGATTCCCAAAGTTTTAATGGTTGAGAAATTTGACTTAAATTACTTATCATAGATACACACATGCTTTAATGTTTTATCCATGATTTCAGCAAGAGTCACTATGTGCCTACATAGAAAGACTAAGTGTTGAAGCTATCTGAAGTAGTTCAACCCGTCTGAAGTATCAGTGCCGTCTGAAGTATTGAAGTCGTCTGAAGTCTCATTTATGACGTGGCATCCTCTGCTGAAGTTTGTGAAGACTTTTCTGAACCTCTGCTGCACGTACCTTTTTCAAACACATTTATAACAAGGAACACAGAGACCTTTCCTGGTGATTTTGAATTTCATACACTACTGAGGAAATCTCTGCAACACAGCCTCTGCAGCAATATTTGTAGCAGCTTTATGGCATGAGCAACCTTGTACTGTGTCAGAAATATCAGAGCTCTCAGAAGCATATCTCACAACGGATTAAATAGCATTTAATGCTATCTCTAAACGGTGGTATTTCAACGGATTGAAGATTGGGTATAAATACCCCTCCTTTGAAGACCATCTATAGAGAAGAATTTTGTGAAAGAATTTTTGTGAAAAAGAACAAAAAACTCTGCAAGTTTTTCGCTGCAACAACTCTGATAACACTTATCTTTGTACACATATTGTAATATCCTGAGCATACCTCAGTTTTTCTGTACATCTGTAATAGTTTAAGCTTCAAGACTGATATAGTTTGTAAGCTTAAGCATTTTATCTTCTTTGTATTTATTTGTTGAGCCTGGAGAGGCTTGTCTATAAAAGAATACTTGGTTGTAGAGCCTGGAGAGGCTTGACTGTAAAAGAATACTTGGTTGTAGAGCCTGGAGAGGCTTGACTGTAAAAGAATACTTGGTTGTGGAGCCTGGAGAGGCTTGACTGTAAAAGAATACTTGGTTGTAGAGCCTGGAGAGGCTTGACTGTAAAAGAATACTTGTAATCTTGAAAGATTAAGAGAAAATCCAATTGCTACTTGGCATTGGGACTGGACGTAGCTCACAGTGGTAGTGAGTGAACCAGGATAAATTCCTTGGCTAAGTTTTCTTACCCTTATCTCTTGTCAATTCTTTTTATACTAATCAAGGGGTTAGAGTAATTAATCTGATATTTTATAAAGGCACAAAACATCTTTTAAAATCAGTTTTTTTCAAGCCGTCTGAAAACTTCAGACAGCCCTTTAAGAGCCTGTCTGAAATCGTGTTTTTAACACCTATTTGCGAAAAGCTTTCTAAAATATTTAGAAACACTATTCAACCCCCCTTCTAGTGTTTCCCTGTGTTCCTACATATTGATCCATAAACAATACTTAACCTCAAAACCTACATCTAGAGAGAGCAGCGCCACATTAATCAATACCACTCCCATTAGGAGTGCCCTCCCTTCATGGGAGGGCTTCTCTCCCTCTATGAGAGGGTATCCTACCCACTTTAGATGGGTTTTCCTCTCTCTCTAGTGAGAATTTTTTCCTCTTTCTTTTATTCTGTTTTTCACTCCATATCCATTACCACCTCCATTTTGTTTGACCACCACCTCCATTTTCTCTTTTCTACCTCTATCTCCACCTCTCATTCTCGTCCTCTTTCCCGGGCTAGTTTCATTATCCTCCCTTGCTCTGTTTTCAGTGCGACTGAAATTGCCCACTTAAGATATCATTGGCTTCTCTACTTGCACATCAACAACATCGATAGAGCCATCTAGCCAGAAAAAAGAATAAAAAACAAGTAAAACAAAAAAAAAAATCAGAGATTCGCTTTAGATGAGCAATTTACTTTGATGATGAAGGCCGATTACGAGAGAAGAGTTTTTTAATTTGTTAATTTTCTATTTTAATTTTTTATTGTATGTATCTTGAGCGAGTTTACTTAGTCTTATATTGTTCATTTTTTGTGACATTACATTATCACTCTGAGTTTATTATCCCACATGATGTAAGGGGTTTATTATCTCATACGATGTAAGTGCCATTAGGCTGCCCTTGAGGCTTAATCTAATCATTTGTTTCCGACAAAAAAAAAATACTTAGCCTCCACAATAATTTGTTATTCTTTGATTTGGATCAATATTTTCTAGGCCATTCGTCAAAAATGGAGAGCGGAACATTTCATAAGGTATATTTACTCAGTTACATACACACACACATCAAAATTCAAGATCTCATTCTAGAGTTGGATTTGAAGCCGTGGGTGCAGTTAAATCCAACGGTTTACGTTTGCAAATTACATTTACATTTTAAATTTAAATTTAATTGTAAAACATTATGTTTAATGGTTCATATCTTCTGCTAGAACTACAGAGTATCCTAATTTCCCCTTTGATTTTGACCCACAAAGAAAAAGAAAATAAATCTCCCCTTTGAATCCCTGAACTTTTTCTTATATCATAAGAAATTATCTATCCACTTTTTTAAGTCAAAATATTCATAAATACTTTAGACTAAAGATCTAACGACCAGTTTTGATATTATATTTGGTTAGACTTCAGAGTATTGTAATAGAAATTCAACGTTGGGGCGTATTGAACTAAAAATTGCAAGAACAAATTAGAATAAAATAAAATACAGGGCTGATATGAAATCAATTTTAATTATGGAGTAATGAAATTTATCAATTATCATACAGTACACCATTCAAAATTTTGATAGTCAATGCAAAAACAGAGACAAGTTCATACAAAAATATCCACATAACAATACGAAAACTAGAAACTAAAAACATTCACAAACTCTAACAGAAAGAAGGGGAAAATCCCACCTCAAGAACTAGTGGAAGGTACTCCTGGCGCCACAAAATGTGAGATACCTTCTGAGAGGTTCTTAACTGCTTTGTCAAAATTAACAAAACCCATGAACCAAAAATCATGGCCATCAACTGTGACAACTTGGATATACTTTTCTGAAGGGTTCTCCTTCATGATAACAGGGTTCACTACTCCAATTTTCCCCAAAGGCACCATCACCTGTTACACAACAACACAATTTCAAATCATTTCATACACCAAAATGGCACATTATTCATTTAGTACATACCCTTTTGCAAAATTCCATTTTTTCCCTTTGTACAAAATTGAACTAGCTTTAACAAGGGATTTTCACTATATAAGTAATTACCTTGTAGTAGCTCCAAGTCTCTTGGCCAGAGGGTGCGGTGAAACACAAGGGGCGATCACTGCAAAATGCGACATGAATATTAGAGAGGTAAAGGGTTCCTGCAACAGGCCCTGTTGATGTTGAAAGGTAACAAGCAAAGCTCTTCTTCAGCTTCTCATTTGGATAGGTTGTGAATGTTTGTTTGTAAAGGGACTCAAATCCACCCTCTGATATCGCTTTTACCGTCAGATTCATCTTCCCTAGTGCAGCTGAAGACACTGAAGGCCCTGTTCTAACTGCAAAACAAATAACAACAATAATAGCATCATCATCTAAAAACATAGAAGCTTTTAGCATTTGAGGGCTTTCTTACTATATTTTCGTGCTTATCTGGAACCGCTTCTGCAATCTTAAAATTGCAATTTGGACATAGTCAAACATGTTTTGACCCAAAGAAACATGTTTGTATGATTTAATACAGAATTGTTTTTTTGGTGCTAGCTTGTTTGAATCACTACTGCAAAATCAAGTTGTAACCAGTACAAAATCATGGTTCAATGTGCTTGTGCTTAATAAAACATTTATCACTCATCTCGACTATTAACTCAACACCCATGGAGAAGAATTGATTTTAAATTAAAATTATTTGTATTTAACCGTAGATTAAACAAATACAAAATTTTCCAATTCCATCTTATTTTTACGTTACTACAAACTCAATTATATAAAATCATGTTAATCCAAAATTATATAAAATAAAAAACAAAATAAAAATAAGGTAAGAATAAATAGAAATGGAACTAATGAAACCTTTTAAGGCTAGCTCCATCTAGATTCTAGATAAATATGTAGTTTCAAGTTTCAATAACGAACAAGAACTTATGATTGTGCCAAATGTTGTTGGCGGTGGCTTCAGCTCTTTTACTCCAAGAATCGAACATGTGAAGAATGGATTCCATGGGGCTGTTGCTTGGCTTCTCAACAGGGCTGTGCTGCACATAAGGATGACCAGGATGTTGGTAATATTGAAAAACCTGAGGTTGTTCATCAGAACCACTTCGTAAAGCTGCCTTTTTGTTATCTGGGTGACTGCTTGGTGCAGCTGGTGTGCCCATTATGTGAGTTCCCCAATTCTCAGTGGCAGGGGATGATGATGAAGATGGTCCATGGAAAGTAGGTGAAGGTATAGAGGGGTATTGGGATGATTGGTTTTGGGTGTTGTTGTTGTTGGTGTTTTTTTCCATCTTGATTTGTTTGAAAATGCTATAGATCAGAGGAAGAGATAGATAGAAGAATGGAGGTTTTGAATTGCTATGATGTAGAAATATATAGTTGAATTTTAAAAGGAAGAGTAAGCTACGCGCTTAAGTAGACACTTGGAATTGGATGAGGGTTCAAGAAATAAATCCCATCAAGTTTTGTTTACTTAACCGCGTACACAGGAAAGGTTGCTTACCGACTCAGACTCTTCCTGGTACGGCCTTTTCGGGGACTAGGATTCAACATGAGTTAGAATTAGAATAATATTCTTGGGTACACACCTATTGCAATTAAGTATAAAAAAAGAACACAGGTGATTAGTTTAAGTGATATATAATAGGTGATAAAAAATGATATAATAATTAATTTATTTAAGTAGTATATGTGTGGTTTTTTTAAATTAAATATTAATTTCGAGTTTTATGTAGGAAGAATTGGAAAATGGATCCTCTTCTATAAATCGAAAAGGTGTTTATGGTGAGAGAAAGAGATAGAAAAATTTAATATATTTTAGGTTATGTTGTTACATCCAGAGATTCAAACTTGAGTTTGACTATTTTTTAGCGTCAAACTAAACATGCATTTAGAATATGGATTTTATAAAAATAAATTAATTGTCTCTTCTCTCTGTAGCGGGATCTCATTTTCTTGGTTATTAATAAGAGAGAATCTTAATCTAGAAAGTTAATCCCATTATAGTGTAAATGTCCTCATTTGAGTAAAAGATAATAAATATGATAAGTGAGATAGAGTGTATTTGATAAAATTAGTTACATAACTCATTAAAAATTGAAAAGTTAGATAAAAATGAAAAACTAAGGCCCCGTTCGGGGTGGTTGTTCAGTTTTTGATTTTAAAAATTTTTAATGAAGTTTTTACAACTCAAAATAAAAAATCCAAAACCACTTTTTATGGTTTTCAAAATGTCTGTTTTGAAAACCACAAAAAGTGGTTTTCAATTTTTGGTTTTGAGTTCTAAAAACTTGATTGAAAATTTTCAAAAACCAAAAACTGAAAACTCACAACCACCCCGAACGACCTCTAATTGATTTGATTGAGAGTATTTAGTAAAAATAGTTGTAAAATTAACTAGTTAAAAATGATAAAATAACATGTTAGGACTTCATTAATTATTAAATAATAGAGGGTGAGAGTTTGAGAGATAAAATTATAAAAATATGAGTTGGTAATTGAAAAATAAGTTTTTTTTTTCTAAACAATTTACCTCAAGTAGCTTTTAGAAAAAATTAGTAGCTATTCAAAAAAATATCTTACTTTGATAAAATAATTTTAACTACCAATTTTATCTTTTATCTAACTGAAATGTCATACCAAATAATTTTTAATGTGTTAAAAAGAGAATTAGAGAGATGGAAATGTTAAATAAATGATGATACTATAGGAAATTAGGAATCTCTATATGTAAATCGGGATTGCATGAATTTTGTATTTTTTTAATATTAAATATTAACTCCCACTTATTTCTTATTTGTTTAAGTGGTTTGAATAATTTTTTTAATACTAAATATTAACTCCCACATATATTTTTATTTTTATCATGGATCGCATATTTATTTAGCCCGGATGTATCTGGGTACACGCATCCTCGGCACTCTCAATCTCAAACGGTAAGAAGTACTTTGTGTGTTCGAGATACGTAGTATTCATTAATTTAATAATTTAATTTAATGCATCGTGTAACGAAACTGGGACTTGCCATCTTTCTCAAGTGAGGTAGTTTATGATGGAGGCTGAAATGCTTTCTTACAATGCCAAACCAGAGTTCATGTAGATGGCTAAGGCTGTGCTAAATGAAATTAAAAGTTGAGTGACCGTCGAAGAATTTAATTACTATACACTGTTAATATAAAAAAGTTTTACACATATATTCAATTGTGTGTTACCACATAATTTAATAAATATGACACCCCATGTATTATTTAATTCATTAAATGATGTGACAATATATCATTAGATGATGTTTATGTAAAACTTTTTTACACTAACAGTGTATAATTATTAAATTTTCTTCAATAGGCAAAAACATAACACCTCATATTCAGAGACAGCTAATAAAACAATTACAACAAATTAAAATTAAACTATAATTCTATTGGGTTGGTTCTTTAGGCTAAGATTTTCTACGGATCATAATTACTATTGGGTTCTAGAAACACGACATGTTAAGGAACGTGATGGCCCAAAGTTGAGACTTCAAAAATCCACTCCTACTTTCTCTATTTAATCTCCACGTGGGACTTAGTTAAATGATATTTATCTTCTAAAATTTCTTCATTTGAATGTAGGAAAATCCTAAAAATTCATCCTATATTTATGTGTCATTTGAATTTGAAATTTGAATCTCTGGTCCAATACTCCTAAGCAACTCTTCGGATATGAGACTTCAATTTCCCAATTTTGTACTCTTCTCTTCCTGCATTCATCCTCAGAAACCTTTCAAACATAAATTTCTATTACTTAATCAAAATTAAACTCCTCTATAGGAGTGGACGGTTCGACAAGGGGATCTTCTTTGTTATAGAAATGACGAATGGATCTTGATTTGTTTTGAGTAGTCATGAAATAAAATGTGAAAAAAACTGTTTACGAAATAGAGAACAATGTGTGATACGTGGAAGAAGTGCTTTTCAGTTTTCAAAAAAAAAATGTCTTTTTTTTTTGTTGGTGGACAGGTTGAAATTTTAATTTAATTTTAATTTGTTGTAATTTTTAATAGGATTTAATTAATATATATGATCAGTGTAGAGAAGTTTCACATAGACATGTGTGTCACCACATCATTTAATGAATGTGACACCTCATGTGTTATTAAATTCAATAAATGATGTGGCAGCACAAATGATGTGGCAGCACATCATTAGATGTCTATATAAAATTTCTTTACACTGACAGTGTATATATATTAAACTTTTTTTATAAGTTGTATCTAAATATGACTTGTTATGTTTGTGTCAACCCAGCCAAGAATTACTCTTAAAAGTTTCAGAAAAAATAGTTTTATATCCTGCTACAAATCCTCGTAATTCTATATAAAACAAGTATTAAATGTTTTCTCTATTTCTAAGATATTAAATGCATTTGATTTTATTTAATACTTACTTTAAATAGTATTATGAGGATTTGGAGTATATAGCATTTCTCTTTTAGAAATCCCAAAAAAAATAAATTAACAAAAGTTTAGGACCACATAAAGTGTAATTCTAAGGAGATATTTCATATGTTAAGATAATAAAAAAAAGTTTCAAATGATAAATAGGAGAGATTTTAATTTATGATAAATAAGAGAAATTTCAAATAACACATATTGAAAAGAATTTCAATATTTCTATTATGTTTAACTTTTTATATTATCATTTTTAATCATCACTAATAATTGATTTCTAAAATTCTTTATCTGAACATATAGCAAGAGTTTCAGTTTTATTGTGGTAATCATTGAGGAAATTAACTTTAAAACTTGTTAGTTATATAAAGACTTGGATTTTACTTTGATAACTAATTAATGACCTCAACTATAAAAAAACAAGAAGATTTAAATTTTTTTAACGAATAAAAGAAGATTTAATTGATATATATTAGGAGTGTAAAAAGATTTTAAATTATTCAATCATATATTGACATATAATCTATTGAGCTTAATATTAGGTATAATATTTATTAAATGATATGATAATACATGATTGAATGACGGTGTAAAATTCTTTTACACCGACAATGTATATCTATTATTGAAAAATATTTTCATGATATTTGTCAATTTGGGGAGAAAAGGGTCATATTTGACTTATGCTTTTGTTCATTTTATAAATTATTAATATGTCAAATTGGGTTTTTTAATTTTTTTACGTTTTTCATTAAAAAATTAATAAAGTTGAGATCTTTAAATGATAATAATAAATATATAGTTTTTAATTGGTTTAAAATATATAAAATAAATAAATTGCTTCTGTCTTTACAAACAATTAGGTTTAATGGCTTGAACGATGCATGATAATTAAACTCGAACCCGTAAGTATCGACCTGCCCTCGACCTAATTTGACGGGGGAAACCCGCTTTGACCAGGTTTTAGAAAAAAAAACTTATCCCTAAACCCGATCCGATCTAATAATTAAATAATTTTAATTATAATAATAGTTAAATAATAAAGACAAGTTTATATAGTTTCCTTAAAACATGATATAATTCTTAAGTTTCTTATTTTTTTAAGATTCATAATGTCTATTTTTATTTATTATTTGAATTAAAATGTATTAAATATATACAACTAATTTAAAAACATGTATTTAAGTTATTAAAAATAAAAAAAAATAAAATACGATGAGATACCCAGTGTTTCCCTGAACCCAACGGGGACTCGCGGGGATGAGGTTGGGTTTCATAATTTCAAACCTTCCATCCTTGAATTCGATTCTGAACCCGCCCTGAATTTGTGAGGGCGGGGATTGGGATAGAAAACCTGAACCACCGCCCCACCCCATTGCCATGCACAACTTGTGCATTTTACGTTTAAGCTACGTCTCATATGTGAGTTTGATTGGTGTCGTGGATCTTATAAGCTTATTGCTCCTAGTATATTGTTCAAGTGCGGTTTTTGGACTCAGATGTTCCAAGGATCTCGGACTCGGGGCTGCCGGATCTCGGACTCGGGAATCAACTCTAGTGATACTCTCTACTCGATCCACGACGGGGGGAGTATCTGCAAAGACGCTCTGATGCCCAAGTTAGCCTGAACCCTAGTAGACAGTGTTATAAGAACTGGATCGACCATTGACTCAGTCACACTACTTGGTTAATGAGTCACTGGTTTAACCGGTGTATCACAACTTATAAAGAAATATTTTTTTGAATTTAATTGAAATGCGTATATAATAAAATGCATGTCTAAAAGATAAAAAAAAATGAAAATTTAGTGTGGTTAACTAATTTTTTTAGTTCAAACAACACTTACATTTAATTAATTCCCTCTTGTTGAATTTCTTATTTTTTAACACAACATATTCTCTATATATATTAAAATATGCCATATATATATTAAAGGATGACTTGGTCTAGTGGTTAGGTGCACTCCTTCCTCCATTATATGTGGAGCGACACCCCTAGTTACCACCAAGAATGCCACATGTGTTACACGTGATCAACGAAAGTACTAATTAAAATCTTGTGAAAATGCGGAATTAAAATTTTTTCAAAGGATTTAGTAGTCGTTCACATATTACATCTCTAGTTCTATTTTAAGTGTTTATAAAATTTTCTTTCCTTACTTGTGAAACTTGTTTTCGAAAAACGTCAAGAAAATTTACCACGTTGCGTACACATATATGCATACATACATTTACGTAACATCATAGGTAAAATAAACAGTGCATGAAATTATATACAAAACCAGTGTACGTCTCGAGCAGTACAGACAGTAATATGAAAATATGAGTTCTAGCAGTGAATCAAATAATTAATATGACCCCCAACAAAATAAAAAAGAGAGGTCGCAACTCAGAGCTGTCACTACTAGACTCAAACATAACTACTCTACTCATCATCGCTTGGCAAAGAGGGATCCTCCTCTGGTTCCTCCTCTGGGTCCTTTTCATCTGACGAGTCAATGACAATCATACCTATTTCATCCGAGAAAAGGGCGATCTCGCGCATCAGAACGCAAGGAACGACGGGAATTGGACGGCTTTGAGGCAGGTGAGTATCTCGGAGAATCCGATCCGACCAAATCTTCCACTCGCGATGCCACAGAATGCTACTGAAGAAGTTTGACGATGACGGGACCGGCGAAACGTAGTATAACGCACCAAGTTAGGTGGCGTCTGAAACTCGAGCGTCACAGGAACAACAAAATACACTTCAGGTACTAACGGGAGGCCAAGGTGGGTGATAATAACTCGGACCTCTCTGGTGAAGACACACCTTCTAGGGATGTCTGTCACCCTCCAGGAACCCCTGGGCATCCAGCGTAGCTCCACCCTCATTGACGTCATGCCGAAAATCTCCAATGCCAGCTATCGACGTAGCGAAAGAGATACAACAACCACATAACAGAAAGGAAGGGTGAGAACACATCACATGAACTCACAAAACATAGGATATAGTGAGTTAAAGCACACACACAGGAAAATTCACACAGTCCAACCAAACAAATAATCACACATGACATTACCATAATGCACACAAACTATTGCATACTTTGCAACTACAATGCTATAACTGATGCATGAGGGCCCGGGGAAAATCACCATCCACAGTGCACACAACAACTGCCCGACCATATATGCATAACGTATCAGGAGTTAGAGTCTGTACTAGCGCCGGTACAAAGAGCATTGCTCATATATTTTGGCCAATCATTTTATCCGTCTTCCAGACAATCTCTACTGACCCCAAAACCTTGAGAGCGACAGGATAGATTCATCATGATTCAAAAACACCATTTTTCATGATTCAAGCACACCAATAAATTTTATAATTCCAAACAATCACATGCATGTACTTAGATTCATCATCCAAGCATGTTACAAGCATCAAATAAAATTTTAAATACATGCAGCCCATAAATCCCAAATTGGCCGAATGGTTCTAAGAGAAAAAGGGAAAATTTTTCCAACCAATTTCATCACTTGCATGCATCCAAAATCACCAAACAAGTGCATTTCAAGCATCATAAAATTTTTTAAAACAAACATGCAAGCCATATACATACAGCCGAACCATTTCTCCAAAGAAATAGGTTCCAAAAATTCATTTTTTTTTCAAGGGAAAAAGGTTTAGGGACAAGGATCAAGGGTAATCCTTAACTCTAGTCACCAGTCCTACTAGAGTTCAAGGTCCCCCCCCCCCCCCACCTAAGGAAAACTCCTCTTGAAAATGTGCAGCAAAATCCACAAAGACTCCTCTTTTGCACTCCTCTTGGTTACCCACACCAACTTCTTCAAAGGTTGGAGGCTAGATTTTGAAAATCAAGGTTCAAAGATGGAACCTTTCTTTTAGAAAGTGATGGAAAGAAAATGGAGAATGGAGAGAAAGAGAGGGAGGGCGCACGGTTTCTTTGGAAGAGGAAGGGAGAAAATGAAATTCAATTTTTTCTCTTTTTGCATGTAAGTTGTAGGAAAAATGTGGACAAGTGTTAAGGTAGTAAGCTTTTCATCACCTTTTTTTGACTTTTGGAAAGTGTGAAGCCACCAAGTGGCACACATGCACACACACGGCTTGGGAGAAGAGAAAAGGGATGATGATGCAGATTTTTCTGGCCCGGATCAAGAGTATTCGGGCCCGGTTCCACAAAGAGTAGGGGTAAAATGGGAATTTTGCACCAAAATTCCAAATTTACCAAAAATTCCAGAAAAATAGGAAATTCATTCCTAACCTCAATTAAATCAATTTTGATGATTAAAAATAATTTTAATCGTTTAAAATTCAATAAATCACACAATAAGTCATATAAGAAAAAAATGCGGGTGTTACATCTCTCCCCACCTAAAAAGAAATTTCGTCCTCGAAATTTGAGCGTACCTTCTTGGAATAAGTGAGGATGAGACATCTTCGTCTGCTCTTCCAACTCCCAGGTTGCATTCCCTTCATCAGTTGCACTCCAAATAACTTTAACCAACGGTATCTCCTTTCCTCTCAACTGCTTAGTCCTTCGGTCTCCGATTCGCACAAGTAATACTTCATAAGTTAAATTTTCTTTTAATTGTATTACGTCGGGTTCTATGACGTTCAAAGGGTCAGGAATATATTTTCGGAGTTGTGACACATGGAACACATTATGAAGATTGGAAAGAAAAGGTGGTAAAGCAATTTGGTAAGCAAGAAGACCGATCTTTTTCAAGATTTGGTAGGGACCAATAAATTTAGGTGTAAGTTTTCGGGATCGCATTGCCCTACCAACCCCAGTCGTTGGTGTAACTCTAAAAAAGACATGGTCTCCTTCTTTGAATTCGAGGGGTTTCCTCCTTCGATCATAGTAACTTTTCTGCCTGCTCTGTGATATTCTCATCCTTTTCCTGAATCATCTTGATCTTTTACGTGGTTTGCTGAATCATCTCAGGCCCCAACACTAGGCCATCACCAGATTCAAACCAACACAAGGGTATCCTACACTTCCTACCATACAAGGCTTCGTACGGTGCCATTCCAATACTAGAATGGAAACTATTGTTGTAGGTGAACTCGATTAGTGGCAACAACTGATCCCAACTTCCCTTGTGTTCTAACACACATGCTCTCAACAAATCTTCTAGAGATTGGATAGTCCGCTCAGACTGACCGTCCGTCTGAGGGTGATAAGCTGAACTAAGTCTTAACTTGGTTCCTAAAGCTTGCTGCAGACTGCCCCAAAATTTGGATGTAAATCTAGGGTCTCTATCTGACACTATGCTAGACGGAATCCCATGTAACCTTATTACTTCCTTATGTGCAACTGAGTTAACTTTTCCAAGGAAAACTTAATGTTAATGGGTAGAAAATGGGCAGATTTTGTTAACCTATCAACGATTACCCATGTAGCATCAAAACCTGCAGGAGTTCTAGGTAAACCTACCACGAAATCCATCGATATGCTATCCCATTTCCATTCAGGGACATCTAAAGGCTGTAACTCTCTTGACGGTCTCTGGTGTTCAATCTTAGCTTTCTGACAAACCAAACAAGAGGCTACATACTCAGCTACTTCCTTTTTCATTCCAGACCACCAAAACATCTTCTTTAAATCCTGATACATCTTAGTCGGTCCAGGGTGAATACTCAATCCACTTTTATAGGCTTCTTCAAGAATGAACTTTCTCACCTCCTTATCACTGGGTACACATATCCTACCCTTGAATCTAATAATCCCATCAATGCCCTTACTAAACTCAGATTCTCCTTTCTTAGGTACTAGATCCTTCATAACCTGCAAGGGTTGATCTACCTCTTGAGCTAAATGAATCTGTACTAAGAAATCATTCGAAATCCTCAATGTTCCTAATCTCACACTCTTAGGAGCAAATTCAACAACTAAGTTCAGGTCTCTAAACTTCTCTATCAACTCTAGCTCCTTAACCATCATTGCCGACATATGTAATGACTTTCTACTTAGCGCATCAGCCACTACATTGGCTTTCCCAGGGTGGTACTGCAAACTGAAATCATAATCCTTCAAGAACTCCATCCATCGTCTCTGCCTCATATTCAGTTCCTTCTGATCAAACAGGTATTTCAAACTCTTATGGTTGCTAAAGACTTCAAACCTAGCGCCATACAGGCGGTGTCTCCAAATCTTCAAGGCGAAAACTATAGCAGCCAACTCTAGATCATGAGTAGGGTAATTCACCTCATGTGTTCGCAGTTTCCGAGAGGCATAAGCCACTACTTTTCCTTTTTGCATCAACATACAACCTAATCCTTGTTTCGAAGCATCACAATACACTTCAAAACTCTCTTGCGGGTCAGGTAAAACTAAGACGGGCGCAGAAGTCAACCTCCTTTTCAATTCCTGAAAAGTATCCTCACATTTCTGGCTCCACACGAAAGGTTGGTCCTTCCTAATCAAACGGGTCAACGGGGTTGCTATCCTAGAAAAATTCTCAATAAACTTACGATAGTAACCAGCTAACCCTAAAAAGCTTCTCACTTCCGGCACAGTCTTAGGGGCTTCCCACTGTAACACAGTTTCTACCTTAGCTGGGTCTACACTAACCCCTCCACTAGAGATCACATGACCTAGGAAATTCACTTCCTTCAACCAAAATTCGCACTTAGATAGCTTAGCGTACAACTTTCTATCCTTCAGGGTTTGCAAGGCTATTCTAAGATGTTTTGCATGCTCTTCCTCACTCTTGGAATATATGAGGATGTCGTCTATGAAGACCACAACGAATTTGTCCAAATAGGGATTGAAAACTCGGTTCAAATAATCCATGAAAGCTGCGGGTGCATTGGTTACACCAAATGGCATCACTAAATACTCATAATGCCCATAGCGTGTTCTGAAAGTCGTCTTCGGAATATCCTCTGACTTAACACATATCTGGTGGTAACCTGACTTAAGGTCAATTTTTGAGAATACAGTTGCTCCTCTTAATTGATCCATCAAGTCGTCTATCCTAGGCAAGGGATACCTATTATTTACCGTCACCTTATTTAGGTGACGATAATCCACACACAGTCTCATACTGCCATCCTTCTTCTTAACTAACAACATTGGCGCTCCCCAAGGGGACACACTAGGCCTAAAATATTGTTTCTCTAACAACTCCTCTAATTGTTTCTTCAACTCAGCTAATTCTAATGGGGACATCCTATACGGAGCTATAGAAATAGGTCCGGTTCCAGGTACCAACTCTATGTTAAACTCTATCTCTCGCTCTGGTGGCAAACCAAGAATATCTTCCGGAAACACTTCACGAAATTCTCTCACCACATGCAGCTTACTGATGTCAGATTCCCGCTCTTCCTCCACAGAAGAAAGTATCATGTAGATTTGAGCTCCTTCTCTCAAAGAAGCATTCACTTGGTTGGCGGACAAGAATCTCGAACTCACAGAATTAAGAGTAGAGAGGGAAGAAGAATCAAACACAACAGATTTATTATAACAGTCTAGTTGGACTCGATTGGAAGATAACCAGTCCATTCCCAACACAACGTTAAGATGAGAAAGAGGCAAACAAATTAAATCAGCAAAGAAGGTCCTATCACCGATGGTGATTGGGAAGTTCAAACAAGCTAACGAAGTGATCACAGGTTTTGCAGTATGAGTGGAAAGAACAAGATCATAGGGCAATTTAGCAACATGCAATTTCAGTTGTTTCACACACTCCAGAGAAATAAAAGAATGTGTCGCACCCGAATCATATAATACAATTAAAGGAATTCCACTTATGACACACTTACCTTGGATTTGATCCTCGGATTCAGTAGCTTCAGCACCGCTCATGGTGAACATGTGAAGTCTATTAATCAGTTTGAGCATTCAAACTTGACTCAAAGACTTAATATCCTGTAGTTTTAATGATTAACAAATAAGATTATATAAACAGATTCTACTGAGAAAGGTATTGGTTTGTTGATTGTGTTTCAGGATGAAATAATAATCAAAATCAAAAGATTAGGATCAGAAGAACAAATGCAGGATCAAGGATAAAGAAGCTGTTTGAAGACATGAAGACCATATGAAGACAACATAAAGCAGTCTGAAGAAAAGAAGCTGTCTGAAGCAAGGAAGCCTTCTGAAGCAAAGAAGCCTTCTGAAGAATGCAACTCGTCTGAAGTGCGCAAACTGTCTGAAGACGTGAAGACCATATGAAGACAACATAAAGCAGTCTGAAGAAAAGAAGCTGTCTGAAGCAAAGAAGCCTTCTGAAGAAACGAAGCTGTCTGAAGAAGCAGGACTCGTCTGAAGAGTTGGAGCTGTCTGAAGTAGTTCAACCCGTCTGAAGTATCAGTGTTGTCTGAAGTCTCACTTATGACGTGGCACCCTCTGCTGAAGTTTGTGAAGACTTTTCTGAACCTCTGCTGCACGTACCTCTTCAAACACGTTTATAGAAAGGAACACAGAGACCTTTCCTGGTGATTTTGAATTTCATACACCACTGAGGAAATCTCTGCAACGCAGAAATTGCAGCAACAACGATGGCAGCTTTATAGCAGCACCAACGTTGTACTCTGTCAGAATTGAGAAGACACCCAGAAGCGTGTCTCACGATGAATTGAATAGCATTCAATGCTTTCTCTAAAGGGTGGTATCACAACGGAAATATCATAATCATCAATCCAAAAGAAAGCACAAGAAAAGGTCAGGAGACTAAGCAGAAGCAACAAAGAGAAATGTTTGAATAAAATATTTTAATTCAAACATATTGTATCATCTGCAAGAAACAGCCATTGAACAAGACACCTCACTCAAAGAAGAAAGAAGAAAAGGTGTCAGGAAGCAAACAGAAAAGGAGCATACACAAAATAAGCAAGAGGACAAATCCAACGGATACCTCCTCATATACAGAAAAGCAGAGAAAATCAGAAGTCAGCTGAAGAAAAGTAGAAGGATATCAAGAGAGAGAACATGCAAAATAATATCAAGAAAATCTCTCTAAAGAGCTCATCTACAGAAGTGTCAGAACAGGACTGTCTGAACACATATCTGCTAAAGAAGAAGAAACCGTTTGAGACACTATTAAGTAACGGCTATATGAGCCACATCATCAACATCTCAACGGTATTATGAATCATCTTCAAACGACTATATTCCAACAGAACATATAAATAGCCTCAAGGAAGAATTTGAAGATGTTGAACTCATTCACTTGGTTCAATCAGTTGATCAAGATGCATCAGAAAAATCCTATCAGTGTTGACCACACTTACTTGAATCAACTATGCTAGTCAAAATAGCAGTTGTTCAGTTGAACAACCTACCAGGTTGTGCTTAACCTCATATGAACCAAAAATGGTTTGAAGCTGCAAGTATGCCTTGGTTTTTTTCCAATGATACGGGTGAGAATGTAGCCCATGGAAACCAATGGCTGGAGAACAAGGCTGGAGCTTAAAGTCAGTATCTACCTAGCCAATTCTCAGAGGATGTTATTCCTCTTATCAGAGACAGGGATTGTATTCAAACTTATACACTTCTATCACTGTCTTAACCTTGTACTTAGAATTCATTTATCGTACCCTGAGTAGTACTCAGTTAACCTCTAGTACAGGAAAAGATTAAGTTTATGTTTCGTGGAAACTTAAGCTTAGAGTAAACACTTTATGTGTCAGAGAGCCTGGAGAGGCTTGGTGGAAGAAAGAATACTTAGTTGCAAAGCCTGGAGAGGCTAGACTGAAAAAGAATACTGCATATGTTGCTTGGAGAGGTAGTTGAAAACAAAGTAATACTTGTGTTGGCCTGAAGAGGCTGTGAACAATACTTGTATCTGTGGATTCAGATAGTGGAAAATCCAGTGGTGGTTTGCCTCTGGGACTGGATGTAGCTCACGGGTTTGTGGGTGAACCAGGATAAATTCCTTGGCTAAGTTTTCTTACCCTTATCTCTTATCAATTCTTTCTATACTAATCAAGGGGTCAGAATAATTAATCTGATATTTTCAAAGGCACAAAACATCTTTTAAAATTAGTTTTTACAAGCCGTCTGAAAACTTCAGACAGCCCCGTAAAAGTCTGTCTGAAATCTTTATGCCTAAGCTTTTCTTTAATCTCTTTACTTCCAGTTTTCATATTTATGTTGGAATTTGAAAAGTATTTTCTATAATAAACTTAACACAACTATTTCAATAAAATGATCTTTCATATAAACAAAACATGAGATATCTCTTACATCATTTGAAGCTTTACAAGGAATGTTCCTTGAAGAACTTCTGAAAGAAATTCTCAGAAGTGAGTCTGAAAGAGATCAGTTCCAAAAATTAGGAACAGACTTCAGACAACCTTTAGTCGTCTGAAGTATTTCAGAAACACTTCTGAAAATACTCTTTGTAACAATCTTCAGAAGATACTTTGAGAAGCATCTGTTTAAAACAATCTTAAGCAGTAGAAGAAACTCTGTTTTTCTTATCTTCTGCACGTTTTAACTATCTCTGATATTAAGACTTGTTTTGAACGTTGCTCATTTTCATGATTTAAATTAAAGATTTCCAAAAACTATCAAAAAGCTTAAACACTATTCAACCCCCCCTTCTATTGTTTCCTGTGGTTCTAACAATTGGTATCAGAGCTCACCTTCGGGTTGAGCATCTAACAAATGCAGAAGGAGAAGATCCTCAAAAGATGGAAATCTCACCAAGCTGAAGCAACTCTGAAGAATGATAATGAGAAAATAAAATCACTTTCTTAAACTCATTACTCATACAAGGCATCTTTCAGAAGGATATAGCTGGAAAAAGGAAAGTGTATCTATCTCTAGATCACAACCGGGTAACACCTTTCCTATCTCTGTTTTAAATCTAAATTTAAAATATAACTGTTTATTTGCTGAATGTTTTTTTTATTGAAATTATTATTAGATAAGTGTACTTGTGTGAAAATAAATTGCTGCATAATAAATAGCCTATATATGTATGCGTATTACTTGTTTTGTGTGTAAATTATCTGCACTGCATGCATGAATGTATGTGTGATCATTAATTGCTGCATGCAATCTGTAAAATAGATGAAGAGTCGTGTATGTTAGTCATAATTGTTAATTTCTTTTTATGAAACGGCACGATATGAATCATTGAATCATTAAACGGTTTCTCTCAATCGGCACGATGCACTATTTCCCACACCGGCTCAGTACCCAACCGCCACTTCATCAATGCTTGAAGCACGATCTCCTACCTATATAAAAGGATTGGACGATCACATGGAAATTAAACTCAAATCAAATCCTTTCCCCAAAAGGCCAAAGCACTCTCATCTCAGACAGATCAACTGCCCTATTGTACTCATGGCAAATACTTCAGGATTACCAAGTAACTCCGCTCTCTCAGTTTCTGATGAGAAGATCATCCCATGTAAGATGATAAATCTATCAGAATTCGATGAGGCAGATTACAAGGTTTCTGAATATTTTGATGTTGCTGGATGGACTCCCTACTTAAACAACATTTCCTCCTCATGGCATAAGGAAAGTGTAATAGAGTTTTGGGACAATATCAAAGTCATATCTGAACCTAACAGAACTGGGATTGAAACGAAAGTATTGGGAAGGTCACTGTTTGTGAATACCAAACTTATTGCTGAAGTCATAGGTGTTCCTGACAGAGGGGGAAAATACTTCCAAAGATGGGAATCTCTCCATGGTGGAACTTTTGTTCTAGACCAACATCTTTTTTGGAAGAAGAAGGATTGCTCCTTTCAGACCCTCTCAACTTCTGAGCACACCCAGAGCCCTCCTTGCTGTACTAAATTGCTGCATTCTTCCCAGAGGAAGAAACAATTTGACTATAAGCAGGATGGAAAGGTTTGTATTGGGACTCTTGCTGTCAAAAAGGAAAGTCAACCTTCCTTGGGTGCTGTTGTATCAGATGATGTACAGAGATGAGATAGGCAATGAGAATTTCTGTCCTCATAACACCCTAATCATGAAAATTTTATTGCACAAGGGATTTCCTATGGAAAGTCTCTTTGACCAACCACCTCCTGACTTCTTCACTCCGGCTGCGTATGCTGAGTTAGACCAGACTCTTATCAAAAGAGAAGAAGCTCCTGAGAATCAAGTGGTGATTCCTCATCTTTTTGCTATACGCAATGAAGAAGGAACTGAAGATACCCACTTAAAGTCTCGAAAAAGGAAAAGGGGTGATGTTGGGTGCATATCATCAGAAGAAGGCAAATAGCAAAATTTCCAGGCTTGCAAGAAGATTGAGAGCTGCTGAGAAGAAGATTAAAAAGGGGCTCAGAGCTGAAAGAAGAATGTTGATGATACTGAGAACCCATCTGATGATCAATGATTCTCTTGTGTCTTCTCATTTCTCTCTTAATTTTGTTTGCTAATAGTAATAATTAGTATTCTGCTTTGTTCCATTGTTGATACATTCTGTGTGATCTATGACTGTTTATACTGTTTCTCTTGTAACTATGTATGCTTAAATGAATCGTTAACTTAACACACTTCTTTAATTAAGTACAACCTAAAAGATAAAATCAATTAAGTGGATAAGATAAGGACAAAATTAAAATTTATATATTAAGACAAGTTCTAGCTGAAATATAATAAAATTGAAATTATTAACCTAAGACACTTGTTTTAATGATTAACTAATTCTATCAAGTAATATCATATGCTACTGAAAGGTATTTTTAGGTTGTGCATGTTTCAGAAAACAGGCTTCTGAAGATAAGCTAAAAGAAGATCAACCAGAGAAAATGCCATGTGTAAAAGGATGAATCAAGGCAACAAGAATGTCTAAGTGTGATATCATCTCCAGTGTCTTAACCTGTTCAGACAGTTCACAATGAACTTACTGAAACTATGGGTTAAGATGATTGTTCAAAGATTCTCTGAAGCACAAAAAGACAAAGACTAAAAGGAGGATTTGCAGACATCAAGTGACCGCAGAAGAAGAAAAATCTTCAAAGTAAGGTACAATGCCAGAAAAGCTTTCTTCCATCTAGAGAATAATAAGGAAATCTAATGGTAACATCACTTCACCTTAAAACTTTAATTAATAACATAAAAGACTCAACATATTAAAAGCTTCTCAAATAATAATAATCATAAAATCCTCTGGTTTGATACTATAAAAATCTGTTTTCAAAAAATTCTTTTCTTAAATGTTTTCTCACATACTCCATTTTATTTCTTCTTTCCTTTCGGTTTTTAAAAGTGTTTCGAAAAAGTAATATCTTTCAATACGTTTTTATGTCTCTTCTTAAATGTCTTTCAAAAATGTTTTCCAAAACTTACTTTATCCATGCTAATGACTCAGTTTCCTATAGAGCTTCATCTATGACCAATCAATGATGCACGTTTCGATACTTTCAAGATTTGAAACTGCCATCATCAAAAGCTATCTGAGCCCATATACATCGCGTGAACAACAATCCAATGGATTCATTTTCCTACTTCTCTATTTTACCCTTGCTTCTAAGTCCTATAAATTCACTAAAGCCCTTCACACAAACTCACATCTTCAAAGCTCCTCTATAGCTTTGTCTAAGGTTCTGAGTAAGTGGCTCCCAAAAGGATGATGAAGAAGCAAAGGAAAACAGAAGAAGGACCTCTGAAACATGTTGAGGCAAAGATCAAGTCATCCTGGATGATGTATGGAATGAAGAGTAAGGGAAAGGGTTCATCTGAAAACCCGTTTCTCTATACTTGGACCATGGTGATCTTGCTGCATCACAGGTGGACTGGAAGATCACTGGGTGATCCCAGAATAGTCAATCTTATTAAGAGAACTACTGACAAAGTGGTTCTTGGAAGTAAGGTGGTGACTAATGATCGAGACACAGTCTTACATGATGCACCTCCATTGTCCCAGGGGCTAGAAGGAAAAGGCGTGCAACACGGCACGGTTGGGATGAAGTCTGGGGCTCTGAGGCAACTCCTGAAGCTTCTGCAGCAGAAGGAGTGGTGATAGCTTTGAAAGAGATGAAGTCTATAAGGCTATGCCTCAGGCCTTCGAAGGAATCTCCGGAGGAAGCAATGGATGGATACATTCTATTTTTGGAATGTAATCTCTTTCCTTTTTGTGAAAACCTGCTTTTTGTATTTATCAAATGTTTTGAGAAAATTTAAACTTGTGTATTTCTGTGTTTATTTCAGTTTATTTTGTTTATCAATGGTTGTGTCATTTATTTGGTATAAGAAGTTACTGTATTTTTCTAACAATTGATATTCATTCCTTAATCTTCGGTATCTGAAATAAAAATAACAAAATAATTGATAAAAATAAATAAACTCAAATAGAATAAAACTTAAGTTATGAAACTCAACTATATGAAACTTATGAAGTAAAAATAACAAAAATATAACTGATAAAAGTAACAAAAAGGGAATAAATATAAAATAATTGAACCATTTTAACTCAAAAAATAACTCAACTATGAACCTTTTTAAGTAAATAAACTCAAATAGAATAAAACTTAATTATGAAACTCAACTATATGAAACTTATGAAGTAAAAATAACAAAAATAACAAAAGGGGAAGAAATATAAAATAATTGAACCATTTTAACTCACAAAAATAACTCAACTATGAACCTTTTTAATTAATGACAAAAGGGGGAGAAATATTTAACTCACAAAATGATTTAAAAAGGGATGACTAACAATCAGTATCTGTGATAAGTAAATAAAATATGGTAATAACAATTGGTATATGTAATTATATAACAATCAGTATCTATGATAACTAAATAAATATGATAATATTAGTTTTCAATAACAAACAATAATAATTGGTGTCTAAAAAGACTAACACAATTAGTATCTGAAAGATTAACATCTAGTTTCCAAAGGATAAGTTAACCAAATCTAAGCTTGTTAGAATAATGATAACAATTTGCAACATTTAACAAACTAAAAGAATAAATGTTCTTCTCAGGGGGAGTATTATAGATAGGGGGAGTCTTTTATATACTTACCCATCTTTCCTTAAAACATTTTGTAAGTTATACATATCTTATTTGTCACCATTAAAAAGGGGGAGATTGTGAAGTCTATTAATCAGTTTGAGCATTCAAACTTGACTCAAAGACTTAATATCCTGTAGTTTTAATGATTAACAAATAAGATTATATAAACAGATTCTACTGAGAAAGGTATTGGTTTGTTGATTGTGTTTCAGGATGAAATAATAATCAAAATCAGAAGATTAGGATCAGAAGAACAAATGATGGATCAAGGATAAAGAAGCTGTCTGAAGACGTGAAGACCATATGAAGACAACATAAAGCAGTCTGAAGAAAAGAAGCTGTCTGAAGCAAGGAAGCCTTCTGAAGCAAAGAAGCCTTCTGAAGAATGCAACTCGTCTGAAGTGCGCAAACTGTCTGAAGACGTGAAGACCATATGAAGACAACATAAAGCAGTCTGAAGAAAAGAAGCTGTCTGAAGCAAAGAAGCCTTCTGAAGAAACGAAGCTGTCTGAAGAAGCAGGACTCGTCTGAAGAGTTGGAGCTGTCTGAAGTAGTTCAACCCGTCTGAAGTATCAGTGCTGTCTGAAGTCTCACTTATGACGTGGCACCCTCTGCTGAAGTTTGTGAAGACTTTTCTGAACCTCTGCTGCACGTACCTCTTCAAACACGTTTATAGCAAGGAACACAGAGACCTTTCCTGGTGATTTTGAATTTCATACACCACTGAGGAAATCCCTGCAACGCAGAAATTGCAGCAACAACGATGGCAGCTTTATAGCAGCACCAACGTTGTACTCTGTCAGAATTGAGAAGACACCTAGAAGCGTGTCTCACGATGAATTGAATAGCATTCAATGCTTTCTCTAAAGGGTGGTATCACAACGGAAATATCATCATCATCAATCCAAAAGAAAGCACAAGAAAAGGTCAGGAGACTAAGCAGAAGCAACAAAGAGAAATGTTTGAATAAAATATTTTAATTCAAACATATTGTACCATCTGCAAGAAACAACCATTGAACAAGACACCTCACTCAAAGAAGAAAGAAGAAAAGGTGTCAGGAAGCAAACAGAAAAGGAGCATACACAAAATAAGCAAGAGGACAAATCCAACGGATACCTCCTCATATACAGAAAAGCAGAGAAAATCAGAAGTCAGCTGAAGAAAAGTAGAAGGATATCAAGAGAGAGAACATGCAAAATAATATCAAGAAAATCTCTCTAAAGAGCTCATCTACAGAAGTATCAGAACAGGACTGTCTGAACACATATCTGCTAAAGAAGAAGAAACCGTTTGAGACACTATTAAGTAACGGCTATATGAGCCACATCATCAACATCTCAACGGTATTATGAATCATCTTCAAACGACTATATTCCAACAGAACATATAAATAGCCTCAAGGAAGAATTTGAAGATGTTGAACTCATTCACTTGGTTCAATCAGTTGATCAAGATGCATCAGAAAAATCCTATCAGTGTTGACCACACTTACTTGAATCAACTATGCTAGTCAAAATAGCAGTTGTTCAGTTGAACAACCTACCAGGTTGTGCTTAACCTCATATGAACCAAAAATGGTTTGAAGCTGCAAGTATGCCTTGGTTTTTTCCAATGATACGGGTGAGAATGTAGCCCATGGAAACCAATGGCTGGAGAACAAGGCTGGAGCTTAAAGTCAGTATCTACCTAGCCAATTCTCAGAGGATGTTATTCCTCTTATCAGAGACAGGGATTGTATTCAAACTTATACACTTCTATCACTGTCTTAACCTTGTACTTAGAATTCATTTATCGTACCCTGAGTAGTACTCAGTTAACCTCTAGTACAGGAAAAGATTAAGTTTATGTTTCGTGGAAACTTAAGCTTAGTGTAAACACTTTATGTGTCAGAGAGCCTGGAGAGGCTTGGTGGAAGAAAGAATACTTAGTTGCAAAGCCTGGAGAGGCTAGACTGAAAAAGAATACTGCATATGTTGCTTGGAGAGGCAGTTGAAAACAAAGTAATACTTGTGTTGGCCTGAAGAGGCTGTGAACAATACTCGTATCTGTGGATTCAGATAGTGGAAAATCCAGTGGTGGTTTGCCTCTGGGACTGGATGTAGCTCACGGGTTTGTGGGTGAACCAGGATAAATTCCTTGGCTAAGTTTTCTTACCCTTATCTCTTATCAATTCTTTCTATACTAATCAAGGGGTCAGAATAATTAATCTGATATTTTCAAAAGCACAAAACATCTTTTAAAATTAGTTTTTACAAGCCGTCTGAAAACTTCAGACAGCCCCGTAAAAGCCTGTCTGAAATCTTTATGCCTAAGCTTTTCTTTAATCTCTTTACTTCCAGTTTTCATATTTATGTTGGAATTTGAAAAGTATTTTCTATAATAAACTTAACACAACTATTTCAATAAAATGATCTTTCATATAAACAAAACATGAGATATCTCTTACATCATTTGAAGCTTTACAAGGAATGTTCCTTGAAGAACTTCTGAAAGAAATTCTCAGAAGTGAGTCTGAAAGAGATCAGTTCCAAAAATTAGGAACAGACTTCAGACAACCTTTAGTCGTCTGAAGTATTTCAGAAACAGTTCTGAAAATACTCTTTGTAACAATCTTCAGAAGATACTTTGAGAAGCATCTGTTTAAAACAATCTTAAGCAGTAGAAGAAACTCTGTTTTTCTTATCTTCTGCACGTTTTAACTATCTCTGATATTAAGACTTGTTTTGAACGTTGCTCATTTTCATGATTTAAATTAAAGATTTCCAAAAACTATCAAAAAGCTTAAAACACTATTCAACCCCCCCTTCTAGTGTTTCCTGTGGTTCTAACAGAACACTCTACCTCTGGTTCTAGGCCTTCCAGCTTGCGCATTCAGATTCGACACAGGTGCACTTGCAACACCGATACCACTTCCCTTCAACGCAGGGCAGTCCCTCCTCAAATGGCCACCGTGTTTGCACTGATAACAGATGGGTCCGTCGGATGTAATTGCAGGTTTGTTCTTGTACGGACAGTCCTTCAGGAGATGGTTCTTCTTACAGCGCGGACAACTAGCATAGTTGTTGCCGGTACTGCTCGCTGGACTTCCCCCACTAGCAACCATGGATTGTGGTCTCACAGCGCTCCCAGATGATGAGCCAAAGTTGTTTCTAGGGACAAAATAAGGCATCGTCCTTTCTTGCACAACCTTGGGTTTGTTCCTCTGCGGGCCGGAATTCTTCCACTGAGCTTGCCTCGCCTTGGTATCATCCTCAAAGATGCGACACATGTTAACCATCTTAGAGAACTCGGTGATCTGCTGGTAGCCAATGGCTTGCTTGATCTCTGGCCTCAACCCACTTACAAACTTAGAGCACTTGGATCCTTCATCTACAGTGTTCTGGAAGTATGGGCAGAACTTGGATAATTCCTCGAACTTTGCAGCATACTCCCCCAACACTCATGCTTCCTTGTTCCAACTTCAGAAATTCTACCTCCTTGCGCTTCCTCAGATCAGTAGGGAAATACTTTTGGAGAAAAGACTCCTTGAACAGATTCCAAGTAATTAGTCTCCCAGTGGCTTCTAACTGACGCCTGGCATACTCCCACCAATGTTGAGCTTCCCCAACCAGCATGAACACAGCCAATGTTACCTTCTGCTCGTCAGGACAACCCATAGCCAAGAAAATATTCTCCAATTCTTCTAACCACAACTGGGATCCATCAGGATCATGACCTCCTTTGAATTGTGGCGGATTGTTCTTCTTAAAGGTTGACATTCCATGATAAGCATCAGGGATGTTGTTCTAGTTCTGATTACGGGCTTGATTCATCTCATCCAACGTCTACTGCTGGTTCTCTAGAACGTTCACGATCCTCCCCAGAAGATCATTCATCACAGGGTTACCTCTTCCTGCCATGAAATCCTGCATTCACAGAACAAATCAGCTTCTTCCGTTTCATGCAGAATTATTCAAGCAAGAATAAGCAACGCTACACAGATTCTCATATTACTACCTTTATACAGCTAGTAATACAAGAGCAAACACTTCACACAAACAAACCGTCAATCACAGAGTAGACACAGAGAGAAGGGTATCATAGACCATACCCGAGGCCAAAAGGAAAGAACAACTCTGATACCACCTAAATGCGACACCCCTAGTTACCACCAAGAATGCCACATGTGTTACACGTGACCAACGAAAGTACTAATTAAAATCTTGTGAAAATGCGGAATTAAAATTTTTTTTGAAAAGGATTTAGTAGTGGTTGACCTATGACATCTCTAGTTCTATTTTAAGTGTTTATAAATTTTTCTTTCCTTACTTGTGAAACTTGTTTTCGAAAAACGTCAAGAACATTTACCACGTCGCGTACACATACATGCATACATACATTTACGTAACATCATAGGTAAAATAAACAGTGCATGAAATTATATACATAACCAGTGTACGTCTCGAGCAGTACAGACAGTAATATGAAAATATGAGTTCTAGCAGTGAATTAAATAATTAATATGACCCCCAACAAAATACAAAAAGAGAGGTCGCAACTCAGAGATGACATCACTAGACTCAAACATAACTACTCTACTCATCATCGCTTGGCAGAGAGGGATCCTCCTCTGGTTCCTCCTCTGGGTCCTCTTCATTTGACGAGTCAATGACAATCATCCCTATTTCATCCGAGAGAGGGTGATCTCGCGCATCAGAATGCAAGGAACAACGGGAATCAGATAGCTCTGAGGCAGGTGAGTATCTCGGAGAATCCGATCCGACCAAATCTTCCACTCACGATGCACGAGATGCTACTGAAGAAGCTTGACGATGAAGAGACCGGCGAAACGTAGTATAACGCACCAATTTAGGTGGCGTTTGAAACTCGAGCGTCACAGGAACAACAAAATCCACTTCAGGTACTAACGGGAGGCCAAGGTGGGTGATAATAACTCGGACCTCTCCGGTGAAGACACACTTTCTAGGGATGTCTGTCACCCTCCAGGAACCCCTGGGCATCCAGCGTAGCTCCACCCTCATTGACGTCATGCCTAAAATCTCCAATGCCAGCTATCGACGTAGCGAAAGAGACACAACAACCACATAACAGAAAGGAAGGGTGAGAACACATCACATGAACTCACAAAACATAGGATATAGTAAGTTAGAGCACACACACAAGAAAATTCACACAGTCCAACCAAACAAATAATCACACATGACATTACCATGATGCACACAAACTATTGCATACTTTGCAACTACAATGCTATAACTTATGCATGAGGGCCCGGGGAAAATCACCATCCACAGTGCACACAGCAACTGCCCGACCATATATGCACAACGTATCAGGAGTTAGAGTCTGTACTAGCGCCAGTACAAAGAGCATTGCTCATATATTTTGGCCAATCATTTTATCCGTCTTCTAGACAATCTCTACTGACCCCGAAACCTTGAGAGCGACAGGATAGTCGAGCCCGATCCCCTTCGTACTCGACAATAGGGTGCGAGCCTACGTCACCTGAGCCTTTCTGGAACTCGACTATCCTCAGGGCTGGCGTCCCATTTTAGGACCCGCTGGAGTTCTTTGCAAAACCCAGTGCACCCGTCCCAACCAGTTTCCCACTGTACCAAGTGTCATTTCCATATAGGTCTTAAGGTTTTAAACCTTGAACATCATCAATGCTTTATGATGCATGTCACACAATCAATGTTTCCCAGCATACACATCCTTACAGGCAAAGCCCATTGAATCATTCCACGTCACCACTCCTCGTGGTACGGCCCGATTCAATGTCTTTCCTTCACAAGGAGAGAACCAAACAATGCTTTCTCAGCATACACCACCTTACAGGCAAAGCCCATTGAATCATTTCACGTCACCACTCCCCATGGTACGGCCCGATTCAGTGTCTTCCCTTCACAAGGAGGACCAAACCCCATCTCAGGTTAAAACCGCACTCTCTCACTAAGCTCCTCAAGTCTTATGCAAGAAAAGTGTGTTGGTTATAAACTTTTAAGGTAGTTTGTACTAATGTTTTTCTTTGAATCAATAATCACTTTCACTTAAGTCCTATAGCTTACTAAGACTTATGATTCTGTCTTATGAATAGTGTTACCTATCTCGATTCATCTTGTATGGCTAATTAGGATTAGGTTTATCCTTTAATCATGATTGATCTTCCTTAATTAGACTATAATTAATCCTAATTCTCCTTAATTAAGTCTTAATCTTTACTTAAGATCCTAATTAATCGCTAATTATTCCTTAATCTCTTCCTTAATCTTGGATTAGGCTTTTAATTATACTTGATTAGGGTTAATCACAATTAATTAGTTCTTAATTACCATTAAGCCTTAATTACCATTAAGCCTTAATTACTTGATCAGTACCTCATTAGTAACTAATGATTAAGATTAAGGTTAATCTTCATTAGGATTAATTAACTTTAATCTTAATTAATTTTCTTCACTTAATTAACTTAAGTGGGTTGGGTCAATTAACTTGGGCAAGTTGGATTAATAAGCCCACTAATTTAATTCTAAGTTTTAGTCTTGGTAGGTTCGATTAGAGTTGAAGCCCAACTCTAACCTAAGCCCAAGTCCATATAATATTTTTGGTTGACTTTGTGATGAGTCTTTAGACTCTTTTTTTTTTCTTTTTTTATGGCATTGGGCCTAAACTAAAGGCCCAATGGTTAGGTAACCCATAGGGGTCCAATTTTTCACATTTCCATCAAATATTATGATTTTTAAGGTGATTTTTAAAGGGGTTTATTTTTGTACCCGAATTTGATTTATATAATTTACCAAAAAATTTTTCCTTTTAATTTAGTTATCACTTTAAATGGTTACACTTTTTAGCTTATTGGGCCACTAGGGCCCATAAACACTTTAACATTTTTCTTATCACCAAAACAAGATCAAACCAAGACTTTCATGAGTTCCTCATGAACATACTCAAGAACATGAAGAACAAGGATGAACACCATGAATGTTCATCAAGAACACCAAAATCCAACAATCTCCAAAATTTACCAATTTCAAGCATGATCATCCACAAGCATTTTAACCAAGCAATTTCATACCAATTTATCAAAATACACCAATCAACATTATCAAGTTCACACCTTTCTCATAAGCTCAAAAACACCATTTTTCATGATTCAAGCACACCAATAAATTTTACAATTCCAAACAATCACATGCATGTACTTAGATTCATCATCCAAGCATGTTACAAGCATCAAATAAAATTTTAAATACATGTAGCCCATAAATCCCAAAATGGTCGAATGGTTCTAAGAGAAAAAGGGAAAATTTTTCCAACCAATTTCATCACTTGCATGCATCCAAAATCACCAAACAAGTACATTTCAAGCATCATAAAAAATTTTAAAACAAACATGCAAGCCATATACATACAGCCGAACCATTTCTCCAAAGAAACAGGTTCCAAAAATTTATTTTTTTCAGGGGAAAGGGTTTAGGGACAAGGATCAAGGGTAATCCTTAACTCTAGTCACCAATCCTACTAGAGTTCAAGGTTCTCCCCCCTACCTAAGGAAAACTCCTCTTGAAAATGTGCAGCAAAATCCACAAAGACTCCTCTTTTGCACTCCTCTTGGTTACCCACACAAACTTATTCAAAGGTTGAAGGCTAGATTTTGAAGATCAAAGTTCAAAGATGGAACCTTTCTCTTAGAAAGTGATGGAAAGAAAATGGAGAATGGAGAATAAGAGAGGGAGGGTTCACGGTTTCTTTGGAAGAGGAAGGGAGAAAATGAAATTCAATTTTTTCTCTTTTTGCATGTAAGTTGTAGGAAAATGTGGACAAGTGTTAAGGTAGTAAGCTTTTCATCACCTTTTTTGACTTTTAGAAAGTGTGAAGCCACCAAGTGGCACACATGCACACACACGGCTTGGGAGAAGAGAAAAGGGAGGATGATGCAGATTTTTCTAGCCCGGAACAAGGGTATTCGGGCCCGGTTCCAGAAAGAGTAGGGGTTAAAATGGGAATTTTGCACCAAAATTCCAAAATTTACCAAAAATTCCAGAAAAATAGGAAATTCATTCCTAACCTGAATTAAATCAATTTTGATTATTAAAAATAATTTTAATCGCTCAAAATTCAATAAATGACACAATAAGTCATACAGGCAAAAAAATACGGGTGTTACATGTGGGGCGTGGATTCAAATCCTACTTGAGCCAAAATTTGTCAAGTTTTTTAATAACTCATGCAAGCGTGCAACTTTGGCTACATTCAAGCGAACTCGGACTTGGCTGTTATCGGTATTTATAAGGCAATATTTGGGGATTTGGGCCTTGCACTTCATCCATGAGTTGTGATCTGGTGCAGGATTGTATAGATGTGTTTACGGTGCTCCCAAACTAGGGTTTACCCTGGTTTCTATGTTGGGTCAACTTGCACTATTGCGTTTCATGTATTTGATGATTCCAGGACCATATTGACCTTACTTGCACAGGACCAATATCAATGGTCTGTAACATGTATGATCATGAGGTCTTGTCAAAATTTTTAACTTTCGGCTTCTTAGAATGAAGAGATGAATCCTCTATTTCTCTTTTAAAGCCTATCTTGGTGTCGATTTCTTACAAAACAAATTATATTAGATCAGTGAACAAAAACCTTCAGGCATGTTAATGAAGTCCAAGAGAAAGATGAGCTTTTCTACCCAAATCAAGATATTCTCCATTATTCCCTCTAAATAGGTAATTTGTAACATCCCGTAATTTAAAACCTATATTGATTCATAAGGTTAAAATAAGAGAGTGTATGTTTGATATTGAGGAAAGAAAGTCTAAGAAAATAGGAGGTGAAACTTAGTTTGAAAACCAGGTTTCAGGGTTTTCGCTCAAGCGAATTTCATTCATTTGAGCGAATTATGCAGAAAAACCTTAAAGTTGTGATTGCTATAAAATTCGCTTAAGCGAATACGTTTTCGCTTAAGCGAATTTCAGGGGTCTGGGAGAGGCTCTCTGGACAATTTTCGCTCAAGCGAAATCGTCCAGAGAGGGTGTTTTTCTTATGTCATTTTCGCTCAAGCGAATTTGGATTCGCTTGAGCGAAATTGTGTATGTTTTGCATGCAACCGCCCCCATTCGCTCCAGCGAAAATAATTCGCTTGAGCGAAATTTCACTTATAGGTTCAGAATCTATCACTTAGAACACAATTCCACTCTTTTCCTTCTTCCCCTTCTTAGAGATAGAGAGGGAGAGAGAGATACTAGGTTAGAGGGAGGAGGTAAATTGAAGCTTGGAAAGAGATTTTGAGCTAGGAATCATCAATCTATTCACGTTGGATCCGTTCTTCTTTCTTCAATTCCAAGCCTAAGTGAGTACAACTCACTAATTGTGGTTCTCTCTTGATAATTCTATTGTGCATGCTCCAAATTCTTAATTTCCCTCTTCTAATTAGAGTTCTTGGTTAGTAATTGTGCTCTTGTAACTAGATTAGAGTAGTATTTGTTGAATTAGAGTTTAAATTGAGAATAGAAAGTAATTAATATTCATAGGGTCGAGACTCTCGAAATTGTCGAAACTAGCGAAATCGTTTATATTGATCATATATGAATTCTTGTATTGCCATACCATTATGATTATGTTAATTGAAGTAATTCAAGCCAGCCATCACGCTGTGAGTAAAAGAAATGATTAATTGTATTGAAAACACGACTTCGGTCCAGTTTGGGTGGGATTCGTCCCCGGGGAAGATATTCCCTGTAGTCTGAGCTCAGTTCTAACTCTAGAAAGAGATAAGAACATGCCTGCTGGGCACAACAGTGAGTGCATCATGTTTGCATATTAGTTGATTATTGAATGCTTTGAACCTTTATGACTTATGGCTTGACATGAATTTCTGTTCCTTGCATACATGCATATGATTTGTATTCACTGAGATTTTATCTCACCACGCGTTATGTGGATTTATTTAGTTGAGCAGGTACCCCGTTTACTAGACTCTAAGTCCGGAAAGTGAAGTACAAGAACGAAGGAACTGTTTTGTTTTCTTAATGCTTGAGTTGATGTATTAGCTGATGTGTATATGTATATATGTATTTATGATAGTAGTAAGGGAGTTTCATTAGTGATCCCTCTTGAAATTTTAAATGTTTTGATTTATAGAAGTTTTATATGACGTTTACCTTATAATCTTTTGAGTATTGTTCCTTAAGTGTTAATTTCTCGTTGGATAATTAATGATTTATGGAACTAGTTGATATCTGAATCGGAATGCATTAAACTCTAAGTTAGGAATTTGGTTTCTAAGGAACTGAATTTCTGAGTTAGAAATTTAAGGTGTTACATAATTAACCTGTCAACAAGTTGTGAGGAATTAGAGCTCGATTTTGATTTGTCTAGACCCAACCTTTTAAGAAGGGTTAGTAACAATTAAATTTACATCAAATCTCACACACATAACACCCAACCTCCTAAGTGGCAGCCCTTCTTATTAAAATTACTAAGCATTATTCATCAAGTGTTATTATCTGATATTTATCAATTCTAATCTATTTTTTGTAACATTCGTTTTCCCCGTACCGTGAAATCGTAAAGACGGTAACGCTGTTTAAAATAATGAATAAATATTTGATATAGAATTTGAGCAAAATAATTACATGACTAGGAGGCATACAGATCCACCACCACCCCCTGCTGTGGATTCTTTTGCTCTGGGACTATCTGAGTTTCGGAAGCACAATCCTCCACATTTCAATGGAGTTTATGACCCCGACGTGGCAGCAAATTGGCTCCGAGATTTAAACCGAGTCTTTGATGTGATGAAGTGTAATGATGAGGCCAAGGTGGGATTTCAGTCTATATGCTGAGAGGGGAGGCTGAAGATTGGTGGAAAACTGCTAAGGTTTGAGCTGCAGAGGCAGAGGCAGAGGCTCCCATGACTTCGGATGTATTTCAAAACTTGTTTTTTGGAAAATATTTCCCAGCCACTATCAAAAGGCAAAAGGAGGCTGAATTTCTACAACTCAGGCAAGGAGATATGTCAGTGGGACAATATGTGTCAAAGTTTGAGGAATTAGCAGAGTACTCTCGCTACCTTCAAGTTGTCACTGATGAGGAGTGGAGATGTACTCAATTTGAAGGAGGACTACGACATGAACTTCTGGATCGGGTTGGAACGTTTGAAATTAGGGATTTTTCTGCTTTAGTCAGCAAATGCTACATCGCTGAGAAGAATTACAAAGGAACTACATCAACAATTGCACCAACAGAAAATAAGGGAAAGAGAAAGGTTGAAATGCCCATTCAGGGCAAGGGCCCCAAGCCTAAGTGGCAAGACAGACCAGTCATGCCTACTCAGCAGGTTCAACGTCAAGGGGCACTTAAATGTCCCAAGTGCGGAAAGGAGCATTCAGGGGAGTTTCTGACGGGGAAGAATATATGTTATTTTTGTAAGCAACCGGGTCATGTCAAGAGAGAGTGCCCAAAGTTGAAGAACATCCAAAAACCTCAATCTACTGGAAGAGTTTTCACCCTCAGTGGGGAAGTAGCAGCTTCTGCAGACAATCTGTTGCGAGGTATGTGTACCCTAGGAGAGAAGACCTTGATTGTATTGTTTGATTCAGGGACAACCCACTCTTTCATTTCTTTTGATTATGTTAGTCAGTTAAAATTGTCTGTTGATTCTTTACCTTGTGTTCTCAATGTAATCACACCAGCCAAAGAGGCTATCTCTACTTCTCTTGTGTGTCCCAAATGCTCTATTGTTGTACAAGGAAGAGTCTCTGAGATTGATCTGATTTGTTTACCATTGAAGGGTATGGATGTTATTTTAGGAATGAACTGGTTATCTTCCAACCAGGTTATGTTAGATTGTTTTAACAAAAGGGTGGTGTTTCCTACTCTTCCTCTTCCTTCGAGGGAGAAGCCGTCAGTACTCCTGTCCAGTGTCACCCAGGTTTCACAATGCATCAGTGATGGGAGTGATTGTTTTATCCTGTTTCTTTCCTCAACCATAGAATCCAAATAGATTTAAGCTGTTGTAGCTATGGTTCGGGAGTTTCAAGATGTTTTTCCTAATGAAGTCCTAACCTTACCTCCGGACCGGGAGATAGAATTCACAATAGACTTATTACCAGGTTCAGGACCCATCTCTAAGGCACCATATAGAATGTATCCACTAGAACTTAGTGAACTTAAAACTCAATTAGAGGATCTCATAGCTAAAGGGTTCATTAGGCCTAGTGTTTCACCCTGGGGGGCTCCTGTGCTTTTAGTGAAAAAGAAAAATGGGAGCATGAGATTGTGTGTAGACTATAGACAATTGAACAAAGTTACCATCAAGAATAGGTATCCTCTTCCCAGGATAGATGATCTTTTAGACCAACTCAGGAGTGCCTTTGTGTTTTCTAAGATAGATTTGAGGTCAGGATACCACCAAATCAAAATTAGGAAGGAAGATATCCCTAAAACAGCTTTTAGGACTAGATATGGGCACTACGAGTATTTGGTAATGCCATTTGGTGTTACTAATGCTCCTGCGGTATTCATGGACTACATGAATCGAATCTTCCGGCCCTTTTTGGATCAGTTTGTTGTTGTGTACATTAATGACATTCTGATCTATTCCTGTAGCCTAGAAGAACATGAACGTCATCTTAGGATTGTTTTAGGGGTTCTGAGAGAAAAGAAGTTGTTTGCCAATCCTGAAAAATGTGAATTTTCGATGGACAGGGTCCATTTCTTAGGGCATGTGATTTCTAGAGAGGGAGTATCAGTTGATCCTAGTAAGGTAGAAGCCGTTCTTGAATGGGAAAGACCTAAGACCGTTATGGAAATTAGGAGTTTCCTAGGATTGGCCGGCTACTATCGGAGATTCATTCATGGATTCTCCCGTTTAGCATTGCCTCTCACAAGATTGACTCGAAAGGGTCAAGCCTTTGTGTGGGACAAGAAGTGTGAGCAGAGCTTTCTGGAGCTCAAAGAGAAGCTAACTACCGCTCCGGTACTGGCATTACCGGATTTGTCAACAACCTTTGAGGTGTATAGTGATGCATCGGGAAAGGGTTTAGGATGTGTTTTGATACAGGAAAGGAGAGTGGTAGCTTATGCTTCTAGGCAGTTGAGGCCTCATGAGGAAAATTATCCTACTCACGACTTAGAATTAGCGGCGGTGGTTTTTGCCCTCAAAATTTGGAGGCATTACCTGTTTGGTGTGAGATTTGAGGTCTTTAGTGATCATAAGAGTTTGAAATATCTTTTTGATAAAAAAGAACTCAACATGAGGCAAAGAAGATGGATGGAATTTCTTAAGGATTACGACTTTGAGTTGAAGTATCACCCAGGCAAAGCTAATGTAGTGGCTGATGCACTCAGTAGGAAATCCCTTCATGTGTCATCCTTGATGGTACATGAAATGAGCCTCTTAGAAGAATTTAGGGATTTGAGTCTTAGTGTTGAGTTTGGCATGGGTAGTATCAAGTTGTATAGATTAGAAATTACCAGTGAGCTTCGAGCTCTGATCAGGGAAGCTCAGGGTTCGGACCCAAATCTTCAAAGTAGAAAGAAGCAATTAGGGTTTTCTGAGTCAGATGAGGGAATGATTCTCTTCCAAGGAAGGGTCTGTATCCCTAAGGGGGTAGTGTGAGATAACAAGTGTTAGAGGAGGCCTACAAGGGCAAGTTTTCTATACATCCTAGCACTACCAAGATGTATCAGGATTTGAAGAAGATGTTTTGGTGGGATGATATGAAGAAGGATATAGCTGAGTATGTTTCTAAGTGTCTAACCTGTCAGAAGGTTAAAATAGAACACCAGAGGCCATCAGGAGCACTCAGGCCATTAGAGATCCCTAAGTGGAAGTGGGAGAGTATAGCTATGGACTTTATGGTAGGTTTACCTCGAGTCCAGGCTGGTTTTGATTCCATATGGGTCATTATGGACCGATTAACTAAATCAACCTATTTTCTCCCAGTTAGGAATACCTTTTCCCTGAATAAGTTAGCAGATCTGTATGTCAAGGAGATTGTTAAACTCCATGGCGTTCCCTCCAGTATCATATCTGATAGGGATTCTAGGTTCACCTCTAGGTTCTGGTATGCACTTCACCGGTCTTTCGGGACTAAACTTAGGTTTAGCACTGCGTACCATCCTCAGACTGATGGCCAGTCCGAGAGAACCATTCAAACCTTAGAGGATGTGCTTAGAGCCTGTGTGTTAGAGGAGTCAAGCAGTTGGGATAGGTATTTACCCCTCATAGAGTTAGCCTATAATAACAGTTTTCATAGCAGTATAAGCATGGCACCATATGAGGCTCTGTATGGTAGGAAGTGCATATCTCCTCTTTGTTGGCATGAGGTTGGTGAGAGAGCCCTATTAGGTCCAGATTTAGTGCAGGAAACTACTGAGAAAATTAAGATCATTAGGGAAAGGCTTGCAATTGCCCAGAGCCGGCAGAAAAGCTACGCTGACAATAGAAGAAAGGATTTAGAGTTTGAGGAAGGAAACCATGTGTTTTTAAAAGTAACTCCTGTCACTGGTGTTGGAAGAACACTCAAAACCAAAAAGTTGAGTCCTAGGTATATTGGTCCATTTCAAATCCTGCAGAGGGTTGGCCCTCTGGCCTATAGGATTGCCCTTCCACCTTATTTGTCAAGAATTCATAATGTCTTTCATGTATCTAAGTTGAGAAAATATATTCATGATCCTTCCCACGTTCTGAACTCTGAATCAATACAATTGAGGGAAGATCTCACGGTTCCTTCAAGACCTGTACAGATTGTAGGCAGAAGTGCCAAAACCCTGAGGAACAGGACGATTCCTTTGATTAAGGTAATTTGGGAAGGCCTATCAACAAAAGAAGCAACTTGGGAAAAAGAAGAAGTTATTAGAGATCAATTTCCAAAATTTTTCTGCGGAGGTAGTGTATTTACCTTTTATGTCATTAATCAATTTTGGGGACAAAATTGCTTGAAGGGGGTAGAAATGTAACATCCCGTAATTTAAAACCTATATTGATTCATAAGGTTAAAATAAGAGAGTGTATGTTTGATATTGAGGAAAGAAAGTCTAAGAAAATAGGAGATGAAACTTAGTTTGAAAACCAGGTTTCAGGGTTTTCGCTCAAGCGAATTTCATTCGCTTGAGCGAATTATGCAGAAAAACCTTAAAGTTGTGATTGCTGTAAAATTCGCTTAAGCGAATACGTTTTCACTTAAGCGAATTTCAGGGGTCTGGGAGAGGCTCTCTGGACAATTTTCGCTCAAGCGAAAGAAAATTCGCTCAAGCGAAAATCGTCCAGAGAGGGTGTTTTTCTTACGTCATTTTCGCTCAAGCGAATTTGGATTCTCTTGAGCGAAATTGTGTTTGTTTTGCATGCAACCGTCTCATTCGCTCAAGCGAAAATAATTCGCTTGAGCGAAATTTCACTTATAGGTTCAGAATCTATCACTTAGAACACAATTCCACTCTTTTCCTTCTTCTCCTTCTTAGAGATAAAGAGAGAGAGAGATACTAGGTTAGAGGGATGAGGTAAATTGAAGCTTGGAACGGGATTTTGAGTTAGGAATCATCAATCTATTCACGTTGGATCCGTTCTTCTTTCTTCAATTCCAAGCCTAAGTGAGTACAACTCACTAATTGTGGTTCTCTCTTGATAATTCTATTGTGCATGCTCCCAATTCTTAATTTCCCTCTTCTAATTAGAGTTCTTGGTTAGTAATTGTGCTCTTGTAACTAGATTAGAGTAGTATTTGTTGAATTAGAGTTTAAATTGAGAATAGAAAGTAATTAATATTCATAGGGTCGAGACTCTCGAAATTGTCGAAACTAGCGAAATCGTTTATATTGATCATATATGAATTCTTGTATTGCTATACCATTATGATTATGTTAATTGAAGTAATTCAAGCCGGCCATCGCGCTGTGAGTAAAAGAAATGATTAATTGTATTGAAAACACGACTTCGGTCCAGTTTGGGTGGGATTCGTCCCCGGGGAAGATATTCCCTGTAGTCTGAGCTCAGTTCTAACTCTATAAAGAGATAAGAACATGCCTGCTGGGCACAGTAGTGAGTGCGTCATGTTTGCATATTAGTTGATTATTGAATGCTTTGAACCTTTATTACTTATGGCTTGACATGAATTTCTGTTCCTTGCATACATGCATATGATTTGTATTCACTGAGATTTTATCTCACCACGCGTTATGTGGATTTATTTAGTCGAGCAGGTACCCCGTTTACCAGACTCTAAGTCCGGAAAGTGAAGTACAAAACGAAGGAACTGTTTTGTTTTCTTAATGCTTGAGTTGATGTATTAGCTGATGTGTATATGTATATATGTATTTATGATAGTAGTAAGGGAGTTTCATTAGTGATCCCTCTTGAAATTTTAAATGTTTTGATGTATAGAAGTTTTATATGACGTTTACCTTATAATCTTTTGAGTATTGTTCCTTAAGTGTTAATTTCTCGTTGGATAATTAATGATTTATGGAACTAGTTGATATCTGAATCGGAATGCATTAAATTCTAAGTTAGGAATTTGGTTTCCAACGAACTGAATTTCTGAGTTAGAAATTTAAGGTGTTACATAATTAACCTGTCAACAAGTTGTGAGGAATTAGAGCTCGATTTTGATTTGTCTAGACCCAACCTTTTAAGAAGGGTTAGTAACAATTAAATTTACATCAAATCTCACACACATAACACCCAACCTCCTAAGTGGCAGCCCTTCTTATTAAAATTACTAAGCATTATTCATCAAGTGTTATTATCTGATATTCATCAATTCTAATCTATTTTTTGTAACATTCGTTTTCCCCGTACCGTGAAATCGTAAAGACGGTAACGCTGTTTAAAATAATGAATAAATATTTGATATAGAATTTGAGCAAAATAATTACATAACTAGTCTTAGAATAATTTTCTAATTTTTTAGAGTTTTCCATAATTTTTTGAAATTGTTTTGGTATAATTACCAAAATACCACTAATTATGAGCACGTGACAAAAATAATTTTTATAAATTAAAATAAAAATAAAAATATGTTCTAAGCATAAAAATTGATTTATAATATAAAGATATTTTTTCTGGAACTTTTCTCTAATTTTTCCCAATATTTAGTATTTTTATAAAAATACCCTTAAACTTTATGAAATTTCAAAATGGTCCCTTACATCCCACCTAATGGAACTCGACTGTGTTGGGTTAAAATAGAGAGAAAGCAAAAATTTTTATAACATTTACCATTTAAAATTAATTTTAAGTTGGTGGAATTCTCTTAACCACAATTAAAGGGGTGATGTGTCTCAATTTGAACCAAACTTCCTACCTAAGCCCTTAATCCTCATGGTGTCACATCTTCCATTTCACCACCATTCTCTGCCTCATGAGAATTAAAAGAGTTATAAGCTAAGGCTAAAATAATTGTGATAGAAATTTTAATACTTAAATAGACTAAATTGAAATGTTTATAACAAGAGGAAAATGGTTCATAACCTAAAATTTAAGATGTTTATAGCATGAAGAAGATAGTTCCTAACCCGAAACCGGAATGTTATTAACACATGCAGAAAAGAGTTCAGAATCTGAACTTTAAATGCTTATAACACATGAGGAAATGTTTGTGACCCATAGAAAGAGAGTTATATCATAAATGTTTGTGATACATCAGAGTTACAACACGAAATAGAAGACTTTATAACTCATTAGGGAAAAGTTTGCAATAGAGGACAAAAATATTTATAATGTGAGACTAAAACATTTATAACCTGGAACAAAAATGCTAATAGCTAACCCATGAACTTAAAAAAAATTAATTGAGTGTTTGTGATGCATGTTTCTTATTGGTGTTAACACTTAGAACAATTTATTAAAGATCTCACGCTCTAAGTGTTTGTGAAACATGTTTCTTGTTGATATGCACTATTAGAATGTTGTTAAAGATCGTGGATTCTAAGTGGTTGTGATGCATATTGGTGAATGTTATGAATTGTGGAAAGCCCCAAAGTATGGGGGAAGTTATGTCAGATTCTTGAGAGAAATGGATTGAGATTGTTGGCCTTGGTGCCTTTGTGGTGATGGCCTTAGCGCATTGGTTATTGTGGTCTTAGTGCTTTTGATGTACCATGAGAATCCATCAGTGTGATGCTTGGACAAGGCCCTGTTGTTGTGTGATCATGTATCATGGCATTGTTCATGGGAAAACTACGATAAGGTACAACTGCGATATGGTTGGCAGGGTAGGCCCCGATGCGCCAGGGGGTGGTATTGGTGGGGAAATATGCTGCCATGGTCCAGTGAGCGCCCTAGAGTCAGAGCGAGTACCTAGAGACACCGACCCACCCTGACGAACCCCTAGCCATAATCAGGATCAATGGAGATTATTCTTGCCTCTAAATCTTGCAAGTAATGGAAATGATGTACCCGGTGTCTGCCCTGAGTTGGCGAGGGCAGAACTCTAACTCCCAGTCGCTTCGCCCAATTATTGTTTGGATCAAGATGTCGATATTAGTATTGATGAAGATATTAGTATCAGTATCTTGAAAGCTGTTGGCACTGGTATTGTTGAAGATACTAGTATTAATATGTTGGAATGTTTTGAGGTGCACCTGAGGTTTATCATTGAGTCTGCATTCTCATGACATCAGTAACACTATGTTTAAGAGTTTTTGCCATGCATTAAGTGTTATGATTATTTGGATGTGGGATGAAGTTCTTGTGACTTCTCTTTATTATTGTTTATATATGTCTTGGTGACTATAGGAGTAGATGTACACCTTAACTCGTTTGTTACTTTCTACTAGTATGATTTTCACAACTTTTCTCTCACCCATTTGTGGTTGTAACGTTTACCCTTAGGGTGGGTGTTACATTTTTGCTCAATAACTTCTTCAAGGGTTTTTCTCATTTTGGACCTTGAACTGTTAAATTATTGTAGAATTCCACATACATGAATCATATTGGCTACCCTTCACCTTTCAAGGTGATGGAATCTTAGGCTCATGACTTTCAATTGGTAGCTTGCTCTACTTTCTTTATTGTCACCTAGCTTGTTGACTTTCTCCTCTTCACCCTAGCTTCCCTAACTAGGAGCTTCTTTTTTTTCAATCAATTAATGCCTTATCATCTTCTAATTCTTTTGTCTCCTTAGAGTGTCAACTTGAACTTCTTCATAAAAAATAGATGTAACATTTTCGATTTTCTTAGATTTTAGGACTTACCTCAACCCTAAAAACTAGCTTGTAGAGGGAGGATTGCCCGGGGCTTATATACTTTTATTTGGCCTTTTCTCTAGTCAATGTATGACTCTCCAACACACACCGCTCATGCCCAGGGCTGGACATCTTGAGGGTGGAGTTTGTAGAACTGGACACCTACTGGTGGGGGCCCAATAAGAGATCTAGGATAGGTTTTGATACCATCTTAGATTTTGGACCAGACCTAACTTAACCCCAAAAGCTAGCTTGTAGGGTGAGGGTTGCCCAAGGTTTATATACTTTTATTTGGCCTTATCTGTAGTCAATGTGGGATTCTCTAACAGATTGCATCGGACTTATTCATCAATTGGTTTAATGGAGTAAAAATGTTGCCACATGTGACTTTATCTCCTTATAAAGTTTTGTCAATTCTTGCTTACTTACAGACCTCCTTTCTTTTATTTATATTTCTCCACCATGCCTCTCTCCTCAAAATTCTCTTTCAATGAAAAAATTGGATGTTTCCTCCTTCTCTTTTCTTATCTCAGTTTATCAATTAGAAACTCTACTTGGTGGATTATGGATGCCTTGGTTGTAGGTAAGGCTCAAATAGGCTTTCTAGGTGTCAGAGAGTGGATTATGGCCATGCATCCAACTAAGTCATATGAATCTTGAGGTTTCATGAAACACATATTCCTTTCTACAATAAATAAATTCAAGTTGTGATTGATTCTCCATTGAGAGGTCAGTGTAAAATAATTCAACCAAGTGTCCAACAATATGTAACACAGAGACACTTTTCTAGCATTCCTTGGAATCTTTCTCAAGCTTCATGAAATAATTCTTGTTCAAATTGAGAAAATATAGAAATGTCAGTACGGTATTTTGTAGCTTTAATGAGAGAAAAACACTTATCTAAAATTTTAGTAGAGAGTTTACCCCAATTTGAAATAGATCCATTGGGTAGGAGCAACAACCAGCCTTGTCCTTTAAGGTAAACAGGAATAAGTAAAATCAAATAGCATCATCAATTACTCCATTAATTTTGATTATATCATAAAGTTTTAGGAAATTATTCAGATGATTATATGGATCATCACCCGGCACGCCACTGAATTGGATAAGAGACTGAAGCATATGAATCAAAGTAGGATTAATCTCAAAATTGTTTGCATTGATTAGTGCAAAATCCATTATTGTCTTTTGGTCTTCATTAATCATGGCCTTTTATCCATGCTTTTTTTTCCTGAAAAGTAGATAAGAAAGAGAAAATTGAAATAACAAATAAAATGAAGGAAGAAATTTTATTGTTTTTTGAATTCTTTTTCTGGAAGGAATAAAAAACCAAAAATCAATATAAAATTCAAAATCTAAATTTGAAAATGCAAAAATTAGTTGTATGGTTACGCGTGTAAAAGAAACTCGTTACCCACTAGCTATACTTGAAAAATATATTTTTTAAACACTGCGTTTTTTTGTGAGATCAAGCAATCACTATAAAATATGTCTTCAAGAGGTACACAATTTAAATAAATTTTTCACAATATCTAAATATTTTAAATCCTAGAATAGATCCAAATAATTTTACATATGTGTCTATTTCCAAAATAAAATTCTTATTTAAAAAAACTTTTTAAAATAAAACCTTTACGACAATTCTTTTCAAAAAATTAAATTGACCAACCCACAATCGTTTTCTAAGAAGTTACATGATTTTGATTTCTCTATTACACTTAGAGATACGTAGGAACAGGAATTTCCCATCAAGTCAAAATATGAATTTCCATCTATTTGCCTTTTATTTAAGAATTAAATTTTATTTTTTACAACATTAAATTTTTATAAATTTGTTTCCTTTTGTATTTTCTTATTTCTAGAAGGAATGCATTTTCATTTTCTCCTTTTTTGGGATAAAATAAGTAATTTCAAAGTTAATAAATTTACAAAATATATTAGAAGTGACCATTTTATAACGAACGATGTAGAGTGCTAACATCTTCCCTATCTGTAATTGACTCTTAAATATGAATTTCTTTTAAAATCTAGTTTTCAAATTTTTTGAGTTTCCCAATTTTTTCAACACAAATAAATTGGCATGACTCCTATATTTTTCATTATTGTGATTTTGACCCTGGGTTGCGATAAAAAATATCTAAATACCACCATTGTCCAACTTGTTAAAGGAATTCCAATTTGTATTGAATGCCACATATTCCTAAGGAGGTTTCTCTTAAGACACCCATCAAGCCCTTATTGAAGATTTTATCGCTAATGGATAAGTCTCAGGAGTGTCATCGGTTGAGTCTGTAATAGAAAATAAAACAACTTTGTAAGGATGATTTTTTTTTCATTAGTTATGCACTCAATTATGTTTTCCTCCAAACTCGTCACAAGATATAGAGAAACTTAATCAACAAATAATCAATTTGATTTTTAAGCCAAAGGCATGTGTGATTTTATTATTTGATAAAAATAGAAGCTAAAAATCCCAAATATTTCAAATAATCATATGCAATTAATAATTCCTAAAGAGTATAAAACATCCCCTTCCCTTAATAGAATGACTTTTGTTAGAAATTGTTAAATCAAGCCAAGCCACTTGCAATATGAATAAGAAATTGTTGCAACGACAAAATCAATGTAAACATAATTTGTTGCAAATGTTGAAATTATGGAGTGCGCGTTACACATGAAGGTGTAACGTCATAATTCTGAGATTAAAGAATAATGTTCGTTGGAAGCACTATTCCCGAATTTACAAAATTATTTTTGTGACATTACCGATATCGATAAAACATACATCATACAAATTTGTTTAAGTAATTCAACGCTTACATAAGCCACAATTCCAAATTTGAGAATTTAAACTATTAACTGCAAGTTATGCCAACAATGACTAAATCCATCTAACAGGTGATTCAAAATAAATCATATACACAAATATTATAATGTTCTAATGAAGAAAAATGGAGAGTCAATCCTTAGCCTCCCAAGGCTTTGACAATCATGAAGCATACTAAAGGTCCTGTATATTTAAAATGATCCACAAAACGTATGGTGAGACTAATGTAAATGCAATAATAATCACACATGAACATTCACATCATAAACTTGTACATGGTTAGCCAAACAATGCATAAGTTAATTGTGATATGCTTTACCCAGTAGGAGGGGTCTTTTCACTTAACTGGGACTAAACCTGAGCTCAGAATCCTAACAAGGAACGCCTTCTTTGTGGTCATAATAACCTTGCCATTTAAGATGATAGATTATTAACAATCAACATAACATAAAGTGGCTTTTATCTTGCACATAGTGGTCCGAGACCCGTGAGGTCGAAGCCGATCATGAATAATATATATACACATCAATGTCATAAACTTAATCGTGAATCATGTGGAATTCTTCAATTTTACAGATACCACCTTTCATGATGGTTAATGGATACTCATACATTCCTATTGAATCTCATAATTCAAACTCTAGGAATTAGGCATCCTAAAATTAATACCATACAAAATCAAACACATAATCCCTAGGACAAGCATAAATCATCACCAATCAAACAATCACAAGAAAATCAAGAAGGGATTCAAGGTGAGGGGCCATGTAGGGTTTTCAAGAACTTTGAGAGTGATTGGGGGGATTACACTCACCTCCAAAGCCAACAATCAAGTTCTTGAGGGGTGTTCAAGCTTCCTTCTCTTGAAAAAATCTACCTCCAAGCTCTCTCTCTTCTTCTCTCTTCTCTAGGGAATTTAGGGTTTTGAGGAAAGGTTTAAAATTGGGTCTCAAATGACCCTGAAGCTCTTTAGAAAAAAAAGTAGATTTGCGGGTTTTCGCTCAAGCGAAAATATTTTAATCCCTGATCAAGCGAATTCCTTAGATTTCTTGAGCGAAAATCTTTCGCTCAAGTGAAAACCAAGCAGAAGCAAACCCCTGCTCTATTCCTAAAATTCTCTTAAGTGAAAATCTTTCGCTCAAGCGAATTTATCATACAGTTTTCCACCCAATTTCAACTAATATTTTCGCTCAAATGAGGGATCCTTCGCTTGAGTGAAAATAGGCAGTGTTAATTCCCTTGAATTCAATTTCCTTTCGCTCATGCAAACCACTTCTTGCTTGAGCGAAAAATGAAGCAGGGTTGCCCTTTTTAACATCTTTTTAACCCTTTCCAACCTATTTCATTCTAAAGGAATCTCTTCTTATTATATTTCTTCTTGGAAAAGAACATGAAATATTATTTATTTAAACATTCAACATATAAATAGGTACTTCCCGTACCTTGTATGTGATGGGGAACAACACAATAACAAAAAGAACTCAATGACACAATAGACGCAGCGGAAATAAAACTTGCAAGAATATGTGAGGAGTAGCAAAAAGTAAACAGAAACAACAAATCACCACAATCACAAATGAGACACCAAGTTTTTTAACATGGAAAAGCCCTCAAACCAAGGGTAAAAACCACAGGTCATCCAAACTAAAGAAATAGATCCCCTATGATAAAAAAGGGTACAAAAAAGTCTCAATCAAGTGCACAAAATAGTGCTAGAAGTCAACCAAACAACAAAGCTATAAAGCTTGCAAATAGAGAATCAAGAAGATGAAAAACCCCGGATACAGCTACTCTGCGAATTGAATATATCACAACTTAGACCTCTTATGAACGATCCAACCGTTCAGAATGAAGAACCAGATGCCTCAAATCGACTATCAAAATTTCAGTCCAATCCAACAGTGAACAAATTTGAAGTTATGATTTTACGGTGGTAGCTCTTGTGTGTGAGCGAAAATGACCTTTTTCTTCTTTTCTCTTAAATTGTTGGTGTTCTTCCTAAATTGAGACCTTCCCTCTTGCCCATTAAGACCCTTCTCCACTTAGATAAGCGAAATATCAAGTGAATTTCTCAATTTGAGTCTTTTTCCATATAGGAAAAGAGTCTAGTACCAAACAATATGGAATTTAGTTATTAAAAAATAATTCTTCCTCTCGTCTTTCTTAGCTTTTGTTATGCATGAACGTGTTACTGTTTAAATTTTGTTGTCCCTCTCGTATTAACTATATATCTTTTCAAGGACTAAGTGTCCGTTTGTTTTAAATTCCAACAGTACAAAACCATGAGTTTGCAGAATTGATTTTAAATCACTTCCTAACGTATTTCGTAAAGCGTACATCATTTATTTCAACCATCCATTTTTAGAATAATTCTATTCAACTGTAAACTAAAATAACCCTAATTTTATTATTCACAAAGTTAAATGGGGGATTAACAAGAATACATTTCCCAACTTAACTCACAAAAATGAAAAAAAGAGACCGGTCCCACAACGTGGCACGTGATGATTGGAGTAGTGTGAAACAAACCCGTCCCTCCAACTCCAACTCATACATACATACATACATGATTTTGGTTTTTATTTTTCAATTCATCTTCCCACAGAACACACCCAACACAAGGCAAGGCAAGAGTCCTTCCCTCACGATGAGCAATTACCAGAGAGCACCCCAAGACCCTTATCCTCCTCCTCCTCCAGGTAATAAATTAATTAATAAATAAAACCCTCTTCTCAATTCTCAATTCTCAATTTTCTTTCTTTTTTCCTAACCCTATCTATCATCTTTGGTTCAATTTCAATCCAAACAGGGTACGGATCCCCTTATCCCCCACCACAGGGTTACTCCATAGCACAACTGCCACCAGGTTACCCATCAGCACCACCCCACGAAGGCTACCCAGCGCCGCCACCCTACGAAGGATACCCTCCTCCACCTCCACCTCCGTATGCGGGGTACTCTCGTCCACAGTATGAAGGTTACCAGGGGTATTTCAACGAGGGTTATCCTCCGCCACCTCCTCCTCCCAATTATCACTGCCACCATGTCCAGCATCATCATCACGATAACCCCGGTTGTCTTTCATTCTTGCAAGGCTGGTATGTTCTTCTTTTTAATTCTATTTTCCCTTCTTTCTTTATTATTAGATTTAGTGGATTATTTGTGTATGATTTTTGTTTCATGTGTGGTAAATCAATTAACATTCCGAAGAAATAGAATTGTGTCATAGAAACAAGATGTGAGGCCTTTAATAAATGACGTTAAGGTTGCTAGGTGTGAGGAATTTTAGCCTGATAACATGACATAGGTCTTTTTTATGATAGAGTGATGGAAATGCTTGCTTGCCTGTTCCTTTGTTGATCTTTATTGTGAACATGTTGTATCTGCAATTCAAGACATAAACCATCCTTTATGAAAATATAAAATGTGACCATGTCTTCATTTTCTTCCCCAGCTACTTAGGCTATGTTTGGATATTTAATGGTGAGTTAAATGGAAAGAAATAGTAAGATGGAACATTACGGAATGGAATATACTGTTATCATTCAGTGGTTCCTATATTTTTTTATAGAATGGGAAAAAAGACTGGTTCCATCCCATACCCCCCAAATTTGAAGGGGAGAAAAAGAGAGTATTGGAATGGATTTCATCCTTTTTCAAACAATGGAATTTAGTATCATTCCATTTCACTCCTTTCCATCATTGTTCATCAATCCAAACATAGCAATCCCATTTTTTCTTTGTAAACATTAGAATATATGTTAAGTGTTCACAATTTCCAAACACGCAGTAGGGTCCCGGTATACTTCCCCTCGTTTTGATACATTTGGGTTTGGTTTTCCGTAAAATAATTGCCAAGCTTAGAGAGATTTTGCATATTCATGATGCACTATTTAGTTGTGATCTTGAATTCTGGATCAATAGGAACACAGTTAGTTTGATAATTACTGCATGATTGGACCCAAATGTGAAAGTCTCAAATGAACTGTTAATTCCCATTGGTCTAATTCACAACTGGATGGTGCTCCATTTTTACTGCAAACTCAACCTCGATCTTCATGCCAAAAGCAGTAATGGCATGCCCTGAATGTTAAAGATATAACATAGATATTACTTTCAAATGTAACATATGTAGAGCAAAGCATTGAGTACTCTTCTAACTAAGGTTTTAAATACTCTATAAAGAATATGAAATCTCAACAGTATATTTTGCAGAAAGTAATCCTCGATTTGACAAAGACAATCAAGAAAAATATCAGGATCTATTGATCTAAATGACCATCTGAAGTAGGGATCTCTAACTTTATAGGTTGTTATGCTTGAGCACATTAAGGTCTTTCCCTCACCCTCCCCATTGCGTGGGTTGCTGTATTCTTCTGGTAGGTCACCTTCCTGAAAATGTGATTGGAAGTTGGGGATCCAGTGATTACCTATGTGGTTGCAACCTTTGTGATGATATTCTCTAGTATTTTGGCAAGGTGCAATGCAAGTGTTTGGGACACCCAGATTCAATACTCCTCTAGGGTAGAGTACTCCTCTAGCTAGGGTTTCATATACTCTCTGTAGTAAATGAAGTCTCAATATTATGATTGTGCAGAAAAGGTGTCAAATTTTTTCACTGATGGTTATTTTACAGACCTAACATAATCAAATACCATAGTAAGATAATCTTATTTTATAATGGAATAAGACAAGACAACATAGGATAAAATCCATAAATAGCAAATAATCTTGAATAGAAACCCTATATTCAAAATTAAATCCTAAATTAAAATCTCAAAACTACTTGCCCATTTTTCGTCACTTACCCTGGAATGGGTGTGGAGATGAAATATGACTTACACCAATTATGTGCCTGTTTGTTTTAAATTCCAACGGGACAAAATCATGGTTTTGCAGAATTGATTTTAAATCACTTCCGTCCAACGTAATTCGTAAAGTGTGCATTATCCATCTCAACCATTCATTTCTAGAATCAATTCTACTCAACTGTAAACCAACGGATATGCAAATACCAACTCAACAGTGTATTAAAATATGCATTTTTCATTTGTTAAATGTAAGAAGTTGACTTTTCTGAACATCTAACCATTAATATTTTCAAGAAGACAGCATTGCACAAAGTATATACTGTTAAATGGAGTTTTCATTAACGACCTCCTAGACCACTTAAATAATTTCCATTATGTTCTGAACGTCAACCATAACTCGATCTAAGGACACACAAAATAAGAGAACTGTGTAGATTGTCACAAAAATCTGACACTAAGTGCCCCCCTTTGGGTACATCGCCTGTTGCTAAGAATTATGTTTTTTGGTGTTGATTAATCTTCCAACAAACTATAGTTTCAAGGAATGCATCAAGTAAATATTTAATTTTGAGAAGAAAAATGATAAAATAACAGATTGAGTAGAGTCAAATTCTCTTTATTCATTGAAGTCAGCTTCCAGTATTGCCTTTCTTCATTAATTTCATATTAAAAGAAAACCTGATGCTAATGCTAGAAAGAGTTAGAACCATTATGGGTCGATTGTAGGCAGTCTTACCAAGACTGATTTCACAACTCAACCAAATGACCTTTTAGTCAAACGGTAGCAACTTCAACCTTTGCGCCAACACTCCCATTCTCATTAATTCATTTCCATATTACACTACAAATTTGGGTGACCGTGAACCATTAGATCAAAATAAAACCAAGGGTGAAAATTTTCTAGAAAGTTACATTGCGGTGGTGAGCCTTAACTCTTTTTGAAAACCAGGAAAAAAAAAAATCCAAATCCCTTGCTTGTTATGGTTTGATAAGTCATTCCTAAGCCAAGCTTTGATTTGGTAACTTAGCTCTCATTTTGGGTGGTTGTGAAATTTTCAGTTTTTTAAAAGTTTCCAATCAAGTTTTTATAATTCAAAACTAAAAACAGAAAAAACTCTTTTTGTGGTTTTGAAAATGTCTGTTGTAAAAACCACAAAAAGAGGTTTGTAATTTTAAGTTGTAAAAATTTATTGATATTTTATTAAAACTAAAAACTAAAAACTCAGCAACCACCTCAAACAGACCTTAGATTGGTAATTGGTTTAACAAACTATCAACCAAATTGTAGGGAGAAATATTTCTTGCCACACTACAAGCTTTCCTTATTGTACAGAAATAATCAATATGCTTTTCTAACATCATCAACTAGAATATTCTATAGAATTGCTATATTTCAGCTTTAGACATCAACTTTCTAATTAGAAAAAAAAAAAAAATCATATGAAATCCCTTTATAGTTTCAGTGTTACATTGCTTGTCCTTTTCTTAAAACCTTTTGTGTTAATTTAAGAGTAAGATTCCTTTGTTCGTTTACATGTGCAGCTTGACAGCGCTTTGTTGCTGTTGTTTGCTAGAGGAGTGTTGCTTTTTTTAATAATCACATTAAAAGTTGTATCTTCAATTTGGTGCACTTGGTTGGTTATAGCTCTCTGGAGAAATGTTGCTCTAAGGTCTTGCTTGATTTGTGCGGGATTTGGTCAGTTGTAGTCATTCTTGTAACTCTTGGTCTTTTCACCTTTTGCCCTTTCTGGGTTGTTCATAGGTTCTGTGATGTGGTATTTGTGAATTTCTCTGTATGAAACGCTTATTATGTATTGGAAATTGTAAACAACAATCTTTTTATGTTGAATAATAACCTATATTTTATTGTTAAACCTTGCCATCATCTTTAAGCATCATCCTTATTCTTGTTTACTTAGCAAGCAAGAATAGAGCTCAAGATCATTTGGTAATCTCCTTATCCTGTCTTCTTCAATTCTCTTCTTTATAAAATAAAGTTTCAAAAATAAAAAAAAAGAGAAAAGAAAAAAAAAAAGCCCTAAACTAAAAGAATACACTATCATATTACACTTTTATAATTTCAAGTATGCTTGGAATTCAAAAATAAAAATAAAAATTTTACTCATGACTCCTTATTTTGTGTTTTTAATATTTAAAACACAATCTTGAAGGATTGAGATTAGTTTTGTTGATTATTTAACTATGTTAATGAAAATACTTATTGCAATAATAATAAAAGTTTAAGAATTAATTGAGGTAAAATGAAAGTTGGTGTCAATTTGCATAAGAAAAGTTCAGGGTGATTTATACGTATTTCCCTAAAACTAATATTAATTTGATTTAATATAAAAGGTTATAATGTATCTGAATATGAGGAAGATATACAATTTAGAAACATATGATTTCATGAAAAGAGTATGGATAAATATTATTTTACTCAAAAAGCAAGAATGAAAACTCAAATGTATCATCTAAGAATAGAAATGATTGTACCCAACAATTTAAAAACAAATATCAACTTGAATGACACAAATGATAAATACAAGTTAATTTTGATATCGTGATGGACCTAGGATTGTAAATGAGCTTAAGTGTTCGTGAAGTATTTGAGTTGTTTATATGATCTTCATATGTTTAATTAAATAAACAACTCAAACTTAAAGTTTGGGCTCAATTATTTAAATGAGTTAAGCCCAAATTTTTAAAAGTTCGACATCAAGGGTTCGTGAATAGCTCTCTTATTATACATATAATAACTAATTAATATTTAATATAAAGGATAAAATAACTTTTTAGTCCTTATAAAATATCTGAGTTTTGATTTTCGTTCCTGGAAAATTTTTCTTTTTTACTTATCCTTATAAAATATTTAAGCTATTTTTTTAGTCCTTGATATTGATTTTACTGTTAATTATGGATGTATTGAACATCTATAATAGACAATAGTGACCAATACTTGAGAAGTACCCTGACACATTATATAAGAGTATTATACTTCTTAAACTCATTAAGAGAGTCAAATTTCATGCCCGACTTGAACTGAAATTCTTTGTACATTTCCTCCTTCAAAATGAGTTTACAAATTCTAGCAATATTGTATAATGTGTCAGGGTGTTGCACATATGATTATTGACTATGATGGGCATTAGACACATCCACATTTAAAAGTAAAATCAACAACGACTAAAAAATAACTTAAGCATTTTATAAAGATGAAATAAAAAAGAAAAATTTCCCAGTGACGAAAATCAAAACTCGAATATTTTATAGGGACTAAAAGGTTATTCTACCCAAATATAAATAATTAAAGTAAGATTAGTAAAAATTAAAAAAATGTAAAGTTATAAGTTTATTTCTAAAATAAATAATAAAGTAAAAATAACAATGCGTTATATATATATATATATGAAAACAAGTATTGAAACATTTTTTATATTAATCAAGACGTGTATTAGATTTCGAAAATATAATATTTTAGAAATTTTTAACTATACATATATATTAAGAATATATTTTGATTTTAATATTATCATTTAATATTAAAATATTTATTAAATACTTAATTCATAAATTTTTGAAAAGATCTAAAGAAAAAAATTGATCTTTGATTGAGAATCCCTCACAGGCATAACTATGGATTCGACCCTCGAGCCAAAAGTGATGGTTAGATAAAGCCTTCCCAAAAGTGACGACTCTAAACTCAAGCAAAAATAATAAAGTTATAAATGAGTTAAATAACTTAAAACCGAGTTTTGTTTTTTTTTTTAATTACGCCAAGCCCAAATTTTAAATTTGACCTATTTAAATAAATGAGTCATGCCTAACCACCCCTTCTTCACAAATCAAGTTTAAGCTTCAAATACTCGGCTCAGCTCGACTCAACTCGACTCATTTAAACTCCGAAATTTTGACCAAATTTAAAAATAGAAATCTAAATGAGTTTCCATTTATATTGAATCATCGATTAGTAAAGTAATTCAACTAATTTTTTCTTCCAATTAAGCAATTTTAAAAAATTACTTAAATGACCTCCCAATTTACGTCTTTTTTCAACTTTATTATTAAATATATTTTTTTTAAAAAAAAAAAAAACTATAGCAACATAGAGCAAGTATGCACAACGAGCAATTGCTCTCCAACACCCTAGCATATGAGCACATCTTTGAGCAAAATATTGGAGATACTCTCATCGTGTGTTTGGTTTGACGTTAAAACGAATCAAATTTAAGTTTAGATTTTCCAACACAACTATTTCTAATGTTGGAAATATGAGTTTATCACGTTTTAATGCTAAATCAAATATGTTCTTAGTTTTGTGGAGAAATTGGAGAGAAAAATTTGCCTTCTTTCCCATTCATACCCTTGGTATGACATGTTTCATTGATCATCTTGGATTTGGAAAAAATAATAGTTTATTTTACTTTTGATAATCAATTATTTTACTATTTTATAACAAAAACCAGAAGTTACATGATAGTTGATTGTTGACAAAAAAAAAATGATAGGTGATGCGACTTTGGTGATTTCTAGTCGTGATTCACTTGTACCCTTATCCATAATCGATTTTCAAGGGGCAATATTTCAACGTGTTTTGGTACTCAATCCTCAACACGTTAGATCGATTCTTAACATATTTTGATACTTGATTAAATTGACTAACATCAGAACAATATTATTCAGGTCATTGGGGACGGTTTTGTCTATTTAAAAATTCACTATTTCCTATTTCTTTTTTCTCTTCTAACCAAATAAATTTGGCCTAAGTATGTCATTTTTTTACACCTGTTTGGCGTTAACATTAAGTCATTAAGTATTTCCAGAGTTTGGATCACTTCGTCAAAGTTATACACAATGAAAACTTTGAATTGCTCAGGTATACTTTACACGTTAGTTAAATTACAATGATCATAATGTATTCAAAATAGAGCGCACAAACATGTTTTAAACGGTGCTGCTGAAGCTTTTCAAAGGAAAATCATGCTGATTCCAAACAATCGTCAGCAGTAGCACAAACACTCCCACAAAGTAATTGTCCTTAAACTTAAATATCTGAACATTGAACAAAGAAAATTGCTTCACCTGTGATGTGCTACAGTGAAAATCACTTCAACTATCAAAGAAGCAAAGGGCCTAAACACAGAAGAGATAGAGGGAGAAGATGAAAGAATACCAAGGAGAGAAACTCTTGCTTATAAAGCAAAATGCTCAATCCTAGTAAAATTGCATTATGAAAAATGATAGTAGTTTGATCAAAGAGAAAAAAAAAAAAAAGTAAAGGCATCTAATATATGTATAAAAAATTATCAAAGTGCAAGGAAATAACAAACCACTACCATCCGGCTAAAATTGCATTAATCAGTCAGCCTAAACAAAGTACAAACTGCTGAATAACAAGAAATAAAATGACCTAAAATGCACCTAAAGAGTCCATACATATTCCGGTGCATCTTTCCTCTTCCCAGCCAATGTCCGATACAAATACATCTTCTCTACTCTCTGCCCATCTTCCAGACTACAATCAACTTGTTCATGCTCATTGAAGATCTCCACATTTAACCTAGGCATCTTCTTAGCTAGTCTCTTGCAGGCTCCGACGGTCACTTCACAGGACGACATCCAAAGGGATCGCATTGTTTCATACTTCCCTACGTCCGTCAGAAGTGCCATGTTACCAAAAGGGCAATCTCTTATCTCTAGCTTGCGAAGCTTCTTGCATCCATTCAGCACATATTGCATTCCCTTGTCACTCTCTCCAGCAAATGCAATGGACAGCATTTCTAGTTGCTCAGCATACATTCCAATGTAAAGGAAAACTTGGTCGGTCAACTGGCCAGAGAGTGATAGCCGCCTCAGTCGCCTGCATGACTGCACAATTGCCCCAAAACCTTCATCTAGTGGCTGCATTGTATCAGGGTCTGGTTTTGTTGCATCAAGGATGCACAACCTAAAGCGGATAAAATTCGGGCAGTTCTTGGCCACCGTTATGAGAGCAGCATTTGTCATCTGGTGGCAGAAGTAGAGCAATGAGTGAAGCTTGGGGCATCCCATTGATATAGCAACCAGTCCTTTCTCTGTGACAGCTGCAGGATTTCCATATGGAACAGATGGAAAAACTCTCAATTCTTGCAAATCTTTACAAGTACTAGCTACAACACCTAGTCCTTTGTCTCCAATGCAATCCATTATCTGCACAAGTCTAGAAATTATTGACATTCACCAATGTAAGGATTAATAAACAAAAGGGAAAGATTTTGAACTAGATATATTTACCCATAAGCGCTGAAGTTTCCCACAGTGGCGAATTAGTTTTATCAGTTCACTGCCGTGAATGCCAGCTGCATAGCTCAAGTTTAATGAGGTTAAGTTCCGGCAAATAGGATATAGCTGCAAGGCAGTGAGGAGAAACTTCCAAAAATCCTGACAAACTGGTTATTGACTTGCATTTTAGAATGGTATTCTTTAGCTTTGTGTAGGTCTCTGAATCTGGATCATGGACAAATGATCCAATACCCAAATCCACTAATTGAGGTGCTCTCATCATTATCCTTTGCAGTGCATCAAGGGGCACAGAACGGTTTAACCTTAAACTCTTAAGGTTAGGAGATCTGGCCACAAGTCTCTCAAGAGCTCCCAAACTAACATCTCCTTTAAGGCAAGCAAAATTAAGAGAGACAAGTGATGTACAGCTATCAGGAAAGCAACTTAGCCACTGGCCTTTGTGATCATCAACTTCATTTTCTTGCAGGTCCAGCTCCCTAAGAAACCTACATTTCCAAAATGAAAAACACAAGCAATTTGGGGAGTCAAGAACACATTCTTAACATCCTGCAGACCATTCTCAATCAACAGAACAGATCTGTAAAAATCTTTCTTCCATAACCCCACACATTTATCACATACAAACAAGATATTCCAAAGATATCCTCCCAACAAAAAACTCCTCAGCATAAAGAACTCACAAATTGACAATAAACTGAAAGATGAGCTCAATCAAGCTCTCTAGATACTCCTGAACACTATCTAGTTCAAAGCCATTCACCCACTTTGCTCAACCAATTTAATTGTTTTTCTCTAACTGGTAGCCACAGAGAATACAAGCCAACAATCAACTAACAAATATCTCCAAAATAAATTAAGATTTTGACAGTACAAGACAAAAGCAAAACCAAACAGAAATTAACTTCACTATACCTTCTACCGTACAGATTACAACACACAAAACAACATGAAACCATCAAAACTGTACAGACAACCCATACCCCAAATGAAAACAAAGACAAAAAAAAACTAATAAAAGATTCTCCAATCAATACTTCAGATCAAGATAGTTATTTAACACCTACAACTACAACAGAATATTCTACCCAAAAAGTCCTTCTCACCTGCAATTAGCAGCTACAGCAGCAAGGCCATCGGTGGAGAACCCTTCACAGCTAACAAGAACAAGAGACTTGAAATTCATGAAAGAACGAGAAAGTAGCTCCAGGCTCTCATCCGAGACCACCATCCTCTTCAGCCTAAGCTCCTCCAATCCAACCCTACTCTTGGCCAGTGCTTCAATCCATGGATACACAAAACCACCCCAACCATGAGGAACCAAACTGAAGTCAGCAAAATGAGGTTTTCCCTTCAAAGTTAGAGATTTGAGAGCAGGAAACCTCTGGATCAACCTCTCAGGACTGATAGAGTAACAGTTCCCTATGAACACCTTCTGTCTTGTACATCTCTCTATTCTATACCAGCTTTTGCACACCAAAGATAGAGCGTTCCGGTCACGGTGTGACACAACGTAGTCAAATACATGCTCTATTACCTCGTCTGGAAAATAATTCATCATTTTCTCCTCTTTCTCTCACTCTGAGATCCAAACACCCCAACTTTCCCGGAAAACTTTCATACTCCAATAGGAAAGAAAAAAGAAAAAAGAAATGGAAAACAAGGGTGAAAAAACCAAGATCTAAACACTGAGATACCCTTTGGAAATCAGAAGTGGAAAAAGCAGATCTTGGCTCAAACAAGAGTGAGATAACAAGATCTTCAAATCTTGAACATGAGGGAAGATCTAAAAAAAGGCTAAAAATGATTCAAAGGCAAAAGGGTACTGATAAAGATTGAAAATTTCACACTTCCCAGCTTGGATCTGCTTACTAACAAAAGAGAACACAATTTCCCTCTGGAAAAAACACCCGGAGAAGGAAAAAAAAATGAAAAATGACAGGGGAAAGAAGAAATCCAAACAGAAAAATTATGATCTTGCAAATCAAACGATGATGATAATGATGATTTTGGATTTCCAAAAAAAAACAAAAAATAAAAACACGAACTTGGATAGATCTGAGAAAATCTAATCTAAGTCTTGCACAAATCGTAATTACACTATAAACACAGACACCACCATAAGAGAGAGTGAGAGAAAGAAGCAAACCCCTCCTCACTTGCTTTTTTGTTTCAGTCACATGCTTGGTGTTAAAACCAAAACTGAGTAAAGGAAAAGAAGGAGCATAACATAACTAAAAGCAGAGCCAAAGGCAATGGTTGGTTGAGTGAGTGTAGATTTATTTAACCATGGTTAGGTTACATTTTCGTAACTAACTATGCATGATGGTGGTGATGGAATCAAACGGCAGGCAGGCGTCGATTTTAATGATGGGATATTGAGAGAATCTTGACCGTTGAGTGGGTGAACATGCATGTGTCCTTGTCACTGTTTTCGAAGTGAGCCTCCCCTCTCTGCCAAAAGTCTTGCACCCCTGTTACCAAAAAAGAGTTTCCAATTTGAGAGAGAAAAAAAAAAAGGAAAACGGCAACGACATATTGAAAACGATTGTCGAATTAATGTTAATGACACCTGTTTTCGGGGAAAACTACGAAAATGCCATTCCTAGGTCTTAGATAAAATAAAACCATATAGATAAGATCGAAACAAGACTCTTCACGAACTTACTGCCAGCGTGTGATACACGCGCTTTTTAAACCCTTTGTTTGGATGCCGCCTCTTACCTAATTACATATTTTAATATGGAAAATTAGTGTCAGCAGGACACTCTCTAACATACTCTTTCCAACACACTTCGTATGATTTATTAAAATTCATATGGCTCACACCAAATTATATGGATCCCACTATCAATGTGTGGGACCCATATAAATTTTAATCAATCACAAAAAATATATTAAAAAAAGTGTGCTAGAGAGTGTGTTAATAGCACATTTCTATGTTATAATAAAGTAAAGTTTTTTTTTTTATAAATTTTATGTTACTTATACAACGTAGCAATTTTATGTTACGTATTCTATCAAAAAAATTTTATGTTACGTATTTGTTATTTATTTTTTAAAAATAAAATTTTATTTTTTTATTTTTAAATAATCTTTACCTATATTATATATATCATTAAAGCTGAAATTGAATGTATCAAAAAAAATTATGTAATGTATAAAAAAATTAAAGCTGAAATTGAGAATCAGAAATTAACAAAACACAATTACCAGTAATATTTTATTACTATATCAATAAAAAATTTCAATTCGTCTAGAATTTCTTAAATAATATTTATGTTAAATTATTACCAAAATTATGAAACAATAAATATAATAAATTTTATCAATTAATACACTCTATATTTACCCAATATTACATCTGTTCCTATTTATCTATTCCATTTTAAAAAACACATATTAAGAAATGAAATAAATGTATTAATTTATATTAAATAAATTATGTTTTTTCCCTAATATATCCTTTTTATTTCTCTATTTTAATCATTAACTCCACATATTATCTCTCTTATAAAGGGTAAAAGTAAGAAAAGGTAATTAACACCCTCCTAAACTCCTACATGTAACAGATAAATACAAATATTTTTTAAATGAAACAGATAAATAGGAACGAGATAATAAATATATATAAATTAATAATGAATATAATAATTATATTATATTTTAAAAAAAGCATGTAAATTTATTTTTATTATTTAACTATCATTATAATTTAAATTATTTAATTATTTTATTGAGATGAATTCGGAAGCGAGATCTCGACGCGAATTTATACCCCAGAACCCTCTCCTGTCCTGTCAAAATTATGTCGAGTCAGCGTTGGATTTTCTTTAAATCTAGTCAAAGTCAAGGCGGGCTAAAACAATGACTCGCCATATCTATCTAGACAATGTCGATCTGTCCACAACCCGACTTTGACTAAGAAAACATCAAAATATATCAATCATCAATGAAATAATTAGCAAATAATTATATGATTATCGTGAAAAAATAGTCATATTTATGTTTGTCTATTTTCCTGATATAAAATCATCCGATCATAATCACCAGAAAAAATCATCCGATCATATATTCTCATAATTTTTATTAAAAATCTGATAATCAATAATCTAATATAATTTCAATAATTAATTTGAAAATAAACTAATATAATTGATGAATCACAATCAATATTAATTACATATTAAAATATTTTTAATAGTATTTATATATAGTAAATTATATATTAATTACACACTTATTTCATTATTTAAATACAGCACATTTCTGCTCTTTGGCAGTCAGATTCAGGAACTTGATATTGAAAAGAGATTGCGTGGCTCTATTTTCATAAATAAATATTAATTGAATGAATTAAAAAAAAGTAGGGATCATTTAACGGAAAATAGAAATTATGTCAAGTGTGTCTTTTGAGTTTTGGCATTTCTCAATATTGTAATAATTTCAAGTGGAGTATAATTTATCTTTCATCAAATATAATAATTATTTCAAATGTTTTTTTATTTTAAAATATAAAAAAATTGTATTGTTTAAATTTCATGATTTCACAATTTTCATGTTTTTTATTATTTTGATTGAAAATAAATTTGTATCTTTTATTCATTCTCTTTAGGTATTCTTTTATTTTTTTTCTAATATTTATTTCTCATCATGAGTACTTTTTGTAAATACTCATCAAGTTTGAATCTGATTGTACAGTACGCATGACTAAAATTTTAGGAGGATTATTAGATTAGATAGATATTAGATTTCACCCTTTATTTTAGTAATAGTAGAAAGAAAAAGATTCGGGGATAAAATTTTTAAGGTTCATTATTTTCTCGTCTTTAGATAAGAAAGAAAAGGCGCGTAATTTTGTGGACATTATATTAATGTATATTTAAATATTTTTAATTTTTTATGATATTAAATAAAATAAATGAAATAGTATCTCTTCTCTTTTATCAATCGATATCAAATCAGAAAAAAAAATGTAATTCCTTTCATTTTTTTTGTTTTCTTATAAGTTTTTCTCAAGCAAACTCCTGAATGTATTTTTTTAAGAATTTTGTTAAAGAGAATTATTATTTAATTTTTCACTTTGTTTTTTGTTTTCAACTACTAATATCTTAACGACTCATCAGTAAATTCATTTTCAAATGATTGGGAAATTCAGCGAAAAAAATGAAAAAGAAATGATGTTGACAATGACAAAATCTAATAGAGTTGCTTTTGGCTGGTTTTTGCATGAATGCCAAGCAGTAATAAATGACTATATTAATTGCGAGTTACGGTTCCATAAATATGTTAACACACTGCGCTACGAAACGATGAAACGTTATTTTCTTCTCTTGCTTTGTTTTTTTGTTTTTGCCTTTTGGGTCATTTGATGATTCGGTGCGTTATGGCGCACCGTACACCCTTGTAACAGGTCCACGTAATTGGTTACATCACTGCGTTGATCACATCAGTCCAAGTCCATGATAGGGACCGTACAGACCACCACAGAGGATAGAGGGAGAGAAAGAGAGAGATTGTGTTTTTTTGTGATTGGCCAATGCATCAGAAACGAATTGTTTTGGAATAATACAGCAATGATAGTGGCTGAGTAGAGGGGGGCAGTGCCAAAAAATGGGAAGGAACAAGGAACGAATGAAGGTTTGGTTTTTGGGGAGAAGAAGAAGGAAGGAGGGTTGTTTGTTTCTCGAGAAAAAGATATCACGGAATATTTTTTACTTCATGATGATTTTCTATGAGTGATGATTACATGTTGCTTGGGGATACTAACTAACCGTAGTTGCAAGGGTGGGTGTGATGAGAGAGTGGGTGTGATGAGAGATGGAATAGGCATGAGGAAGAAATTATTGTTATTATTGATTGGAGCAAGATTTGTTATTTGTGATTGTGAGTGTGAGCACATGTGCAAAATGCAAATGTACAATTCTAGCTATGCTGACATTTTTACTTGTGTTAAATCAATTTGAAGGGACTATGACTACTCAAAGAAAGAATTATGGGTCTTAGAGCAATTTGGTTGTGTCCATGAGTTGTTTACACTTGTTTTCTAGTATTTGTTGTGTAAAGGGATGTTTCAGTCTTAACCAAGGGAGAAAAAAACAAAATCAATAGCCGGCTAGTGTATATAAGTGTGCTAAAATAAAATTTGGGAGAATTAAATTTATGTAATGATGCACAAATAATCAAGACGGTTAGGTATATTAATTTTTATTGGGTAAATATGTTTTTGGTCCTTGTAAAATTATAGAGTTTTGCTTTTTGTCCTTATAATTTTTTTTATTAAAGTGTCCTCCCAAATTTTTTTTTGCAATTAGTCTCCCCTCAATTGGCATGTATCAGATGTTGACGTGACACGTTTTTTCCCTTAGGTGTCCAATTTTGTATTTCTGATAATCTTAAACTGCCGGAAAATTCACCAGAAACAGCAACAACAATAGTCCACTTTCACTTTAACCGTCTCAGACTCAGAATCACCAAAAGAGAAAGTGATAACAGTTTCTTTTATATCTTCAATATTAGAGGTTCCATCCACCCAATGGGATGCTTGTGCTCTCGATACTACTGCCCTGAAAAGTTCAATCCATTTCATTCCTTTACCACAATTTCACTCACTTTTCGCTTCTCACATTTTTCACTATAGCCATTCATATGGTGAATTTGTTTTTTTATCATTCTTGGGCTAATGCACACTATACTTACGAATTAGCATATTACTCGAAGTTACAACCTTGTGTGCCCTTCACACCAGTAACCAATCCAAGGATCTTACTTCTTAACCCTTATTCAAATATCATATTTTGACATTATAGCCTTTGGACTGAAGGATCTCACTGCCAAGGTAATTAATTGCTTTTATCATCCTCTCCCACACGCTCATTTCACTTTTGATTGAGACCTTGTAAACAGAGGCCATTGGCATGTAAAAGTTGGAGACTATGTATACTATATTGTTGAAAGAGAGTTAGAATGCTACTTGCTAGTGTTCATGAATATGGTTTGTTGAGTCTCAAAATTAATTTAAGTATTTAAATTAGATTTAAGACTCATTAGCCTCAGGTTTTAATGATTACCAAATTAGATCATATAAGAACAGGTTCTACTGAGTAAGGTATTGTTATGTGCATTGTGTTTAAGGTTACAGGATGAAGCATCCATCTGAAGACAAGAAGATGAAGATAGCCAAAGAAGCAAGCAAAAGACAGGAAGAGGAAATCCGAAGAAAGACAAAGCAAATCTGAAGAAGAAGAAACGCTGAAAGAAGAAATCTACTAAAGAAGAACAAAGCAACAAGAGCATTGAAGCAACTATCTGAACGCGACCAACCATCTGAAGAAAATGTGGAAAGAAGAAGTATATCTATGGAATCAGAAATAAAGACAAGCTTAAAACCCATGAAAGTCGGTCAATCAAAAGAACATCACCTTGTCTTAGAAAAGCATACTTCAGATCATTCAGAAGATGCAAACATACTTCAGATCATTCATTCAGAAGATGCAAGCATACTTCAGATCATTCAGAAGATGCAAACATACTTCAGATCATTCATTCAGAAGATGCAAGCATACTTCAGATCATTCAGAAGATACAAGCATACTTCAGATGATCCATTTCAGTCAAATAAACAATAAACCATGCAGAAGCAGCTCAACCTTCTGAATCAAAGATAGACTTGAAGAGAAGGAACCAACCAAAGAAGGAAGACATACTGAAGGAAGAACAAAAAGGCAATATACTGAAGAAATGAACTTGCCAAAAATTAACCAACCTACTGAATCAAAGAAAGAGTCTAGAAGAAAAGAAAGAGTACATCTGGGGAAAGCTGAAATGAAGATAAAGTACATGCTCCTGAAGAATGAAGAAGAAAGAAGCAAACATCCGAAGAAGAAACTCGATGAAGGAAGGAACTCGCTGAAAGCATCCCTAAGATGAAAAGCTAAATCAAGCTGAAGAAATGCAACCTGCTGAAAGTATGTGTATACTAAAGTTGAATCTGCTGAACACATAGCTTCTGAACGTGATGACGTGGCATCTCAGACTCTCTAAAGAAGAAGAAGCCAGACACGTTATACAACTCTCTGAAGACCTTATGAGTCAATCTGAATAAGTTAATTAAAAGACTTAAGTCTCAGCAAACATGAGTGGTGAAGCTAAATTGATGCAAAGAAAAACAAAGGCCTTTGGGCCCAGCTTCAGAACCTAACATGAAAGAGGAAGCCTACTGTAGAAAAGCAAATAGATGTCAAAGATAGGTCAGCGCTGCTGTACACCTACTTTTGTATCTTCTCTGCAACACGCTATTAGAGGCATGTACCTTGAGTGAAAAGAAAAGCAGAAAGCACAACAGGACAAAAGTGAAGTCTAACGTTGTCATTTCTAAAGACTTCCTTTGTAAAGAAATGAGAAGAAGAAAGAAAGAAGCAAGCCAAGCAAAGAGAAGCAGAACTCACAACGGTCAAAAGGAGTAGACTAACGGATCTTTATATCCTATCTCCTTACACTCTGAAGAAGACAAATGAAGAAAGAAATGAGAAAGAAGAAATTTAAACCCGCTGAAGACGAAGAGAATCTCTCATGATTAAGAGCTTATCTATAGTGTGTCAGAACCAAGTCATCTGCACACCTAATTTGCTTAAGAAGAAGCTACCAAATGAGAAGTTATTTCACAACGGCTCTATGAGCTTAATCATTTCTTCTCAATGGTAAAATCAACAATCTTCAAACGACTATATTTTCAGAACATATAAATAGCCTCAAGAAAGTCTCAGAAGGGAGAGAGAGCGAGAGGTGTCGGCCATATTCCTGAAGATTCATTCACTGGAATTGACCATGATGAGCTGCCATGAATTCCAAATTATCTACCCTTGAACTATGGCATTCATCAAGCCCACAAAAGAAATTGGCCAAGCTTAATACAGATTTTATCAAGCCAACCTTCTGATCCTACAGAGATGAATTAGATCTTAGAATCAAACACTTGTATCACTGTTATACCTTGTACTTAGATTTTCTGCATGTATCCTGAGTAGTACTCAGTAAACTCATAGTACAAGATGAACCTCAGTTTAAGCTTCTAGGAAACTTAAACTTTTCATTGTAAACACTATTAAGTGTCTGAGATCCTGGAGAGGCTTGGAGGAAGAAAGAATACTCTTGAGAGCCTAGAGAGGCTTGGAGGAAGAAAGGATACTCTTGAGAGCCTGGAGAGGCTTAGAGGAAGAAAGAATAATCAGTTTAGGCCTGGAGAGGCTTGGTTAAGAAATAATACTCGGTTTAAGCCTGGAGAGGCTTGGTTAAGAAAGAATACTCGGTTAAAGCCTAGAGAGGTTTGGTTAAGAAAGAATACTCGGTTTAAGCCTGGAGAGGATTGGTTAAGAAAGAATACTTGGTTTAAGCCTGGAGAGGCTTGGTTAAGAAAGAATACTCGGTTGAGAGCCTGAAGAGGCTTGATGATAAAAGAATACTTGTATCTGTGTTCAGATAATGGAAAATCCAGTGGTGATTTGCCCTGGGACTGAATGTAGCTCACTGGATTAGTGGGTGAACCAGGATAAATTCTTGTCTGAATCTTCTCTATCCCTTAAGCTATTTTAATTCAGTTTTCATCTAACAAAGGGAATATAAAAGTATTTAAGTAAGAACCTTTACTCTGAATTAAACTCGTTTTCAAACTACTTCGAGTCTGAACCCAGTTCAGAAGGTAATCAAAACTTCAGACTGAATCTCATCATCTGAATCTATTTAAAAGTTATTCTCTCTACCCTTAATTCTTTTCTCTCAGCTATTATCTGATTATTTCTAACTAGGGAAGAGTCTGAAAAGTAATATCACAATCAACATAATAAAACTCCACTCTTGACCAAATCATTTTAAACAGGAGTACTTACTGAACCTTCTGAAGTGGGTTCAGCAAGTTCTTTAACAAATCAGTCTTCAGCATGTTACTGAAACGTTTAATACATTAGTGTAAATTATTTTTGAAACAACATGTTTCTATTTTGAAGTCTTTACTTATCAAAATTAGTTTAAACAAGTTTCTAAAATGTTTTCATTAAATCATCCGAAGTGATCTCAGAAAGCACATTTGTATTTATCTAAGTTCAGCAAGTCTCTGAAAAACTCTCTTTCAATAACCTTCGCGTAACTCTGATATTATTTACTATTTGGCAAAAGAGTTTTTCATAATAACCTGCATAGGTTATTTGATTAATAAGATGGTTTTACAAAGGGGTTTCCAAAATTAACGTAAAGTTTTAAAAACACTATTCAACCCCCCTTCTAGTTTTTCCTGTGGTTCCAACATGGTTCTTATACTAACCACTCATCGAATGAGTAAAATAGGGTGGAGGGGAGAAAAGGGTGTGGGAGGAAACGGTGGGGGTGGGTTATAGGTGAGGGGAAAAGAGGGAGTGGGGGAATGGGTTCTGGCGGTTTAAGACCGCCAGAAATACAATATTGGACACCTCAGAGAGAGAAAATGTGCCACATCAGCACTGACACACGCCAATTGAGGGGAGAGTCTAATTGCAAACCCAAAAATTTTGGGATGACACTTTAATAAACAAAATTTTTGTAGGGACTAAAAGAAAAACTCGCTAATTTTACAGGGACTAAAAACATATTTTACCCATTTTTATTTAATGGTTTAGATTTCACATAAATAATAAATTATCGGCCATCACTTTATCGCTTTGTATAACAACCTTATTCACCTCTCTCCTAGCCATGGCAATTGTCTTGGACCAGCCTCAACCTCCGTGTAACGTTCTAATTCCGAAATTTAAGAATAATGTCAACTGGAAGCACTATTCTCGAATTTATAGAATTATTTTCGTGACATTAACGATATCGATAAAACATACATCATAAAATTTGCTTGAGTAATCCAATGTTTACATAAGCATGAATATATCAAAGTAGCAATGTGAACTGATAAATACAGTACTGTGCCATCAAGTGGCTGAATAAATCTAAACAGGTAATTCATGTCAACTATATATACATCAATGTCAAATAGTTTCTAATGGAACAAAATAACACAGGGTAGCTGGCCCTCAGCCTTCCAAGTCTCTACGATCGGGGTGCAAGCTAGGGGTCCTATACATCTAAAATAATCCACAAAATGTATGGTGAGACTAACATTCTAGTGAGTATAAACAAGCATGTAGTGTAGGATATCAAACAAATGTAAATGCAGCAGTAAACACATATAGTCATTCTCGTCACGAACATGTACATAGTTAATCAACAATACAAGAGTCAGTTGTGATATGCTTTACCCAGCAAGAGGGGTCTTTTCATGACATGGGGCTAGACCTGAGCTCAAGGTTCTAACAAGGAACGTCTCCCTTGTGGTCATAGTGACCTTGCCATTAACATGATAGATTATTTACAATCAACATGAAATGAGGTGTATTTTATCTTTCACATAATGGTCCAAGACCCGTGAGGCTGAAGCCGAACATGATTAATCCTCTAATATATTACATTAATATCATGAATGTAAACTTAACTGTAATTCATGTGAATAACCATACATTCCCCATAAATCCCTCAAACTCAAACTCTAGAAATTGAGCATTTCGAAAGCAATACACAACACAGTTAATACATAATTTCTAGGGTAAGCATAAATCATCATCAATCAAACAATCACAAGCAAATCAAGAAGAGAATTAGAGAATGGGTGATTCACACTCACCTCTAATTAATGCAATCAACAATGTTCTTGAGGGGGTATAGGCTTCCTTCTCCTTCTCTTGCAAAATCAACCCCCAAGCTCTCTTTCTCTCTCTCTCTCTCTCTCTCTCTCTTCTCCTCTCTTCTCTAGAGCAAAGTGGGGGTGTGAGATAGATTTAGGTTTTGGGTCCAAATGACCCTTTAACGTCTTAAAAAAAAAAACATATTCGCGGGTTTTCGCTCAAGCAAAATATTTTCCCTCGAGCGAAAATCATACAGTGACTTGTCTGAAATTTGCTTGAGCGCTCGCTCAAGCAAAAACCAGGCAGAAGCAAACCCTTGCTCTCTGCCTAAAATTCGCTTGAGTAAAAATCCTTCTCTCAAGTGAATTTATCAGACAGTTTCCCACCTAGTTTCAACTTATATTTTCTCTCAAGCGAGGGATCCTTCGTTTGAGCGAAAACGATGCAGTGTTAATTCCCCTGAATTCAATTTCCCTTCGCTCAAGAGACCCAACTCTCGCTTGAGCGAAAATGAGGCAGTGTTACCTCCTTTTTAACAACTTTTAACCCTTTCCAACCTATTTCATTTTAAGGAAACCTCTTCTTATTATACTTTCACTTATAAAAAATTAGATTTAAAATTTGGGATGTTACACTCCGTCATCCCTCTACTTGTTGCCATGTCATCTCTCACAAAACCAATCACGAATCCACTTCACGAACCTTCACCATCGTCCCTGAAACGTGACGAACTCACCGTCTTCACCCTTCTAAGCATTGTATCATGGTCACTTCCTCTATCATCATGGTGGTCATACTCAGTCATCGGGAAAAAAACTCATAACTTCTCCTAAACTCATCACCATTGTCAACCCGATGGTAAACTCAAAACCCGGGAAAGGAACCCGTATTGTAATGTGAAAAATAACAACCAAAAAAAATTCTACATGAATGTTTATGACAAAATAAGAATGGGGTGCGTCGCCCCGTCTCCCACAACGAGTATGTTGCACAACATCCCGGAGTCGTCATCATCTCTCTCATAGAGCCGTCGCGGTGTGCCGCTCTCCGAATTGTCCAGCAACCATGTGTCGCCCATCTCTCTTCCTGAGTCGCATCACTATTAACCACTTGATGAGGACATGGAATAGTGGTTGCATCAAAATGAGTTAATTTGCTACAACTTGAAATTGAAATAAGAGAAGACCACAGACAGGCTGTGGATCGTCCCATGCATATGGAAACGCTGCAGAGTAAGGAAATTGAAGTTAGAGAGAATCACAGGAAGACTGTGGAAACAATCAACCAATCAAGCACATACAAGACTAAAGAAAAAGGGGAAAAGAGGAAGTAGGGTTCATGGAAGAGATTCAAGCATGAATGGGTGGAAGTGTGTGAGTTATACTCACCTAAGGCAGAGCAAAAGGAAAGGGAAGAGTCCCGGAAGGCAGCGGTGAAGCTCCCATCTTCTCCTCCTCCTTCAAGCCCAAACCCTAACACAACCTCTCTCTCTAACTTCTCTCTCTAAAATAAAAAATGAGGAAAGAATGAGGGCAAATCCCTCAGCGCTCCATTTTGTAAAAAACAAATGTGCGCATTCTTGCCCAAGTGAGGATTTCTCGCTTGAGCGAGAATACTAAAGTCCCTCTGTTTTTGCGTTCTCGCTCAAATGAGAATCTTCTCGCTTGGGCGAGAAACGTCCAGAGAGCACCCCCCTGTGTGGATGATTCTCGCTTGAGCGAGACCCTCCTTGCTCAAGCGAGAATTTCAGATCTCAATTTCTCCACTTTTACTGATAAGCGAGAACATCAAGACTTAAAGTCCTAATTCTCAATTTTAAGCCTCTCTTTCTTAATTTTTCCTTTCTTTTTCTAATTCGTTTTATCAAAATACCTTTCTAACTTAGTTCCTTTCATGTAAACCTCTTCCCCTCATTTTCGTCAATCCTCTAACTAAATTCCTTCCTCCTCAATCTAATTCCCTCGTTCGACGCCCCTACTTTCTCCCTCATCTTTATACCTTATAATTCTCTCCGTCTCAGGGTGTGATTTCTTCTAAGTTCGGTCTACAATTGTGTTTGACTTAACACCTGGTTCCCTTCTAAATTCTCTTAAAACTCATATCTCCTAATACATTCCCCAATTCTTGTCTTAATTCACACTCAAACCCCCCAAGTTCTCATCCTACCTCTAACCTCCCTTTCTTGGCCGGATTCGTAGCCTAAGGCTTCTACTATATTTTCTAGGCCCTAATTTCCGGGATGTTACATAACTCAGATTGAACAAGCTTGAAAATAATCAGAATTAGATTTCCCCTTTTGAGAGAATAGTTTCTCTTAGAACTTATCAAGGAAATTCTTCCTTGTGGCGTTCATCTCCTGGACTTACCAAGGGCTATTCACCTCCCTTGTGGCGTCGTATGACTTATCTTCCATACTTGGAAGTGGAGTGATTTATCCTTTCACCAATTCACCTTCAACCTTTCCATTCTCTCATTTTAAACTATTTCCCCAATTTCTTACTTATGAGCATCCAACCTAGATAGATCCGTAAAACAAATCCACCCCTCTAGATTCATATCATCCCACTTGTGCTCAACTTTTTCAACAATTGGAACCTGCTGCTGATGATAAAAATTCAACTGTGTACCATTACATAAAAATTCCACTTGTGTATATTAGAATTCCTTGGGAATGATATAGTAAAAGCAAGTTTAAGAAAAAAAATTTGAACAGTAAGAAGGAATTATTTTTGGTGTGTAAATATAGTTATATTTTATAGGTCCTTTACTCAAACATATTTTTTCTCAATAAACAGGTTATTTCTCTTAAATATAGATTTGATTTCCTATAGAGTTACTTTTTCTTAATGAAAAAAGTTATTTAAACACAGTTTTATTTTCTCAACTTTGTTTTTGGAATTTGCAACATACATTTGATTAAACCAAAATATAAAAGAAACAGACCCATAGAGAAATGAGATATTATCTTATTTGATTGATGAAAGAAATATAAAAGAGAGAGATGAAAAGTTGTGGGTCTTTATTTGATTTTCAATCTCCCTAAAAATGAGGAGAAATGAGAGAGAGAAAGAGGAGATAAGCGTGAAATTATAAAAATACCCTTATTAAACACAAATTGTTTTTTAGGGAAAAGAATATATAACTACCCTAAACTTTTACCCTTTTACAAATAGGCACAATGAACTTTTATTCTGTCATAATTAATTCTTAAACTCTTATCATGGTTGCAATGAGTTCATTAATTAACATAAAGTTCAATACGTAATGGAACCAATCTCAATTCTTCAAGATTTTGTATTTAAAATATTAAAATCATATAAAATAAAGTTTCAAAAATTGCAAAATAGAAAAAAGCCCTAAATTAAAAAGAAAAAACCCATCATATTTTGCTTTTATAAAATTTCGAATATGCTTAAAATTTGACAGAATTCGAGAATAAAAAATGTAAAATTTACCCCTTCCTTCTTATTTGTATGTGTTTTTAATATTTAAAATACAAAATCTTGAAAGACTAAGATTGATTATATTAATTATTTAACTTCATATTAATGAAAGGACCTATTGCAATAATAATAAAAGTTTAAAGATTAATTGGGACAAAATGAAAGTTTAAAGTGCCTATTTATAAAATGGGCAAAAGTTTAGGGTGTTTTATTCTCTTTTCCCTACTTTTTACCTCAACATTATCCAGGGACATCTTTGTTAATTTACAAAGAAAAAGTTACTTTCTCCCTCCATATTTTTTATTCAACCAAAACAAAAGGAGAGAGAATTATACTTATATCTTTTTTTTTTATTTTTCTCAAACTAAATAATCTATAAATACAGTCTATATTTTCAGCATTTTTTTTATTTCTCTATTTCATATCACATTTCGTTTTTTTTTTCTTCCTGTTTTTCTCTTTGAAACCAAGCATTGTATTAAAGTTAAAATGTCTAATTCTCCTTTCATAAACAATATTTACATTCTAAATTTTTTTCCTACTATCTTTCTTTATTGATAATTACATATAACATCTTTTCTGATTCAATAATTCTTTGATCTGACATACTTATATTATACTCTAATTAGAAAGTGCTTATTTGTGTCCAAACAGCTGTCAATCTAGTTTCTAAACTTTATATATATATATATATATACACACATATATATATATATATAATTGAGTTATATCATGTTTCGGTCTATTTTTAATATTTTGTTTTGGTACAATATATATGTTTCGATATGTTATAATATGATCGACCTTCTGCAAACATTAAAAGCTTTAAATTAAATATAGATAAAACCAATGCTTAAAGTAAACTAACTAATATGTTCAACAAAATCCGAAGGTAATCACACTAGCTAGAAAAAGAAGACATTTTATCTTTCAACAGTTTAAAGGACAGTTTTGGGGCAAGAGTCAATGGACGGATGGTGATGTTATTTTAATAACTCAATAATACTAATATTAACAAAATGATGTTGTCGGAATTTAAACAGTAATGATAGATGCTCATTTTTTCACACAAAATCACATACATATTAAATTGAGTGATAATGATATGAGTGGTTAAATTATCAATCATGTTAGTATGTTACATGCCCATCCTTATTCGAATACTTCTACACTTCTTAATGCAGAGAAATTTTTTAGAGCATATATTTAAATAAATTATTGTATTTAGAAACTAAAATATGGTAATCACTCGTAAACTAATAATATTTTGCACAAAATTTCAGAAGTTTGGCAGTTAATGAAAGAGGACGACTAATTTTAGATTCTTTTGTGGTAAGGAAATATAAATTGTCTTCCCTCTCTCATTAAATAAAGACTAATAAAAATAATTAAAGTAATTAAATTTATTGATTTTATAAAAAACAATTTTGTGTTCATTTATGACCGTATCGTGAAATTTGAACTTAATTTTAATTTTCATTAATTACTTATTTGTCTTATCACATGTGCAATAATGTTTATAATTTTTTATTAATCATGACCAACCAATAAATTAAATAAATATATCCCTTTTTTCCTTTTTATATTTATTTACTTTAGATGAAAAATTGTTATTTATTATTCACATCAGAAGTTCAAGACAATATTTATTATTATATTTTTCAATTAAACTATTATAATCTTCTACTCATTTTCAAACAATAAATTACTACATTCATTCCTATTTTTTAATCCATTTATAAATCCAATTCAGTATTAATTACATTTTTAATTCTATCATACCCTTATGCTAATTCTAATATAATAATAAATGAATCACTATTGAAAATTTAAAGGAAGCTATATTTTTTAGTCAAAAGAGAGTTAGTATAATTAATAATATTTTTTACAATTTTGGGTAAGGTGACAAAAATACCTCTAGTTAACTGTATAACCCAAATTTGTATCTTTTTGAATTTAGGAAAAATAATAAAAAAATCATAAGAAATTATATTTTGGACTTTTAAAATAGATTATGAATCATATTTATCATACATTTTTTTTATTTTAATTTAATGAAAAGACCATGATACTTTAGTTTTTTTACAAAATGATAAAAATGCCCTTTGACCTAATTTTCTCATTTTCACCTAACCTAAGGCCTTAATCATTGGTTAAGGTTGTCTCCTACAATTTCTACACTTCTAATCACTAATTACCTATTAACTCGAGCTAATGAGACCAAAACGTAAATGAGAGCATGATTATGTAATCAAGAGTAATTTTGTCTTTTCTTCTTTTGAAATCTCTTCATCTCCTTCATTTTCACCCTTGGCTGAAATTTTCATCCCTTTCCCTCTCCATTTTTCTCTCTCTTCTCACCTTTAATTAATGCCATTTTTTGAGGCTCTGATCCAATAAATTTTAAACACATCTTGAGTCATTGTGTAACGTCCTAATTCCCAGAACTCAAAAATTATGCCCGTTGGAAGCATAAGTCCCAGATTTAGGGAATTATTTTTTGCGACATTAACAATATCAATAACAGTAATACAAATTTGCTTAACTAAATCCAACGCTTAATTAAACATAATCTGAGGGTTTACATATACAATCATAACGTGGATATTACAATACATGTGCACTATCAAAGCGAGAATATCATGAGAAACACATGTACTAAATATCTATCTAAAAGATTATACATCTATAATTATCACAGAATACAATCAAAATAGAAGGTTCCAAAGCCAAATGAACTCTATGCTCCAAGCCTCCAACTGCATCATGGTCTTCATCGACCTGCCTGGGGATCTTAAATGTAAAACCATAACAGGGGTGAGACTAATGATTCAGTGAGTAAAGGTAAGCATGCATGTGTGGGATACAAAGAATGACATGTAGCAGTATAAATATAACATGAAAACGAAAATTGATTCACATAAACAATGATAACTTGAAACTTGATTTAACATAAACTGTTAACCCAGCAGTAGGGGTCATATCACTTTCCTGCAGCTAGACATGGGCTTGGACTACAAGGGATATCTCCCTTAGGGACATAAAGTCATCGTCGTTACCTGACGGTCGAAGCCTCGTTTTAACATGAACATGATGGTCTTAGACTCATGATTGCCGAAGCCTAACATGATTTTCTTTTTTCTCGAGTTACTTGATAACATGATTACATGAGTGGTTTTCACTTGACTTGAACATGATACATAATAATGCTTTTGATTAATAGTGAATATAAACATGAACATGAACTATTAGAACAATAAACCCTAACCTAGGGTTCCAATCTTGCACTAAAAACCTAACAAAAGGGTCATCTATAATACATAACATCCTTTATAATCTTCAATCAAGAAACTAGTTCATTCACAAGCCAATAGAAAGGGATAAGATGTAACACCCTCGTCCCATGACGGGTATTACTCGACTAACTCGATTACGATTTGTTAATTCATCTCTTAATAAAATGAGGAAAGTTGGTGATTTTTTTTTAAAGCATATTAGTAAATTATATTTGAGATAAAATAAGAAGAAGTACATTGGTACTAGGTATATCATTCCGTTACTAATCGAAATTACAATGGAAATAACATACATCTAGGTTAGGATTTTAGTATAGTACGTTACAAAAAGAAATGGGGCTTTCTATTAGGTTTTGACCTATCTTTACTGTATACTTCTACTCAAATATGTCCCTAAACACTACGACCTGACTAAACAAGATCCGGTTCCACCTGAACGCCACGTCTATCTTCAGGACAACGTGCATCCTTCCAGAGTCCATGCCCTTTTAGGTGCCAAAATAATAACAGACAACAAAAGAAAGACAAGGGGGTGAGAACACCGCATGAACTCACAGCACGTAGGATACAGTAAACTAGAGCACATACACAGAGATAATCCATACAGATCAATCAAAAAGCAATCACAAACATGTCATCATAGTACACTCATTTGAATGCAACCTTGCAACTATAATGCAATGACTAATGCATGAGGGCCCGGGGAAACATCACCATCCACAGTGCACACAGCAACTGCCCGACCATATATGTACAACGTATCAGGAGTTAGAGTCTGTACTAGCAATCAGTACAAGGAGCATTGCTTATTCATTTTCTTTTGGCCAAATCTTTTATGCATCCTTCCAGACAATCTCAACTCACCCCGAAACCATGAGAGCGACAGGATAGTCAAGCCTGCCCCCTTCGGACTCGACAGTAGGGAGCTAGCCTACGTCTCATGATGTCCTTTCTGGAACTCGACTATCCTCAGGGTTGGCGTCCCTTTCGAAGACCCGCCGGCGTTCTTTGCAAAACCCAGTGCACCATTCCCAACCAGTTTCACACTGTACCAAAGTGTCACTGCCATATAGGTCGCAAGGTTTTCAACCTCGAACATCATTAATGCTTTATGATGCATGTCACACAACAATGCTTACAACATTCACATCCTTATAGGCAAAGGCCATCAAATCATTCAACGTCACCACTTACCCGTGGTACGGCCCGATTCAATTTCTTTCCTTCAAGGAGAACCAATCAATGCTTTCTCAGTATACACAGTCCTTACAGGAAAAGTCCATCGAATCATTCAACGTCACCACTTACCCGTGGTACGGCCCGATTCAATGTCTTTCCTTCAAGGAAAACCAAACCCCATCTTGGGTTGGAACCGCACTCTCTCACTAAGCTTCTCAAGTCTTATGCAGAAAGAGTGTGTTGGTTATAATCTTTTAAGGTAGTTTGTACTAATGTTCTTCTTTGAATCAATAATCATTTCCACTTGAGTCCTATAATTTACTAAGACTTATGATTGTGTCTTATGGATAGTATTTCCTATCTTAATTTGTCTTGTACATCTAATTATGATTGAGTTTAACCCTCAATTATAATTAGTCTTCATTATCTAACTATAATCAATCTTAATCCTTACTTAAGGTCCTAATTAATTCCTAATTATCCCTTAATCTCTTCCTTAATCTTGGATTAAGCTTTAGTTACATTTGATTAAGGTTAATTTCGTCATTAAGGCTTAATTACCTAATTAATACTTCATTAGTAATTGGTGATTAAGATTTAAGGTTAATCTTCATTAAGGTTATTTAACTTTAGCCTTAATTAATTATTCTTTACTTAATTAACTTAAGTAGATTAGATTAATTAACTTAGATAATTAAATTAGCTAAGCCTACTAATTAATTTCTAAGTTTTAATTTTAATAACTTGGAGGTCAACTCTAATCTAAGCCAAATTCCATAATTTATTTTTTTTGGTTGACTTTTAATGAGTCTTTGACTCTCTTTTTTTTTGGAGGTTTTGGGTCTGAACCAAGGGCCCAAAGGTTGGATGACTCTTAGGAGCTAATCTTTACACATAACAAGTCAAAATGTTGACTTTTGTGTTGACTTTTATTTGGATTACACTTGAAATCCGAATTCAATTCTTTTAAGATTTTTCAAAGTTTATTATTTAAATTAAAATCATTTTAGTAAATTTAGTGTTTTGGCCTATTGGACCATTGAGGCCCAAAAACATGTTTTTCCACTCTACTTGATCTTTTCAAGATCAAAAAGCATTCTTGATGAGTTTCATCAAGAACAACCTCAAGAACATTAAGAACACCTTGAATGTTCATCAAAACACCAATTTTCCAACAACATCCAAACTTTACTAAATTTCAACACAATCACCAACAAGCATTATGAACAACAAACATCATGCTAATTCATCCAATTATCCATACACACATTCAAGTTCATAACTTTATTTCTAAGCTCATAAACACAATTTTTCAAGAATCAAACATCCAAACAATTTCGTAAATTCAAACAACTTCATGCATGTTCATAAATCCATCATCAAAACACATTTCCATCATCAATTAAAATTTTAAAAACATGCAGCCCCATTAAGCCAAAATAGCCGAACCATATAGGGAGAAAAAGAGAGAATTATTTTTTCAAGCAAAAACATGGTTTGCATGTAACCCAAAACATCATCCAAGCATTTTTCAAGCATCAACAACAAATTAAAAACACCGTTCAAGGCTATAATGAAATAGCCGAACCATATCTCCCAAGAGATAGGTTCCAACAACCCAATTTTCAAAAGAAAAACAAGATCAAAGACAAGGATCAAGGGCAATATTTGACTCTAGTCACCAATCCTACTAGAGTTCAAGTTCTCCCCCCCTTACCTAAGGAATTTCCTCAAGAATAAGGTGCAGAAACAGCTCACAAAAACAGCTCCAAAGATCCCTCCTTTGATCACCAAACTCGAGCTTTCAAGGCTTGGAGGCTTGGTGTTTAAAGCTTTGGTTCAAAGATGAAACCTTGGCTTGAAGTGTTTAATGGAAGATGAAAGATTTTGGGAGAAAATGGGAGAGAGTTTCACGGCTTTCTCATGGAGAAAAGGAAGAAATGAGAGAAATTTTGCTATGCTTGCATGTGTGGAAGAAAGGAAAAATGAGATGGTTTTGGTGTTTTAAGGCTTTAAATGCCTACACTTGACACATGGCTTGGGAGAAAGGAAGAAGAAGACAAGTGTCCTCCATGCATCAAGCCCACACATGCATGGCTTGTAGGAGAAGCCAAGGGAAGGTTTGTGCTATTTTTCTGGCCCGGATCAAGAGTATTCGAGCCCGGTTCAAGAGACAGTAGGGGTAAAATGAGAATTTTGCACCAAAATTTCCCAAAAATTCTAGAAAAAATTCCTATCATTTCTCTAACCTATTTTAAGCCTAAAAATGTGATTAGAACTTACTTCTCACTTAAACTTTCTTATTTCCCAATTTTCCCAGTTTTCGCACACAACGATTAATTTTTTAATAAGAGTGAGCAGATAGAAAATTATGGTTTTACATACAAAAATTCTATAAAGTTATAAATATAATTTTCAATCCACCTTTAAGGTTCCAAGTATATTTTCCATATTATTCCCTAAAATTTCATATGTTGGTTAGAATTATACTGCTAACCAGGGGCATTTTGGTCTTTTTGCTCAAAAAGCGCCAGAAAATTCTAAATAATTTTCTAAAATTCATAATTAATTATATTAAGACTATTTTGACTAAAAATATGGATCCCTTTAAGTTTTAGCTATTTTTCATAATTAAATTTATATTTTCCTTAACTGTATAATTACTAAGGGTATCTTAGGTCATTTTCTCAAACACCTCTCTTGAAAAATTTTATTTATAATTATGGTTGGATAATTTCAAAAATAAAAATTTGATTGCTTATTAACAGCTTCCAAATACTTCATAATTAAATTATTATTATTATTTTAAAACTTTCTTTATTTTATTTATATACAGGTAGGGGAAATTGTGGGTGTTACATAAGATAGATTAGGGTTCATGAGAGGATTTCACACAAGAAGAGGTGAAGTGTGTGAGCTCTACTCACCAAGGAGTGACCAAGAATGAGGGATGGAAGAGTTGATGAGGGTGAGGTTGAGCTAAATCTTCTTCTCTCCTACTTCTCCTAGCTGGAACCCCCTTCTCTCTCTACTATATCTTTCTAGAAACATTAATGAGGGAAATAAATGAGGTTGGGGCCTTAGGGCTTCTCTTTTTAAAAACTAAGTTCATGTATTCTTGCTCAAGCGACGCTTTCTCGCTGGAGTGAGAGGGGATATTCCCTGAAAGATTCGAGTTCTCGCTCAAGCGAGGATGTGCTCGCTTGAGTGCAATTCCCCCAGTAAAACCCCCAACTTTTTTGACTTCATCTCGCTTGAGCGAGAACAAGTCAGAGATCAAACCCCCTGATTCTGGCTTAATTATGCTTGAGCGAGAGGCTCTCGCTCAAGCGACCATATCAGTAACCAAAATTTCTGATTTTTATTGATATGCTCGCTCAAGCAAGTCCTTCTCGATTGAGCGAGAGTACCAGAACGTTGAACTCTCATTTTCCCAAATTTCTTCTAAGAAAACATTTTTCCCTTATTAATTTAATTTATTGAAATAGCTATAATTTGGGATGTTACACGTTGCATCTTAGGGTCACATAGAATCAAAATGAGAGCCTGGAATGGTCAAGTGGAGAACTTGAGGAAGAACACTAACCCACCATTTTTGGAGAAGAAATCTTGGATTTTTGGTAAGGGGGAACTCCTGAAATTTAGTAGGATTGGTGACTAATGTAGGGGTGATCCTTGGCCTTCAAACCTTGTTTTTTCACTTTTAAAATTTTGAAGTATATGAATGTTTATATATGTGTAAAAATCGACCATGGCATGTTTGCGATGAAGGTGTGTGCTTTAATTTCATATGAAGGTGGTTATGTGTTGGTTAAGTGGTTGGAAGTATAAATGCATAATCTTTTTGAATCAAAATGATGTTGGTGAATTTTGTGAAATTAGGCTTCATATGGTGACTTGAAAAATGTAAGTTATGCTTCTGAAGCCAAAACTGTATTTCTAAAGATATTGGCCTTCTCCATTTGTCTTGTTTGCATTGGTAACAATTGGAACGAAGAGGCTTGAATTTCTTAAGTAATCTTCCACATTTAGAAGGTGTTAGATTTCGTTAAAAGCTTATTCTTATCATCTTAGTGGTCTTGAACTATCCTTCTAAAACTTCACATTTTCTTCTGAAACTTGATACAACTCGGTTTAATGTTCATGGGATCTTAGATGAGCTGTCTTGACCTTCCTAAAGCTAAGAAGCTACTTCTTTTGAACTTGTTACATCACTTTTTGACATGAAAACTCTATATATAACATACTTCTAGACACATGTTCTATTGTAGTATGATGCTCGTTATATTTGCACCTTCGTTCTGTACCTTTTCTTGTACCCTTACAAGCATTCTCAAGTGCAAATATTAATACCAAAGCATTCGGATCACTTAGATCTTTGTTATTAAAATTTTTTTGTTTTTAAAATCTTTGTTCAAGAGGGTCTTAGACTTTACAATATGTAATAAAAAATATTTTGCAATCAATTTTATACAAAAGAATTTTATCTTATGAGTTTGCTAACATTATCTAGATTTTAATGTTAATTTTGAATGCGTACTAAAATTAATCACATTTTTATTGTTTCAATAATTACATAAATAAATAAAGTTAAATAACTACACTAGTGTAAGTTGCATAAAGTGTTAAACCATTAAATAATTTTTTTTCTAAATAATTGTATCTCAAAATCCACGATTGGATTGAAAGTTATTATCATATAGATTATATCTATAAAATTTTACATTGATCTAAAATTATTTAATATATTATCAAGATACGTCAAGATTAACATCATATATACTTTTGAAATATATGAAAATAAGAATGATTATCAAGTTATTATTTTTAAAATTTTATGAAATTTGACACAAATAATCACGATGATAAATAGTTATAAATATAATTCAATGGTTATATCAATAAAATTCACATTCAATTTAAAACTATCAATAGTATAATACTTGGTGTAACTTATATCAATGTAAGTTGAACCCTTTATTTATATATATATATATATATATAAATATAGTCATGTATGCTCAATAGGTTTGTATACATGAGTTCTCATTCAAATTAAGGATACATTTAGTGTGAAATTAAGTACTTAGTCTTTTCATACTCTCTCCTATTTGTGTTCCTTTTATAAGTCACTTTATAATTTCAAGAAAGCATTTATTACCATTTTATTTATTTATTTTAATTAATTTTAATATCTTTACAACTATCAAATAAAAGTGGAGTTAGTTAATGATTAAATAAGTCTAAAATTAGAAATTTAAACTATTTTTTAAAATCCTAATAAAATTAACCAACGTTCACTACTTCTATTGGTATGTGTGATTCGGTTTAGTGTGCCTCATAAAAAGGAACATAAGGAGTATTATTATATTTCTAAAATTAAGTTTTTATATTATATTATTTAGACTTTTCCCTATTAAATTTTAATAACACATTCCTCATATCAATCTTAATGCATTTATAAAATCGGCTTAAATATGTTTTTACTCCCTATAAATATGGGTCATTTTGTTTTTAGCCCCTGTAATTTTTTTTTTTGGTTTTTCATCCCTATAAAACTTTCTGTTTGCCATTTCGGTCCCTGTCGTTAACTTTAAGCTTATGTGGCTAACGAAGTGCCACATCATCCTACCACATGTGATTTTTCTACCCAACTTAAATTTGTTTTTAGTCCTTATAAATATGGTCCTTTTGTTTTTAGTCACTATAATTTTTTTTGGTTTTTCACCTCATTCTCATCCTCATCCAACATCACAGTGTCCTTTTGTTTCTTCTACTGCATTGTTACACTTGAAATTCTTGAACTCCTCGTGGGTTTAAAGAAATAAATTCCTTATGCATTCAATTATTTGAAATTTCAATACACTTGGATTCACTGTATAAAGCTGGAAAAACCTGTAACGACCTTCTTTTTCTCCGCATTTTTTTTGCTGTCTATTGACTAACAAAATTCCCATTTGATTTATGTCCATTGATGATCTATAACTTAATGCAATTTGTCCTTGGTCACAAAAAAAGGCTTGTAATTGTAAATCAAGTGAAAATTTTGTTAGTCAATAGAACAAGAAAAAGAATTGTAGAGAAAGAAAGGGCGTTACAAGTTTTTTCCCTTTATACAGTGAATCCAAGTGTGTTGAAATTTCAAATAATTGAATACATAAAGAATTTATTTTCTTAAACCCACGAGTAGTTCCAGATTTTCAAGTGTAATAATGCAGTAGGAGAAGCAAAAGGATACCGTGATGTTGGATGAGGATGAGATTGGGTGAAAAACCCAAAAAAATATTGTAGGGACTAAAATCAAAAGGATCATATTTATAGGGACTAAAAATAAATTTAAGTTGAGCAAAAACAACACATGTGACATGCTGATAAGACACTCTGTTAGTCACATAAGTTTAAAGTTCACGACAAGAACCAAAATGGCAAACGGAAAATTTTGAAGGGATGAAAAACCAAAAAGTAATTTTACAGAGATTAAAAACAAAATGACCTATATTTATATCAACTAAAAACATATTTAAATCTATAAAACTTAATCAATTTACTATACTTCTTTTAATGTGCATTAAGGATATCCGAGATTATTTTTTCTTAAAACGAATAGACAATTAAGGAATTTATTGATATCATAATTCACTATACTTACATCATTGCATTTTTTTTGTGATCCAAAAGATCAAGTCAACTTTTGAGCACTTTTATATATAGTTTTACTATAAACAACCTACCCCAAGTCCCCAACCATAAGTCAAGAAGATATTTAGAACATGGCCATAACCAAAAGTTTTTGTACGTTTAAGTTATTAAGCAAACATGGATTAAATTTATTTTTTTCGGTAACAAGTATTAATTTTTTTTATGTAAATTTCAATTCATTTTTAACTTTATTCTCTTCTGCACTGCAATTCAACCTTTGGAAAAATAAAAATATGAAATTTAAAAAACACAAACTACAGTTCATTCACGAGCTTGCTTTGTTCTCTCTTGCGCCTGGCGCGGCTTAACTGCTTCCACAACTTTTGCCGCTTTGACCTGCATTTTTGCACCCAAAAGTTTTGGGATTTTATTATGGTTGAAAAATGAGCTTTTTCTTTTCAACAACAACCTTCTTTATAAGAGCTTGCAGAGGACTCACCTAAACTAAAGCCATATCATGATTCACGCAATGACCCTTGCATTACTTGCTCTTTGTGTCGTCCTATAATCATTTATCACTTTGACTAATTTACCACAAACTCCTTTTTTCAACTTTTTTTCCCTTCAGTTACTATTATTTTTAGAGCTAGCAATTCGGCTACCTGATCCGACCCAATGTGAGTAGCGAATTTTTTTAATTGGACTAAAAGTCTGGAAGTTATTCGAACTTCTAAAATGAGTGTCTGAATTCTACATTTTAATAGATTTTTTTACAAGTAGCCCGGGTTTTTGTGGATTACCCAACCTTTTTGCGGGTTTTTGTGAGTAGTAGATTTTCTCGACATGGGCTAAAATGTCCATGAATTATTTGAGTTTCTAAAATAAACGTCTTAGTCCTATATTTTTTCGAGCTTCTACGGATAGATGAGATTAGCCCATTTTACCGACTATAATTACTTTATCCAAGCTATTGATATCCTTTGGCAGAAGTAATTTTATTTGAGCGGACTCTCATTATGTGGTTTTTTCCTTACATAATAGTACTTAAATTCGAGACTTTTAGAACCACTCGTCCCCTTAGGATGAAGTAAAATGTAAGTACCTTTGTAAGTGCTCTTTGAGCTCGGAGACATTCTCTTGGACTGGACAACAACCCCACACCCTAAATTTTTTGCCATAAAAAAAAATTCGAGACTTTTAGAAGAAACAAGTAACATGTACCCCTTGATCCAATAACCATTTTCCAATTTAGTGTCCGTTTGGTTTACAGTTGAGTAGAATTGATTCTAGAAATGAATGGTTGAGATGGATTATGCACACTTTACAAAGCACGTTGGACGGAAGTGATTTAAAATCAATTTTCAAAACCATGGTTTTGTTTAGGTAGAATTTTAACCAAACAAGCTCAAAAAGAGAACGTGATTAGTTTCTTTAAATTTATGTGGTCCCCACCTCCCACATCAAACACCCAACCCCTATTATTCACTCTCCTTTCACATTAATTTTCGTAACGTTCCCTTTGGGTGCGCCACTAATCTATCATTAGCTAAAGCATTTTTTTTAACTCCATGAAAATTATAATTAACTTAATCATTCCTCGATTAAGCAAATCTGTACTTGTCAGAATTCTCCTATTACTGATTTTATCGTATGTGTATAATCATGGACCAAAACAATATTGCCCAATTGTATAATTGCTGCTTTGTCTTTTGAATTCAATCTCAGTGCCACGTCAAATTATACTCCCTCCGTCCCTTATTATAAGACCCTCTCAACCGTTACACACAGTTTAAAAAAAGTTGGTTATTGTATTGGTCTTTTAAAAAACTTAATAGCATTCCAAATATACCCCTATTTAAAAGTCACTATATTTTAGTAACATTAATGGTGACATAGTGGAAGACTCCAAAATTCACCTTTCCAATGAGGTAGTTGAGCATATTGGTAAAACTTCATTAATTATTCAAACTCATCAATATATGGGGAATAAAAAGAGTTGAATATTAATAAAGGGCAAATATGGAAAAAATAATTAATTTACCTAAAAATCTGCAAAGGGTCTTATATTAAGGGACATCCAATTCTTCTAGAATGAGTCTTATAAATAGGGACGGAGGGATTACTTCGTTACGGTTCAAGCAAGCCAAATCTCACCTTCCTTCTATGCTATCATGATTTTATTTTATTAATTAATAATTTAATTTTTTTTATTAATATAAATAAGTCACATTTTCTACGCATAAATATATTAGTCATTTCTTACCAAAAAAAATAATACATTAGTCATTTTAATCACATTAATTAGATACCCTTCTTGGATTTAAATGGATATCCACGAATCCTCGTGTTGCACCTCTTTTTAAAGCTTCTGGAAGCCCCAATCTACTAGCAGCTGGCTGATGCAGGCTCTGAATTTCCGCCCCCTTATGGTAACACCCTTCGCAGGGACCTTGTTTTTGGCTACACAATTGAAGAGATTTGGAAACTGAGAAACAATTTGGTGTTCAATAATTTTCGGGAACCTACTGAAGCTATTAAGTTCCGGATTATGGGTCAAGTTAATGCGGCCCTTAATGCCTTACAGAAAAATAGTAAAGATTCATCTGGGATCAACATGGCTAACCTTAAATGTCTTGGGTGGTCGCCTCCTCCTCCCGGTTTCTTCAAACTAAATACGGATGGATCGGTTGCTGAATGGAGCAATAGAGCGGCGTGCAGCGGCGTTATCAGAGATCACTGGGGGAAATTTATTGAAGGCTTCTCTGCTAGGGTTTGTTCGACATCCCCGCTGCAAACTGAGCTCCAAGGGCTATTATATGGTCTTCAAATGGCTAAGAGGATTGGGGCGGAGAGATTATTGGTAGAATTGGACTCGACTCAAGCTATCAGTTTGGTTGTTGCTGGTTGCCAAGAATCGCGTTTGGAATTTAGGTTAATCGAAAGTATCAGGGACCTTGCTGTTGGGTTTGAGTCTATTTCCTAGAACAATACCTACAGGGAAGCTAATGGCCTAGCTGACTGTCTTGCTAAGCATGGGCTTAACAACCCAAATAGGTTTTGTAATTTTTATTCTGTTCCCTCCTTTGCCCAGATAGACTTTATTTTTGATCACTCTGGTGGTGTCCACCAAAGGGTAGGCTAGGTTTTGTGCTTTGCGTCTTTTTGTTTCTTGGCCTTTTTTAGGCCCTTCCTCCACCAAAACAAAAATGGATACGCACGATTAATAAAAAATATTATATTAATATATTAGTCCACGTAATGTGCAGATATATAAATGTATATATTTATTTAATTAAAATTAAAATTATAATAAATTAATTTTTTAAACTAAAAAAAATTTATAATAAAAAAATTAAAATAACCTAATTTGTGACAATTTTTTAATTTTAAATACTAATAGTATAATATATTTTATTATTAAAATATAATTTATTTAGTAATAGGATATAATAAAGAAAATTAATATCTTATAGATAAGAATAAAGATTTATATATTAAAAAATATTGAAATAGAAAATAATAGGATATAAGATTTTAAATCTTAATAAATTTTAAAATTTAATATTAATATTTATTAGCATTTAAAAAATCAAATTGGAAGAAAGAAAATTAGTATTAATGATTGAGAGGGAGAATCTCACTCTCACAAGTGTGAGTGAAATTCACTTTTCAATGAGAAAAAAAGAGTGCAAAAAATCATTGAGATGGAGAGTACGGTGAGTGAGTGTCTCACTCTCCAACATGATATCTCAAAATTATAATATAGAGAGTTCATTATTTATTGATTTTAATAATATATAAAGTGTTATATTCATGAACTAATATAAGAAGATGATAATTTAAATTTTTTTACACTAATAACACATACCCATTAAACTCTTAATGAATCAATAATTTAAATTTTTATTAATATAAATAAGCCACCTTTTTTACATATAAACCAATAATAAGTCATTTTAATCACCTTAGATATTTTTCTTGTGATTTGGAAAATTAATTTTTGAGTGTCACAATCAAAAAGGCAGGAACATTATTGACTCTGAGGAATCCGAAAGCATTGAGATGGTCCAACGGATACTACAAGGGCAAGCCTGCATGTAGCCCTGAGAAATATGACCCACTCTCTAGTGTACTCTCTAGTGTTTTCCTAGCAATGTCAATTGTCAATTTGAATTTGAGGCTGAGTCATTGTTTATAGATTATTGTTATAATTAATTATTTAATTTAATTTTCTGGCAAGTCAAAGATTCTGTTCCAGACCCTTTCACCTCTATGGAAGAAGACGAGTGCCACACTGCAATCTGCAAAGCCAGGCATTTCCCAAAAGGTTTGTAAATCTGCTTCTAAAATGACTACTCCAAAATTCACCATGAAGACTTTGGTGTGTTCAATTGAAGGATAGATAAGCTTCTTTTTTTGGGGGTTGTGAAAATATACGATAATTAAATTATATATAATTTATTATGTACCCTAGTTTTTAACATTTCATAAATTTATTTTTGTACTATACTATATATCAACAATTCATTCAAATGAAAGTAAACAGCACTTAGTTATAATGAGTGGCGGAGCACAGTAGTAGCAGGGGAGCCATCGCCCCCCCCCCCCCCCCCCCCCAAGAAAAAAAATTAATTACTATATATATAAAAATTATTTTTGGTTTCCCAAAAAAAAATATAGCACAATATATTGTGTATAACAATAATAATAAAACTAACTTTAAAAATTAAACTCATTACATATTGTATTTTTTATCATCTATAATTCTAAGCCCAAGTCCAATTATCAATTAAAAAGTAAATTACTGCACCTTAAAACCTAAAAAAGATGTTCAATTATCAATTAAAAATTAAATTGCCTATTGTAAAATTGAAATTTGAATAGTCGCCTCTTCACTTTTGCTCTTTTGTACGGAGAAAGAAAGCTCTCCATTCTAAGAGACGTGAATTTTGCTTTTATTTTCATCATTTACAAGATTATTCTAGTATGTATTTTCAAAAATTTCTCTTTTTTCCCCACTTTTTATCTTGCTCTTGAATCCTTGATACTAGTATTGTTCTCACTTTTTTTTTTAGTTTGATATGGAAATTGTGTGCTCATTTGTATATTTGATTGGCGATTGCGACATTTGCGAGATTTTATATATAATATATTATTGATTTAATACTCAAAATTGTTTGCCAAAAGCAATAGTAGGCAAGGTAGAGATATTTGTTTATCGATTGTATTGTTTAATAGTCAAATTGATTAAAAAAAAACAACAGTAGTGTAGGTACTGGATAGAGATATTAGTTTTTGTTTTATGTGAATCAAGTAAATCGATTGCAAAACCAACGGTAGGTAGAGTTGTAGTTGTAGGAGAAAATTGTAGTAAGTAGTAAATAGTAAATCTTTAATTCCTAAAATTTGAATAATTAGTAAGTAGTGAATTTTTTACTTTTTAGGAGAAGATTGTAGTTTTTTATTTATTAAAATTAATCTCATTAAAACTTAAAATTGTTAATATTAAAATTCTTTTGTTGGATCAAATACTTTTTAAAATTTTTAGGAGAAGATTGTAGTTTCTTATTTATCAAATACTTTTTTAGTCATATTTTTTTTGGAGATTCTGGTTAATATTATAAAAAAAGTGTGATTAATTTTATTTTAAAATAAATATTTGAATTATTGTAGTAAGTAGTAAATAGTAAGTCTTTAATTCCTAAAATTTTATTAATTAGTAAGTAGTAAATCTTTTTACTTTTTAGGAGAAGATTGTAGTTTCTTATTTATTAAAATTAATCTCATTAAAACTTGAAGTTGTTAATATTAAAATTCTTTTGTTACTTTTTAAAATTTTTAGGAGAAGATTGTAGTTTCTTATTTACCAGATATTATTTTAGTCATATATTTTTTTAGAGATTCTGGTTAATAATATTAAAAAAGTGTGATTAATTTTATTTTAAAATAAATATTTAGATCATTGGAAGATATAATTTATATAAAAGATTCATAAAAAAAATTTTATGGTAAGAGAATAAGTTTTTTACTTTAAATTTTGTGTATATCACATTAATATCTTGGCCCCAAAAAAATTTAGTCACGCTTCACCACCGGTTATAATTTATTTTAAGTGATAAATATATTCAGGGAAGAATTAAAAAACAATTCATTTTTTTTTTTTCGTGAATCTAACTCAAGTTGTGTAACTTTATTTCTTGTTCAGTGAATTATCAATGACAACTCGCATCTTTTACTAGGGAGAACGACAAATAACATGCTGCTGGATGAAGAGAATATTATGTCTTTAATCTAGATGTGAAGGTTTGAATATGACTAGAATATCAAGGAGGTACGTATTTGACTTCTTAAAAAATAAAAAAAATAGATAGAATACAAATATTTTTTTCCTTTTGTTTTAGAGAGTAATCATGAAACAATACAAAATTAAATAATAGATAAAATAAATAAAAGTCTTAGATTTTGTTATAAAATAAAAGGTTAAATATTTTTTTAATCTCTAAAATATAGTTAAAATTTTATTTTAGTTCTTATAATTTAAAATCGATGAATTTGGTCCCTCACAAATTGAAAATATCTTAACCCCAAATACTTCTGAAAGTGCTCAAAGAGCTTGGAGGCTTTCCCTGCCTTGGACTGGGTACCATCCCTCACCCTAAATTTTATTAAACATTTGTAGCAAAATTTATAGGTAAACTGTGTAATACGAATTAAATTGATGTTTTTTTTTATTTTTGAAGGATCAAAATCGTAAATTTTTAATTTATAGAGACTAAAACTAAATTTTAATTATATTTCAGGATTAGAAACATATTTAACCCTAAAATAAATTAATATTTTTATTACTAATATTTTTATTACATGTAAATATTATTTAAAGATAAAAAATATTTTACTCTTTTTATAACTCTTTTGCTCAAGTCACTTTTTTTAATTCAATCTTCTTTTGTCCTTTCTTCATATTCTTTCCGTTAAAATTATTTATTATTATTCCAACCATCAAAGGAAATTAAGCAAAAAGATATGTTGTGTCTCAGTCACTCATATCATGGGTGTTATACTTGTTTTAAGTCTAAATGTACATGAAGCACACTTATGTAAAGAAAAGTAAAGATAAAGAACTATGTCACTTTGAGTTTTTCATTGCATAAAAAAAATACATAGGAGAATAATGCCTCAATCTAGTCAAAATGAAATTTCCATAAATTATTTTTTTCTAAATAATCATTTCATTAAATTTATTTTATTTTATTTTTGGGATAATCAAAATAAAAATTTTAAAATGCATTAATAATTTACAAAATTAATCTTAAGGTAGCTATTTTAAAACGAATATATTTGGTGCGTTATAAAATTATTATTATATTATTCTCTATCTGTAAACCAACTCCAAAATCTAATCCCATTTTCACATTTCATTTTCCTTATACAATGATTTTTTAAGGTTTTCTTAATTAATAAACTTTAGTGATAACTCTAATTATTTTATTTTTTTTATTTTTTGCCATTTTTGTCACAATTTATGTCGGACTTGTTTAATATGAGAGTGGAAAACTTAAATCATAACCATACAACAATACATAAATAACCAATATTAAAAGTTATTTAATGGTCACATGATCACTTAAAAAAGTCATGTGACTTTCTGTTTTAATTTTGACCATTCATAATAAGACATAAGACATAATGATCATGATTTAACCATCACGTTCTGACATAAATAAAACCCACTATATCTCCTGTATGTATGTATGTAAAAGATATTAATAATTCACGCTCTTACAATTTCCCAAACAACGTGGCCAATGACATTTTTCCAAGATCCTTAGATGCTGCACTTGTTATGACTTTAAGTTGCCATGACCCACTTAAACATCTCATCACTTTATTGATCAAGTCTTTATTGGTAAAAGTTTTTACAAGAGAAACAAGATGATTAACAATATGAGTAAAATGTTTTTGCATATCTTGAATAGATTGACTATGCTTCATGCAAAACAATTCACATTCATAAGTTAATGTGTTCATCATAGCTCTCTTCACTTAACTAATTCCCTCATGAGTTAACTGTAACATATCTCACACCTCTACGACCATTTTGCAAGTTGAGACTCTAAAGAACTCTTCATAACTACGACCAGTGTGTAGTTGCCTAAGTCTCAAGAAGGGGGATTAAATTGAGACACTTCTTAGCCTGCCTGAAAAATTTAAACTTCTTTTTTTATTTGCTTCTTAAGTTGACTTGGCTTCAATATTAGAAAATTGGTTCTCAGAATTAAACAAGGGATCAGTTAGAACCAATAGTTTAGTATGCTTAAGATGTTTGTGCATGAACTATTTTTTGATACTTCTAAGAATCAGATAATAAAACTGAGTTGATTCTTAGTACACGAGATTTGGTTCTTAAGTTGATTTAGTAAACTTAATCAAAATTACTTAAGAAATAGTTAAGATATGCAGGTCAGAGAATCGATAAATGAGCAGAGATAAGAAGCTTCTCAAGAACAGAAGTTGTATAGTACAATAACATTCTTTTCTTAAGAAGTGGTCTTTGTTAAGAACGAAAACCATGATGCAGTTAGAAACAACATTTATAATATGAAAATAACATAGTGAGAGAAAGAGAGAAGCAATTTTTTAATATGAAAGCAGCAATAGTTAGAAGCAATGTTGTAAATCTTAAGAAGCAGTTTGCAACTATCAGTTAGTTCTTTAGAAACATATTTGATTCTTAAGCAGATTTAGTCAGCTTAGTGTTATGAAATGAACTTAAAAAGCAGTTTGCACTAAACAATTTCGAATGGAGATAAGTAAATAAAGTGCAGGGAAGAAGAGAGCGCCAACAAATTTATTCTAGTTCGACATCCAACAAACCTTGGGCTACGTCCAATCCCCACACAAGGTGAGATTTCCGGTAACTTCTCAAAGTTACAAGTATTCTTTGTCATCAACTACCTCTTCAGGCAACTCACCAAGTATTCTTCTTACAAAACCTCTCCAAGCATCCAAGTATTCTTCTCGAAGAGCCTCTCCAGGCAGCGAAGTGGTGTTTCCTAGGCTCTCCAAGCTTCTCAACTTGCACCTTAGTTAGGATCCACTCTCCTACTAGGTTGATGAGATACAATCAGAATAGGGTAGGATAAAAAGGTTTGCTTGAGGTTCTAGCACACACTGTGTGGATGAACTATAAGGTTCTCAAGCTGATTATGATTATGGGTAGCTCTCTAAATCACTCAAAGAGTGTATATAAACCATTACAAAGCAAGAGCAATACCTACTACATGATATTAGCTAAGATAACATAGATAGGTTGTGAGAATGAAGATGAGAAGAGGTAAGAAGCAACTTTTATGTTCTATTTCAGACTAGCTCTTCTTCACCTTGATTTTTCAGTTTAGATCCTTTATATAGTCTTAGTAAACTAGTTGTTATGATTCTGGAGCGTTATGGGAAAAACTAGCCATTTTTTACTGTTACAACATTTTTTCGTACGTTATTGCCTCATAAGCAAAAGTCAGTTTGCTTTTGAGCTTTGCTTTTTAAGAGGTCTACTATGAGGTGTCTTTTTGAAGTGCATTCTGAACTGATGTTCATTCCTTATGAGGTTGATCAATTGATAATCTTGAGTCAGCAAGCATATAACAGTTGCAAATCATGGATTCAATCTTTCTTTAGAATTTATTCAACCATCCTCAATCTTAAGATGAATCTTAATCTTAAGATGGTACTTAAGACTCTTGACCTGAGACTATCTTAAGTTGTTCCTTCTTATCTTAATACTTCTTATCTTACTCAAGGATTACAAAACCTTTTCAGATGTTTTCTTGATTCTTTCTTTATCAATGCATGAGATGATACATTTTAGAACCTCTTTGTTTTAAGAACCTTTCTACTGTTACTTCTTTGATGACAATATTTTCTGATTATGTTGAGAAGCTTCTGATGTAAGTGCTATTCTGGTCAATGATCCTTCTTAAGTGTTTTATTTCTAATGCAACCATTCCGGTTCTGTCATCTAGGTCTTCTTCTGAAGTTCTCATTAGCATGAGTTAACTTGCTTCTGAGATTGCTTCTTGATACATTTTCAGTCTTGCTTTTTAGATTTGCTTCTTAGTTCTGTCTTTTACTTCTGCTTCTTGGCTCTTGCTTATGAGTTTCTTGCTTTTGTGTTTTTTGCTTATGCTTCTTGGTTCTTGACCAAGCTTCTTGCTTCTTGGTTCTATTTTTTGCTTTTGCTTTTTTATTAAGCTTCTTGATTTTGCTTCTCTGATTTGCTTCTTAGCTTTAACCAAGTCTTCTTGATTGATGATACTTTATTTTTATGGCCTGAGACTTTATTCTTGATTTTGGGATGATTCTCAAGACGATGAGTCTTGGTGCATGATTGATCAAGTTTCTTAACTTTGTCTTCCATTCTTCTTAACTTGATCTTGTTCCTATCTTAGCGTGTTTCTGCACACTAAAACATCTCAAATTTGATGAAAAATATTAGTAACTTAAGAACAGAAACTCTTAAGTTTGATCAAAAGAATTTTTATCATTAAAACCAATTCACAGAGGGTTTTCTCTCTTACACAGGGATTATGATATTTTCAGCTTTGAGGTTTTACTGCACCTTATTTTTCTCCTCACTCTACTCACTTCTTAACTTTTTTTTTTCTCTCACCATCGACCATGTGTGTTAGAACATATACTCCATTTTCTATTGTGTTCCACACATTCATATTTATAGCTTCTATGAAGATTCTCTTCCCCTTTTTCTAATAAGGGCAACCTTTACTAGGGGTGTGCATGGGGCAGTTTTTTTAAAACCCAAACCACTTCCAAATATAAACCAGTCATATGGGTCAAATTTTTAATGTTAAACCAATTTGGGTTTTAACTGAACCGATTTTGAACCAGTTTTAAATCGAACTGGTTTTAAACCAGTTTAAACCGGATTATGAATAAAAACTGGTTTTAAACCGGTTTGTGGATAAAAACCGGTTTTGAAAACCGGTTTTAAACCAGTTTTATGGAAACAAACAGTTTTAAACCAGTTTAATGAAAAAAAAAGTTTTTTTTCCAGTTTTATGAAAAATACCGGTTTTAAACTAGTCTAATTGGACATATCAAGCAATTTTGTTTTTTTTTTGTCTTAAAAAAATTGGTTTTTCTTCAAATATGGGGTCCTCACTATGTAAATTAGATCCCCAATTTCATTGTAAGAGTCCTGATTGCAATACCAAGTCCACAAAGCCCATGTTTCATTTTTTACCTGCATTTTACACATTGAAACACTACATCAGATATGAGTAAGAGCTCTAATACTTTGTTCATTCAATTTAAGGTTCCATAAGCAAGAGGCATATTTCAAAAAGCCTAAAAAAAGCTCTAAAATTGTAAGTAAAAATAGCATTTACAGAACTGTATCCTAATAGCACCCCACATTTACTACTTGTACTACATTCAAGTGGAACACATTTACAGAACTGTTCTTGCTACATGATTGTATCTATTTGAGACAATATATTTTTTAGGACCACATTTAAGATAAGCAAGTCAAGAACAATGAAACATAATTTCATAATGTCTTTTTTTTTAATTAATTCTATGGTAGATAGATATTCGTCCTCCTTTCCTTTACTTTAACCTCTCACAAAGCTTGATTTAATACGGTTTAACAAAGATGAACCATCAGGACATTCTTCTAACATTTTTAATCTTAAGCTTGTTTTGTGCTGTCAACAAATGGTAGCAACATAAATAGTTGAATTTTTTAAAACCAAGATTACAACATTTGAGAAGGGTGAAAGGAAAGGAATAAGAGTCTCCAAAAATTTGGCTAAGTTCAGAAACAAAAAGACTGCAAATGTTGGTTCAAAATATCAGTGCTCACTACTTACAAACAAAGCCTTAAGTGAGAAGTCAAAGTAACAAATTTGTAAATGCTTTGCAAATTACAAGTTTTACTATTTTCACTAATGTATAGACAAGATAATAGTAGTGCCAGGGAGTTTCCCTTGTAATAAGAGAAATACTAACTTCAACCAAAATTTAACAGATACAATACATCATTTTAACAAATGGCAACCAAATACATGCATTTTTTAAAAGTTGGGAAGAATTCAAACTTCAAGTTGAGAAATTAGGTTTTAAAAGGGAGTAAGGTAAGTTTATAATGAAATCAAGTGTATTGCATTTAGTACACATAACAATCTTTCCCTAGGATGAACCTATACCCTTTGACATATTTTTTAAATTTCTTATAAGCCTTGAGTTTTATTTAAAAAAAAAAATCTAAAGTCAGATACATCTGCATTATCATGCACTAAAAAGGAACAAAACATTGGAAAACCCAAATAACAGCTTTTTACAAGCAAAAAGTCTGCTATATTCTTGTTCCAACTAGAAAGACAATTACTACAAATGCTAAATACACAGTCGCTACATTGGATGATATAGTGACTTGACTTTCACTACATTCAACTGTATCCTAAATGCACCCCACATTCACTTCCACCTACATTACTTGACTGAATGGATCCCAACCCATTTGCAATCATGTAGCAAGAACCATGAGAGTTTTTATAGAAATATCAATCATAAGGGGGAAAACACCAATTAAGGTAAGGTTTATCTAACTTTATTGAAAACACCAATTAAGGTAAGGTTTATCTTAATCAAGTCCCAAACAAGAATATCAAAAATTATATGAAGTCTAAAGGGTTGTTCTAGTGAATGGTGAGATAAGCTCCATACTTACCATACCTTAACAACCAAAGTCTCCGAATTAATTTAGTTCTGAAAGAATATGCTAGTAGATAGTGGGAGATACATCAAACAGAAATAAGGAAATTAATAGCAACAGGGACAAGGGAAACTAATGCTCAATTAAGCACGTTATACATTATCAGCGCAGGGGAAAATATCAATATTTGGCAGACTTTATTATAACACACTAAGAATACATCAGATGACACGTTCTATAGTTATTACAGATCCATCAAATAGTATTTGATTTACAAAGCTACTTCTCCCACGTGGAAATGGAGCCAAATATTTTAGGCAACAGTTACTGTGTTTTAGTCTCAACTGGTTATTGTGTTTTTGTCTCAACAGTTACAGTGAGAAAGATGGAGGAAAACTGAGCTTCACCTTCATGCCTGGTAACGACATTCTTTGCTGCAAAATACCCTTTGACTCACAAATTTGATCAAAACTAGTTCACTTTGGGTGCATCACGATTCCATTAACTCACTATTCACAACTCACTACTATCAATTAACACATGAAAATGAACTAGCTCCTCTACTTGGACAACAATTGACTCAAAAATTTGCAAACAATTGAAATTGAAGTGAGAACAGTAACTTGTGTACCTGGTGACGACGACCAGAGGCATAGACGAAGGTTCGATTGCGTGAGCGAAGAGAGGCCTCCGTTCAAAATCAGATCGTGAGCTAAAGCAAAATCATGAACGTGAAATTTGAGAAAGAGAGAGAAGTGTAATTGCAGAATCAGATCGTTTCGAAGAATGAATGAAGGTAATTGGGGATTAGGGTTCATCGGTGAAATCTGAGAGAGAGAGATAAGTGTAATCAACTAAGAGATGAAGTCACAATAAAACTGGGTAAACAATCGGGTACCCGAATTTGTTTATTGGGTTAAAACTGAATTGGGTTTTTTAAATTAAAATGGGACGGTTCAAATATTAGTTTTAGTAAAGTAGAATTTTTTGTAGTGTGGTACTGGTTTAGTAATGGGTTGGTTTATGATATTTGGTTTTTTTGCACAGCCCTAACCTTCACCATTAAAGATGGCTGGCCTATTGATAGAAGCACCCTCATTCACAAAAGGATTAGACGAAAACATTTTAGTCTCTAGATCTTTGAGAACACTTCCTAAAACCAACTTCGATGCAACTTGTTAGACAAATGACTTCTAACCTAAGAAGGGTGAATTATGTTGGGGTAGTTCTTTTAAAATCTTGACTGAATTTCGTTTTTAGTATTAAGCCTAATACTACTCCCTATTAAAAATCTATACCCTTTAATGCAGAATGATATGAAGGAAATGTATTTATAGTAAATTCAAGTAGAAATTCACAAATATTAAGAAAATAACAAAGCAAAGTAGTTTGATAATCAGGAAAGATGATTTATGAGTCCAAAACTTAAAAAGAATACAATTTAGAAAAGATGACACAAGAGATTTATCACTCTCCACCATCGAGAGCTACATCTAGTCCCCAAAAACCCAAAGGAATTTTGTAACATCCCAAATTTCATGAAAAATCGTTTTATAAGTGAAATTAGAAGTGTAAGAGGTTTTCATAAAAGAAATTAGCTGAAAAGGTGCTTAAAACTGAATTTTGGGGAGTAACTCCGGAGCATTTTCGCTCAAGTGAGAAGGACATCACTTGAGTGAGAATATTAGAAAAAAGGAAGAATTTTGGTAACTGATGTTTTCGCTTGAGCGAGAAACCTCTCGCTCAAGCGAAAACGTTCCAGAGAAGGGGGTGCTCTCTATATGATTCTCACTTAAGCGTGTTTGTCCGAGAGGGAATCTAGAAGGGGGGTTGAATAGATTCACAAAACTTATACCTTTTTACAAATTCAGAAATTGTTTTACCCCTTTCTTTTTGCCTTCAAGATTCTTTCAAGTTGAGTTTTCAAAAGACAAATTTTCAGAGTTAAAAAACAATGTGTAGCGGATCAATATATTGGGGAGGGTAATTGATTACCAAGATTGATTCCTCAAATTTCATAATTCAATATTCAATGTTCAGTTTTCTATAATATCAAGAATCAAATTAGAACTTACAATTCAAGATTAACATTTAGATTAACAAGCCAAGAAACTCAAATCGAAATAGAGTAGGGATAGAGAAAATGACACAATTGTTTATACCGGTTCAACCACAAAAAGGGGCCTACATCCAGTTCAGATTTAGCACACCACTAAACCTGCTTTCACTATAGAATAGATTACGAACACCATGCACATACAATCCTAAAGAAAGACTTACAAACAACAATCACAGGTTTTGACTCTTACACCCCACAAGAGCATGTTCTTTAATGACACCCCGCTATATGAACATCAACCTTATTCATGACACCCCGCCACAAGATTTCAAACAATCTCTATGAACACCCTATTCAAGAGATATCACAATACAGAAAAATTAAGAAAGAACAGAGTTTAGAACAATAACACCTTATTTGTGCAGATAAACTCCATGAATAATATCAAACACTTTCTTCCACTTGTCTAATCTTCTTGAGCAAAGAGTTCTTGGTGCTGCAGAATTTCTGAGTTTTTCTAATATTTCTTGGAGAGATTATCTAAAAGAGATTCTTGTATATTTTTTAAAAAACTTAGCCCTCTCTCTCTCTTTCTCTCTCTTTTTTATTTAGAAAATCATGAGTATAAAACAGTTTTTGTTATTTAGAAACAGAAAAAATCTGTTAAAAATCAGTTACAAACAGTTTAGAAAACGTCCAGAATTATGCAGACTCTATGATAATCAATTACTAGCTTTGGTAATCGATTAAACCAGAGTGAATCAACAAAGAACTCTTCTCAGGTTATGCAGGTAATCGATTAACCTTATTAGGTAATCGATTAAATCGATCATGAACTTGAATTCAAGCAGTTTTCAGCTTTGAGTCAACTTGGGGTCAATTACCAACTTAAGTAATCGATTAAACCAGAGGCAAATTAACACTAAGTTGAGTAATTTAGCTACCAAGCTATCCACACTTGAAAACATAACCATGAACTCAATTTGCACAATGAAAGATCAATCAAGGAAGAATAATCAAACACATACATAATTCCTAATGCTAAAAACAATCAATACCAATGCCACACCTATAGAAACGTGTTTGGCACTGCAAAATGAATTGAAATTGAAACACCTAATTTTTACAACAAAACCAAAACATTCAATGTGTGAGAGACTTAAGGAGTGACTTGTATATTCCATTTGTAGCTTAAGTCCAACAATCTCCCCCTTTTTGGTTTTGATGCGCCAAACACTTTCAATGACAATTAAGGTGAGCACATAGGCAATTGCTATTCCTTCAACCCTAAAAAGAACTTGAAAACACTTGCAAAACAAGTAGGATAAGGCACAATGTATGTGATTGAGATGTATATCAAAGCAAAATATTCTTCAGTTATGAAACATATACAATTTGCATACACATACTTTCCATACATCATTATATCCATATCAACATATCATATCATATCATATCATATCCATATTTTCTTTTCTTCTCCCCCTTTTGGCAAATTAAAACAAAAAATGTATAGAGATAGTGATATAACCAGTGAGACAGAAGTATAACTCTAATAATCATTCACATATGCCACAAATATCATCATTTATCATAGATAAAATAAAGTACATATAATCAAGGTACATACCAAAATAAAGCCAGAATTGTTCAAATTATAGTACCAAATTCAAATGAGATGCAACCTAGATGATGAAAAAACAGAAATTGAAATCCTAAGAACTAGATAATGATCCTAAGCATTCGGAAATGGGACTTGAAGCTCATCCAACCTCTCAGAGATAGTCTCAAGACAATCCTTCAACTCTTTGTAGTTTCTCCACTGAGTTTCTGAAATTTCATTGAGCTTAGCTAGGACCATTTGTTCAAAAGATGTGAGCGACTTAGGTTCAGTCATATCATTGTTTTCTTCATCATTCCTTGAGGCGTTTCCCTCAGTATGCACCTCTTCTTTATTTAGCCAACCTTGCTCTGTTTTAACTAGTTTCATCATTTTCATAGCTTTATCTTTTACATCATGAGCTTCCCTTGTAAGATCTCTTGATTCAGAATTTATATCAACTCCATAGTAATCAAGTATTTTTGAAATAAACACAGCATATGGACACTTGTAATCAACTAGCCTCCTAGTTTTCATCATAGTATTACAAATTACATCCATCCAATTTACTTTCACAGAATTCTTAATTGCACAGATCATCATCATGTCTTCTTCACTAGCTTGAGCATGATTACTCCTCCTAGCAGCAACAATCCATGCTAGAGTGTAGTGAAGCAATCTATCATCTACTTTCATTCTACCAGTGTTAAAAACAAATTTTCTCTTTTTAGTTCTCTTGACAACTTGTTCATCTTTCCAATCATTTGCATTTACTAACATAGACTTGTACAAATCAAGTTTGTTGTATTCAATATTGTGTCTGTTAAAGTCTTCTATACTTATTTTGATACCTTCAGCAGAAATTCCGCCAATACTTCTAAAAATTGACTCATTTAACCAAATTTTTGTTCTCTTTGCTTCAGAAAACAGATTACCTTCATCATCATAATAAAGATTGGAATAAAGCACTTTCACTAAATCAGGGTAGTATTTTCCCTTAAGTTGAACAAACTTGCTAAGACCCTAAGAATCCAAATCATTATGAAAATTAAAGCCATTCTTAGAAAGCCATGGAAAAGAAAGAACCTTAGGTGAGATGATTTCTTTTCCCACGAAGACACTAAAATACGTTGTTGCATGTGGTCTAGAAGAGAACCATGGGTGAGTGTAGTTCAGAGCCCTTGGAGGTGACTCTTGAGCTGGGCGTTTGGAGGATTCGGGTTTCCTGATCGGAGTGAGCTTAGGAGGACAAAATTCCTTTCCTATAACAGTGTGCTTCACTCATTTTCCCCTGTTTCTGCTTGATTCCACCATTGTTGATTGGGAGAAAGTGGTTGATTGAGGATTTGATGAAAATGTGAAAGATTTCTGAGGAGGGTTTTCACTTAGAGTTTCAAAAATGAGTTTGAAGTGAAGATGGAAGGTTTAAAATCTCATTATTGACATCTCTGGAAGTGAATGGAATGCTTCAATGTCGCAGGTAATTGATTACAAGAAGATGGTAATTGATTAAAACAGGAATAGATGCTAGGTGATCATTGTTCGAGCAAGGTAATCAATTAACTTAGAAGGGTAATCGATTAAAGCAGTGAGTTTGTATTTCTGCTGAAATACAAAACTACCTGGTTTAGTTGATTACTTATGCAGGTAATCGATTATCATCTTCCTAATATGCTTGAAAAATGAGTTTTAATGCATTTTAATGAAAAATTTTCATGATGTTATGCTTCTGATGCATGAAATGCACAATCATACACATAATTTCACACAAATTTAAATTAGTAAATAGAGAATTATAGATTAGTTAAGATCATACTCTTTAAGTATACCAATTTCCCTTCTTAGCTTGTAGAACCTTTCTCTTGGCAATGGTTAAGTAAATATATCTGCTAGCTGAGATTCTGTGTCAACAAATTGAATAACACAATCTCCTTTCTCAACATGATCTCTTATGAAGTGATGACGAATTTCAATATGCTTGGTTCTTGAGTGCAAGATTGGATTCTTAGTCAAATTGATTGCATTTGTGTTGTCACAATTCAATGGTATCTTGTCTATATTCACTCCAAAGTCATGTAATTGTTGTTTGAGCCATAATGACTGAGCACAACAACTTCCAGCTGCAATGTATTCTGCCTCAGCTGTTGAGAGTGCTACACATGCTTGTTTCTTACTGTGCCATGATACTAGGCTGTTTCCAAACAAATGACATGTGCCACTTGCACTTTTTCCTGTCAAACTTGGAACCTGCAAAATCAGAGTCAGAATAACCAACAAGTGTAGGATTTGTACCTTTAGGATACCAAAGACCAACGTCTAGAGTTTCCTTGAGGTATTTGAAAATTCTCTTGACATCATTCATGTGTGATTCCTTTGGTGTTACTTGATACCTAGCGCACAAACACACACTAAACATGATATCAGGTCTACTTGCAGTTAAGTACAAAAGTGAACCTATCATCCCTCTATATTTGGTAACGTCTACAGATTTTCCTTGAGCATTTGCATCTAAGTAACAGTTTGTTCGTATTGGTGTATTAGAGCTTTTGCACTTTTCCATTTCAAATTTTTTGATGAGCTCTTTAGTATATTTTGATTGATGTAGGAAAATTCCTTTCTCCATCTGCTTAAATTGCAGTCCAAGAAAGAAGCTTAATTCTCCCATCATTAACATATCAAACTCCCCCTGCATTTTTGAGACAAAGTCATCACCAAGAGAGTAGTTAGATGAACCAAAAATTATATCATCCACATTTACTTGTACAAGAAGAATATCATTGAAAGTTTTCTTAATGAATAAATTTTTGTCTACCTTTCCTCTTTCAAAATTTTGAGATAAGAGAAACTTACTCAATCTTTCATACCATTGTCTAGGAGCTTGCTTAAGTCCATAAAGGGCTTTATTTAGCTGGTAGACATGATTAGGAAATCTATGATCAACAAAACCAGGTGGTTGAGAAACAAATACTTCTTCATCAATGAAACCATTTAAAAAGGCACTTTTCACATCCATTTGGTATAGCTTAAAATCATTTACACATGCAAATGCAAGAAGGAGCCTAACAGCTTGTAATCTAGCAACATGAGCATATATATCACCATAGTCTATACCCTCTTGTTGATTATAGCCCTCAGCTACTAATCTAGCCTTATTTCTAGTTATTGATCCGGTTTCATCAAGTTTGTTTCTAAACACCCATTTTGTACCTATAACATTCATATTTGATTTATAAGACACTAGTTCCCAAACATTGTTTCTTTTAAATTGATTTAACTCATCATGAATGGCCATCATCCAATATTCATCATTTAAAGCATCATACATACAAGATGGTTCAATTTAAGATACAAATGCCATATTTTCACAAAAGAGATTAAGAGAATGTCTAGTAGTTACTCCCTTTTCTATATCACCAAGAATGTTGTCCAAGGAGAGATCACTAGGCTTCCTCCATTTTTTGGGTAATGATTGTACTTCTTTTGGAACTTCAGCTTGCTCATTATTGATGCTGACTTCATCATGAATTGGTGGTATATTTAATGTACCTGCATCTTCTTCATCACATAGAAAGTATCCCTTCTTACAGGGGTTAGATTCATAAAAAACAACATGAATAGATTCTTCTACTGTCAAAGATTTATTATTAAAGACTCTATATGCCTTACTTGATGCAGAATATCCTAAAAACACTCCTTCATCAGCTTTAGCATCAAATTTGCCAATATTATCTTTGTTATTATTCAATATGAAACATTTACACCCAAAAACTTTCAAATGAGAGATATTTGGTTTCTTACCTTTGAAAAGCTCATATAGAGTCATTTTAAGAAAAGGACGAATCAAAAGTTCTATTTAGAACATAGCAAGTAGTGCTCACAACATCAGCCCAAAAATATTTAGGTAAATCATTTTCATTAAGCATTGTTCTTGCTAGTTCAATGAATGATCTATTTTTCCTTTCCACAACTCCATTTTGTTGAGGAGTTCTTGGAGCAGAAAAATTATGATCAATACCATTTTCATCACAAAATTATTCAAATTCATCATTTTGAAATTCTCCTCCATGATCACTTCTCAAAGATTTTATTTTCAAATCTTTCTCATTTTGAATTCTTTTGGCAATTTTGATGAAAACTTTGAAATCATTATTTTTTACAGATAAAAATGCAGTCCAAGTATATCTTGAAAAATCATCAACTATAACCAAGGCATACACACTACCATTTAGACTTATAGTTCTAGAATGACCAAAGAGATTCAAGAGGTTTAAAGGTAGAAATAGTTTTTATTGATTTAAAAGAAGCTCTATATTGTTTTCCCTTTTGACATGCATCACATATTCCTTCTTTAGGTAGACCTTTAACAAGTTTCTTTGATGCAAGCCTATTCAATTGTTCAAGGTTAATATGTGCAATCCGCCTAAGCCAAAGCCAAGACAAATCACCTCTTGATGTTAAACATGCAATGTTTGATGAGGAATGATTAATGTCAAGCACATAGATGTTATTAATTCTCCTACCAACAAACATTATATTTTCAAATGCATCATATATTGTACAACATTCATGATTAAAGGAAATCTTATAATTTTTAACACAATTGACTAATGCTCAACAAATTAAACTTTAGATAATCAACAAACAGAACATCATTAATTATACTGGAAGAATTGTTATTGATACTTCCAATACCAAGAATGCGACCTCTATTATTGTCACCATAAGTCACATAGCCTCCTTCTCTTGCTTGTAGAGAGACAAATTTGCTCTTGTCTCCTATCATGTGCCTAGAGCATCCACTATCCAAGTTCCATAGGGTTTGCCTTGCCTTTAGGTACACCTACAAAACAAACAATGATTTATTTTGGTACCCAAATGGATTTGGGTCCATTTGGATTAGTAACACCACTTGTTCCTTTGGGAATCCACAAGTATTTCCCACTAGGAACTCCAAATTTCTTAATCATGCAACTATAGGAAGTATGACCTTTGTAAGAACAATAATTGCAAGTAATTAAGGGTGTACTAGAAGCTTTTCTAAAATTGAAGAAATTTTTAAGAGACTTTTGCTTCTTATCACAACTATAACCAATTCCAGCTTTATCAACCTTGCATTTTTGTATACCCAAAAGAGCATCAAGGTTAGCTCTTCCCATTGTGAATCTAGATAATACTTTAGTAAGGTAAGTAATTTTAGATTCAAGCATTATACAAGTTTCACAATCGGAAGTGGAAACTATATTACAAGAAGAAGTATTTTTCAAATTTACATTTTCACTTTTCAAAGCATCAATTTCCTTTTGTAAATCATTTACTCTAGCTTCTAACCACTTTATTTTCTTTTTATAAACATTATTAAGGAAACTCAATTTCTTAGCTTCTTCATGCAATTCAATAAAAGCATATTGTAATTGATCATAATTGGTATCAATTGAACAGTCAGAATCACTTACCTCACTTTCGAAATCAGTCTTTGTCATAAGGCAAATGTTTGCTTCTTGATCACTTTCACTTTCACTTGATGTGGTTGAGGCATTGTCTTCCCATGTAATGTAAGTCTTTTTCCTTCTGTTTCTGAATTTTGATTTTGACTCATCATTGCCTTGCTTTTTGCTAAGTTAAGACAATCTGCCTTTATATGACCAGTTCTGCCACATTCAAAACAAGTGAATTTAGGTGAGAAGGATTCAACTTTCTTTGACTGTTTCCTTCCTTGGAATTGCTTGCTCTTGCCATTTTTATTCTTCAAAAATTTTCTGAACTTCCTTACCATCAAATTCAGATTTTCTGGTTCAGAGGCTTCATTACCAGGGCTATCATCAATACTTGACTGCTCATTAGTTTTTAGAGCTAATCCTTTGACTTTATTATCTTTTTGTTCTTCTTCCACCATCCTATTCATACCCATCTTATACTCTCTCAATTTCCCAAATAATTATGCACTTGTCATGACTGCCAAATTTTTTGATTCGGTAATTGATGTCACAGTTGGCTGCCACTTTCTGTTTAGAGACTTGAGGATTTTCACATTCAGCTCCTCTTCATCAAAAACTTTTCCAAGACCCTTAAGATGATTGACAATGTGTGTTAATCTTTTTTGTACATCCATAATGGTTTCTCCTTGTGCCATCCGGAACATTTCATACTCTTGAATCAGTGTATTCTTTCTCGCTCTTCTAACTTCAGGTGTTCCTTCATGTGTCACTTGAATTAAATCACACTCCTTTTTGGCTGTTTTGCATGTAGAATTTCTGAAAAATTCATCACTATTCAAAGCAGAATGTATGATATTTAAAGCTTTAGAATCATTTTTAGCACGCTTAATCTCATCTTGATTCCATAGTTCAAAATATTTTTCTGATATTGAATCATTTATCACCTGAGTAGGAACCTTGTAATCAGTTACCGCAGCTTGCCAAATGCCTCTACTAAGAGACTCCATAAAATTTTTCATTCTAACTTTCCAAAATGGATAGTTATCTCCACAAGAGAGAGGTGGTCTATTAATTGAAGCACCTTCAGCAAATGGCAATTGATTCCCTGTCATTTTTGCAAACAATTTGCTAAAACCTTGAATAACTCTCAAGATTCCAGCTCTGATGCCAATTGTTAGTCCCAGAGGGAATCAAGAAGGGGGTTGAATAGATTCACAAAACTTACACCTTTTTACAAATTCAGAAATTGTTTTACCCCTTTCTTTTTGCCTTCAAGATTCTTTCAAATTGAGTTTTCAAAAGGTAAATTTTCAGAGTTCAAAAACAATGTGCAGCGGGTCAATATATTGGAGAGGGTAATTGATTACCAAGATTGATTCCTCAAATTTCATAATTCAATATTCAATGTTCAATTTTCTATAATATCAAGAATCAAATTAGAACTTACAATTCAAGATTAACAATCAAATTAACAAGCCAAGAAACTTAATTCGAAATAGAGTAGGGATAGAGAAAATGACACAATTGTTTATACCGATTCAGCCACAAAAAAGGGCCTACATCCAGTTTAGATTTAGCACACCACTAAACCTGCTTTCACTATAGAATTGTTTACAAACATCATGCACATACAATCCTAAAGAAAGACTTACAAACAACAATCAAAGGTTTGATTCTTGCACCCCACAAGAGCATGTTCTTCAACGACACCCCACCATATGAACATCAACCTTACTCATGACACCCCGTCACAAGATTTCAGACAATCTCTATGAACACCCTATTCAAGAGATATTACAATACAGAAAAATTAAGAAAGAACAGAGTTTAGAACAATAACACCTTGTTTGTGCAGATAAACTCCATGAATAATATCAAACACTTTCTTCCATTTGTCTAATCTTCTTGAGCAAAGAGTTCTTGGTGTTGCAGAATTTCTGAGTTTTTCTAATGATTTCTTGGAGAGATTTTCTAAAAGAGATTCTTGTGTATTTTTGGAAAACTTAGCTCTCTATTTTTTTATTTCGAAAATCATGAGTATAAAATAGTTTTTGTTATTTAGAAACAGAAAAAATCTGTTAAAAATCAGTTACAAATAGTTTAGAAAATTTCCAAAATTATGTACACTCTGTGGTAATCGATTACTAGCTTTGGTAATCGATTAAACTAGAGCGAATCAACAAAGAACTCTTCTCAGGTTATGCAGGCAATCGATTAAACATATCAGGTAATCAATTAAATCGATCCTGAACTTGAATTCAAGCAGTTTTCAGCTTTGAGTCAACTTGGGGTCAATTACTAACTTAAGTAATCGATTAAACCAGAGGCAAATCAACACTAAGTTGAGTAATTTAGCTATCAAGCTATCCAAACTTGAAAACATAACCATGAACTCAATTTTCACAATGAAAGATCAATCAAGGAAGAATAATGTTGAGATCTTGGCAAGTGTACCGGTATCGCAGCAGTATAATAGTTTAAAAGTAAGGGTTGTCGTACCCACAAGGAACGGTACAATTTCAAATTCTTAGTTACAATCTAATTGAGGGGTTTTTGTTTTGGAAATTTTTGGGTTTAAGATTGCTGAAATTAAAATACTGAAAATAAATTGCAGAAAATAAAGATAAATTGGATATCCAAAACAAATCTGCAAAGGAGAAATTAATGATGAGAAAACTAGGATTGAAATCTGTCTATCGCACCCTTCTCATATTTTGAAATCTTCGAAATTTGGGGATTTGATTTATAAAAATTGAACCACAAATTAAAGTGATTTCACAAAGGTCTCCACAAATATGAAATACTCAGAAACAATCTACCCTGGTCTCCATAGTCGTAAATTGCCCCGGATTAAAAATCTATTTGTTAAAGCTATCAATTCATCATGGTCTCCACAGTGATGAATTGAGTGTTTTCACCAATCAGAATTCAAGATCCCTATCTCTAGGCTCCCAAGAACTCGCTACTGATTTCATAAAACCACTTCTCAGTGCGCCACATAAAATCATATTATAACTCCGGCACAAAGGTAGAAGCTAAGCATTAAGAACAGAATAAAAACACCAACTTTATAAAACAGGGATTCCTAAATAACAAATATTCAAAATACAATATGGGATTGAATCGACATCATTCAATCCTAAAGAAAGGTTTAGCTACACATGGTGGCCATTACAAACCCAAATAGATGAGAGGTTGAATACACAAACGAGACTGTCACCCTCTTTGCAATCTCCCTCTTTCTCCACTATGGCTTCCTAGAGACTGTCACTCTCTTGGCTTTCAAGGATTCTCAATCAAGAACTCTCCTATTGCGGCTTTGAATTTTATTCTCCGTGATAACCAGAGTAATCTTTGTATTTCACTCATAACTCCAGGTATATCTCGAATGGTGGCTCTTGGCGTCCTTTTATAACCATCTGATGCGCTTTTGAGACTTTGCTTGAGGCCCATTAAAAATTAGGTTTCGTGTTCCTGCGCTCAGATCTGCACTCAGCGCAAGTGAAGCGCAGGAAACAGTGTTGAATTTCATTTCTGCGCTCCACTTGCACTAGCGCAGGTGGAGCGCAGATCTCCGTATCTGCTTTCCTGATTTTCCTTTTTTTGAGCTTATCTTGTGATGTTCCTATCCTTATCTGCTGCTATCTCGATCCTGTATTTGAATTTAGCATTTTATCTGCAAAAATCAACAGAATCTTTATCAAAGTAGCTGCTGATCCTATCCTTATCTGCTGTTATCTTGATGCTTTATTTGAATTTAGCATTTTGTCTGCAAAAATCAACAAAATCTTTATCAAAATAGCATCAAATTCAAATTTGAATTAAATAATCACAAGAACTACATTTTAAACAAAAAATAGATAAATTGGGGTATAAATTCAACATTTTGCTCTCAATAAGTGTTGTAATATTATAGGAATTTAACGCCAATTTAACACTTAACAAATAATCAAACACATACATAATGCCTAATGCTAAAAAAATCAATACAAGTGCTACACCTATAGAAACGTGTTTAGCACTGCAAAATGAATTGAAATTGAAGCACCTACTTTCTACAACAAAACAAAAACATTCAATGTGTGAGAGACTTGAGGAGTGACTTGTATATTCCATTTGTTGCTTAAGTCCAACAAAGCAAGGAGATTCTTGCTTGAGCGAGAATGGTGCAAGGGAGGGGTTCTCTTTGGAAAATTTTCGCTCAAGCGAGGGGACTCTTGCTTGAGTGAGAAAAGTCTAGAGAGGGTCTGCTATCTGGAGAATTTTCGCTCTAGCGAGAAGGTTCTCGCTTGAACGAGAGGGATGAGAAGGTGACTTACTCATTCACACACCCCACCACCTCTTCCGCCTTGCCTCTTGAGATGATTCCAAGTGAGTATATAGCTCACACTCTCTCATAACATCTTTTGTATGGTCCCCTATGATCCCCATTCTTCCTTTCCCTCTTCTTTATCTTGTGATTGATTTGCTTGAATGTATTGTCCTTTATTATGCCTATTTGTATGGTTGGAAATTTCTAGGAGCATGAATTAGGGTTTATCCTTATTTAGGGCTTTGCCCATAGCCATGTTATTGCTATAATGTTTCATGAATCAAGCTACATTGGTTGTAAATGAGTAATACTCTTGGGTTTCGGCCCCAGCTATCAAGAAAATGAATTTGGGTTTAAGCCTCAGTTAAAATATAAGTGTTTTGGGTTTCGACCCCCAGTTTAAATTTAGGTTTCGGCTCCCAGTTAAAACATGGGCTTCAGCCCCAAGTAATGGCGGGTATTAGTCCCCAAGGGAGATGTTCCTTGTAGTCTAAGCTTAGGTCTAGCCCCGACGAAAGTGATAAGACCCCGTCTTCCGGGAAATACAGGTTATGCATATTATGTATTGTTATGAGTTGAGAATTAGCCAGTTATGTATGTTGATGAATTACAATTATTGCATAGCATATGCGTGTTTCCCTACACTGCCTGCATGCATAGTTATGCTCACTGAGGCACTAGTCTCACCACATGTTTGTGGCTATATTTTTAGATGCACAAGGTCCCCCCCCCCCCGGGATGGCCGTTGAGGGAGTCGGCGTTGTAGAGATTTGATGTAATTTTTTATAGCTCAGTACATTTGATGTTTTGATTATTTAGTATATTGTTATGTATTCTTTTAAGGGATACCATTGTACATGTGTAGCCTTTCCTGAGCATTTCTTTTTGTTGAGAGCACATGTATGTTAGTATCTCACCCATGTTAAGTATACAATATTCCGATTATGCTTATGTACATGTTGGATTACATAAGCAAAATCATGTATGTTTATTGATATTCTTAATGTCGCGAAAAAAATTCCCTAAAGGGGGCTTATGCCTCCAATGGGCATAAATCCTAGGTTTTCAGAATTAGGACGTTACATTATAGTACGAGAATAGTTCATTCCAATTGGACTATGGTTAGCTTAGTGTTTGTTGTGATTTTTAGTAAAAGATTCCTATGAATCAATCTGGTACTAGAATCAAGTCCTCTTGGTAGGTTCTATAATAATTAAGTGCAATAAGAAGTAGAAGTAGGAAAAAGAAGGAGAATTAACAATAAAAATAAATAAGAAACTGTAGATTGAAAGTAAAATAGCATTTAAATGACGAATCTCAAACTGAACATACTTTTAGAATCTTCTCAAGATAGCAAGTAGTCAGTGAATGTGTATAGGCAATATGCTTTTTCGAGTAAAATCTAAATATGCAGAGTGAAATTGTGTTTTTTGACTTATAACTTGACCTATTTATAGACTTTCCTAATCTAATGGTAAACTGATTTACAACAGACACGTAAGATGTCTTTCTAACTTCCTAATCTTTGAACAAACAGGTGTCTTCATTCCATTGGATGTCTGCCACGTGTCTATCTTCAAATTCATTCTGACTTAGATCTTTAATGTGATGTTTTCTCAAACTTCTTTAAGAATAGACTAAGTATCAAATTTTTGACTATTTGATCCTCTTTTTGAATTCTTATTTGAAAAATACAGCAGAATAGTTTGTATCAAAATGCCTCTGAAAACTTCCAATTTTCTCAAATCTTTGCTTATGAAAAACTAAGTCTGATGAAACTCTTGTCTAAAATATGTTTATCTTTTTCGAATCCTTCCAACCAATTTACCTTCCAGAAAACTTCTTTTACTTTTCTAATCATTTCTTTTGAATAAGTAAGAAGACAGAATCCATCTTTATCAGATAAAACATGAGGTTTACCTTTCATACATGAAGTTCGAATTCTTTAGGATGATGTTGTCCCATATATCCGAATTACTGATGATCATTTTCTCTGATAAAATTCCATGATAATATCTCCTTCCTTATGGTTTTATTCAAAAAAAAATCAAAGAATAGATGTTCTCTCTTTACTTGATTTTTCTAAGAAAGTTATACTTCTTTGTTGCATATCATTTTCAAATTTCCATTTGAAAAAGATGCCAAAAAATGACAAAGATGCTATTAGTTTTAACTTACTTGAATTTGAAAACAACATGCCCCTCAGATTGATGAATCATTTTTCGAATTCTTCCAACAGAAGAGGTATTATCAGATACAAAACACTTAGTGAAATTTTCACTACCAACACTTAGTTGTTTGAAATTATCTGTAATCTTAGATGCATTATTATGAAATGTGGAGACTGGTCACCTCAATGTTTTATTAATGATGTGTATATGATTATGGCTAGTGGACGACGTGGTCGACCCCGTGGCACACTGCCACCCGTTCAGAACCCCGACCTCATCGCGACAACCCTTCAGATGCTGATGACAGCTATTGGGGAGCAAGCTGCCACCAATGCAGCTATTCTCCAAGAGCTATGTGCACGTCCGAGGGAGACGCCTCCACCACCACCAGTTGTGATCATGGACCCATTTGTCCAAGGCCTAGCAGAGTTCTGGAAACACCACCCTCCATCATTTTCTGGAGCCTATGACCCTGAGGCGACTGATGCATGGCTCAACACCATGAGTAAGATCTTCGAGGTGATGGGTTGCACTGATGAGTTCAAGGTGCGGTTTGACTCTTGATGGCTTGAGCGGTGGAGTAAGGCTGAGCAAGGTCCTTCTAGAGTTGCACGAGATGATCTTCTCCATGTATTAGATTAACTCTGGAGATGAGCAACAATAAAATATGGTGTATGGTGGAGGATTTGTGGTAGCTGTCAACTTCTTCTCTTCTAAGCTCTCACTCAAAATTCTTCTCTAATTTTATTTTTTTAAAAGAAGCTCAACTCGTTCGGTCCATAAAGAAGGCGAGTTTCCGATTTTCTTAAGACCCGATTGAGTCGAACAGGCTTCCACCGGTTCAGATACATTTTCGATTTGAAATGTTGCTCGAACTGGCCATACCACTGGTGCCAGTCCTCGCCGATTTTTACAACACTGAGAAAAACTCATGACAGTAGAATAAATGTTTATGATGCAAAAAATAAGAAGTTCATAACATAAGGGAAACAAATTATGACATAAGACTGTGGGAGTTAAAACATGAGAATTAAGAGTTATAATCCAAGGCTAAAATAATTATGATATTGTTGGTATTCGAATTTCAAGTGCTTCGAATTTCATAAGGTTATAAGTCTTTTTCAAATTTCAAGTTCACAGATAAGAAATAGAAGTTCGAAATTCAAGTATGTTGATAAACTCGAAAAGGATTTCTAGTATCCAGAAAATAAAGGACTTCTAGTATCCAAAAAGAAAAGGATAGTTCTTTTATTTATTCATAATCCAAGTTCGAATTACATAGAGATCGAATACATTGAAAATACATCTTAGAAAAGAAACTATCATAAACTGCAGAAGGTACTTGACTCCTGCCTCCCAGACCTCTTTTTCTTCTTCCTCCTCCACAAGCTTTGATTGAGCCAAGGCAAAAGTATTATTTTGACATGATTGCGTAGCCCTTGGTGCATGGGGTGATAAAAAAGATAGCCTGGGAAAGTAATAAAGAAGATTCATTTATTATATAAATGAACCTTTAATTGGATACTACGTTCAACCTAAAAAGAAATTTTCAAAAAGAAAGGTTGAAAAAGCTTAAAGCTTTGGCTACTTCGTCAACCTTATAAAAAATGAAATCATTTAAGATTGGGTTGAACGCAGTAGCCAAAGGCATAAAATCTTCCATATTTTTTAAGGAATTAGAAGAGAAGAAGAGGACAAATGAGAAGGGATGAAAGAAACGTCCAAATGAAGTTCCTATTTATAGGAGCAAAAGGAATGAAGGTTCATAAATGAGCCTCTTCACTCGTCCAATAAGAAGAACCATCATAATGAGGTTGAGTGGACGGTGGACGGTTGTCTTCATGACCTTTGGTTCATCCAGGCAAAAATTGACACGTGGCACACATTGAAGCACAACTAAACTTCGAAATCAAGAATCATTCAGTGAGTCAAATGTTAACAGAAAAAAGCTAAGTGTTGAAGAAGGTAGAAGAAGAGTTCGATTAGAACAAGTAAGAAGATCGAAAATGAAGAGTTCGAGATATCGAAAGGAATTTTCGATTCTGACAAATAAGGAAATCAAAAGAAAGAGTTCGAGAAATCGAAGAAGCAAGTTTTCGATTTTACAGAAGAGATAAATAAAAAACAAGGTGGATAAAGACTTAGAAGATTTCTGAACCAAGAAGGAATTTGTTCGAGCAAATAGAAAGACAAGAAAAGCAGTTAATAGAAGTTACTGAAGTTTGTTGATCAAAGAACATATGTCAACATCTTAGTGGAGCACTTGTAAAAGTTCAAAAGAGGCGGAGCAGTTTTTTGCTGTTAGAAGACGTGGCAGACATGCATGCTGCCAACACATAGAAATAGATGATGTGTCAAATGTAAATTAGTTAGCCGTTAGGATGGAAAACTATAAATAGGTGTACTTTCCCTGTAATAGGGGTTGGAAAATCATTTGTACAAACACTCTGAAACACCTATACGTCCATCCTGTCAATGACTACAAAGGTTACAAGGAGTGCTAGTATATATGTGAATTCCTTCCGCTTTTAATCAATGCAATTGTTTTTACTTGTTCTTACTTTGATCTTTATTTCTCATTTCCAGTATCTTTTCTTGTTTCTTTTACTTTGTTCTTCAATTTACTTTTAATGCGTTTTTCTTTCTTTCTTTCTTTCTTTCTTTTAAATTTCCGTTCTTACTTCTTTGCAATTTTGTTCTTTTTGATTTTCAAAATTTCAACTTAGAACTTTATTTGATAAAATTCTGAATCAATTTGTTCTAACTTTTAAGAAACAAGTTCTTTTGAAATTCTACAAATTTGAACACTGTAAACCTACTTTTTAAAAGAGTCCCGTAAGAGGACCTGATTCTAGTCCCCAGATTGTTCTTAGAATCAAAGTGATTAAAAGTAATTTTTTGAGATTGACTTTTATCACCACAAACAGATATAAAATTTAAAATACTTATAATAGACTAAATTGAAATGTTTATAACAAGAGGAAAATAGTTCATAACTTGAAATTGGGATGTTATTAACACGTGAAGAAAATAGTTCATAAACTTAATTTGAAATGCTTATAACTTACGAGGAAAGGTTTGTGACCCATAGGAGGAGAGTTATATCATAAATGTTTGTTACACATCAAAGAAGAAATTACAATAAGAAACAAAAGAGTTTATAACTCATTAAGGAAGATTTTATAAAAGAGGTCAAAAATCTTTATAACTTGAGAAAAAAAGGTTTATAACCTAGAATAGAAATGTCAGTAGCTAACCCATGAAGCATGTATATAAAAGACCTCATATTCTAAGTGATTGTGAAGCATGTTTCTTATTGATATGCACTGTTAGAATAATATTAAAGATCTTGAATTCTAAGTGGTTATGATGCATGTTGGTGAATATTATGAACTATGGAAAGCCTTAAAGTATAAGGGAAGTTCTGTCAGATTCTTGAGAGAAATGGATTGTGATTCTAGCCTTTGTGCCTTGGTTATTATGGCCTTTGATGTACCATGAGAATCCCACAATGTGATGTTTGGGCAAGGGCCTATTGTTTGTGTGATCGTGAATCATGGCATTGTTCATAGGGAAGCTACAATAAGGTACAATTGCGATATGCTCGGAGGGGAGGCACTGGTGTGCCTTGAGGGTGTACTTGGTGGGGAAATATGTTGCCATGGTCCAATGCGTAGCCTGGAGTCGGAGCGAGTACCGAGCGACATCGACCACCCTAATGATCCCCTGTCCATAATAAGGATCAGTGGAGATTTTTTTGCCCCTAAATCTTGCAAGTAATAGATATTGTGTACTTGGTCTCTCTTTGAGTTGGCGATGGAAGAACTCTAACTCCCGATCGCTTCACCCAATCATTGTTTGGATCAGTATATTGATATTGGTATTGCTGAAGATATTAGTATCAACATATTAAAAGGTGTTGACACTGGTATTGTTGAAGATACTAATATTAATATGTTGAAATGTTTGGAGGTGCACCTTAGGATCATTATTAAGTCTGCATTCTCATGCCATCGGTAACATTGTGTCTAAGAGTTTTTGCATTGCTTGTATTGACTGTTTTGAGGATTTGGATGTGGAATGAAGTTCTTGTGATTTATCTTCCTTATTGTTTATATATGTCTTAATGATTATATGATTAATTGTCTGCCTTAACTCACATGTTGCTTTCTGCTAGTATGATTTTTCAATACTTTCTCTCACCTTTTTTGTTGTTTGTCTTCTTGTTATTTGTTGTCACACTAGATGAATGCACTAGTGGAAACCCTATCTCATTAAAATGGACTGCGACTTGGGCCGAGGTGGAAAATCTTGTATCAAGTTAAGCTGGATCATGTTTATGTCAAGAGTCCTTATTTCTAATTCTTGAGTCTTGTATATAAGAGTGTTTTCATTTGAATTGTATGTAGAAACACAGGGAAACACTAAAAGGGGGGGTTGAATAGTGTTTCTTAATAATTTATGGAAGCTTTTCCCAAACGATTAAGTTTAAAGCAGTTTCAGACAGGTTTAGAAAGTTGTCTGAAGTTAAGAAGACTTCTGAAAGTAATTTTAAATAGGTTTTCTTGCTTCTTTTAAAATTATTGAAACAATCTTCAATACCCTTGGGTTTGTATAAATAAATTGACAAGAGATAAGGGATAGAAGACTTAGCCAAGAAATTTATCCTGGTTCACCCACTAACACAGTGAGCTACGTCCAGTCCCAATGGCAAACAACCACTGGATTTCCACTATATGAATATTCAGATTACAAGCTCAAATATGAGTACAGTCTCTCCAGACACAACGAGTACAGTCTCTCCAGACACCACGAGTACAGTCTCTCCAGACACAACGAGTACAGTCTCTCCAGACACCATCAAGTATTCTTTTCAGTCTAGCCTCTCCAGGCTCTTCAACTAAGTATTCTTTATCAGTCTAGCCTCTCCAGGCTCTTCAACTAAGTATTCTTTATCAGTCTAGCCTCTCCAGGCTCTTCAACTAAGTATTCTTTTTCTGTCTAGCCTCTCCAGGCTCTTCAACTAAGTATTCTTTGTTTCAGACAAGCCTCTCCAGGCTCAATATGCAGTACTACAACGAAATGTGTCTAAGCTTTTGAACTACACAAGTTTCAAGCTTAAGCAGACACATTGCACAATAATAACTGAGGTATACTCAGGATATACAGATGATGTGCAAAGAAGATGAATCAGAGAGTTTTTTCTAAGTAAAGCTCGCAGCGGAATATCTCTTAGGCTTTCTTGCAATAATTTCTCTATATGTCTCTATCTTTGATGGTCTTCATGGAGGGGTATTTATAACCAATCTTTAATCCGTTGAAATACCACTATTTAGAGATAGCATTAAATGCTATTTGATCCGTTATGAGACATGCTTATGAGAGCTCTGATATTTCTGACACGGTACAAGGTTGCTCCTGCCATAAAGCTGCTACATATGTTGCTGCAGAGGTTGCGTTGCAGGCTGCGTTGCAGATATTTCCTCAGTGGTGTATGAAATTCAAAAATACCAGGAAAGATCTCTGTGTTCCTTGCTAAAAACGTGTTACGTGCAGCAGAGGTTCAGAAAAGTCTTCACAAGCTTCAGCAAAGGGTGCCACGTCATTAATGAGACTTTAGACAGCTTCAACACTTCAGACGGGTAGTGCACTTCAGACGGCTTCAACGCTTCAGACGTGTTGAACCTTCAGAAGGCTTAACTCCTCAGACAGGTTGAAAGCACTTCACATAGTCTTTATATAAGTATATAGTGGCTTGCTGAAATCATAGATAAATCATTAAAACATATATGTATCTATGATAAATATTTTAACTCAAATTTGTTAAGCATTAAAACTTGGGAATTGAGCTGTCTTAAACATCATATTTTCTCTTATGATATTTTTGAGACTCAACATTCTCCCCCTTTTTAATGATGACAAATTTGTTTAAAATACATAAATCTGAAAGGAGTTTTAAAGATAAAAGAATAGATAGCTCCCCCTCAGATGGTGATCTCTTAAACGTATTTACTCCCCCTGAGTCCTGTGATCACTTCAGATTCAGATTTTGTTAGTTTAATACTCCCCCTTTTGTCATCAATCAAAAGGGAATTCCAGAGCATAACAACAACAACAATCATAGCAAAATCATGAAATATGAAAGAAAACAGCAAACATAAACACATCATGATGTGAGACACGGATAGTAATAATCAAAATGTTTAAAAAATTTATCACTTAGTAGAAATAAACATGAGACATGGATACACATCACTGACTACCCATCCTTCCTCAGCAAAGCTTCTTTCATGAAGGAAATCAGCTCATCTTTGGCCTTGTCAATCTGAGAGATGAGAGCAGCTTCATGTCCTCTTGGCCACTTCTAATCTGCTGTTGCTCTTGAAGAATCTTATCTTGTTTAGCAATGAGATCAACATTCTTTTTCTCTAGCTTCTCTATCTTCAGCCTGAGCTTTCTGTTTTCTTCTTCAGGATCAGGTGGTGCTTCATAAAGAATAATCTGGATGTGTCTGCACACAAATCTCAGCACATCAAAACCTGGAAGCAAACCATACTCATGTGGATGATACACTGGAAGCAAACCAGTCGTCATGAAATGATTCAGACAGAGGTGGGAAATGGTCTCTGATGTAATGATATTTCACATTTATGAATTTCCCATGCCCTATGATAGAATCAGCATCTGGTCCAGTTGACCAAGAAGAGGATCCAACATCCTCTCTGATCTTCCAGTAAGATGACCAGACTCTGTCTCTCAAACTGTGATCCATGCCTCCTCCTTGTCTCTTGATCGTTGCTGGTAGCTCATTCCATTCGCTTGGAGTCAGAGGCTTGAAGGGAACAGGATAGGCCTTAGGTTCCTTGAGCTTATCAGCAGGGCCTTCCTTCAGAGGGTACCTAGGAACAATTCTATCAGGTTGCACTAGAATCTTGGTGGTTGGCCTGATGGAAAATGTTTTAGGGGGCCTGTATCCTTTCATGCCAAAAGACTTCAGATAATCCCTTTCAAAGAGTTCACCTTCTGTGCATAGATGCCTGACAAAACACCAGTCTTCATTACTCATCTTCAGACAATCAATATCAGAAAAGGGATCAAGTGGAGCCCACTTGTGAGCAGGTGGTACCACACTCTTTCTTATCTTCTCAAGTTGCCCTGAGTACATCTGATCTAAGCTTCCTTGATACTTTATTCTTTCAGCATCTGAAGTATGTTTGACTAGCCCATGGTGCAGAGAGATAGGGGGTGTATCTCTGAAATATTGCAGCTCTTCATAGAGGTTTGGAAACTTGGGAACCCTTTCCCTCTCAAAGAAAGGTCCTTCATACCTCTTATGGGGCACTTCAGCTTCTTCATCATACTGATGTTGAGTGAAAGGAAATGCATAAGGATCAAAAGTGGGTTTTGTGAAGAAATCCCTACTTTTAGGTCCTAGTCTAATGTGTTCAGGCAGCATACTCCCTTTCCACACCTTTGAGCTTTCTTCTTGCTGAATCTCGACAATGGGATCTTCAGATTGTGTTGACTCTGAAGATGATGATGATGATGAAGATGGTGGTGATGATTGAGGTGATGATGGTGATGGTGATGCTGCTTCTTCTTCCTTTTCTATAGGTTGCCTTTCTTCTTCTTCTTTCTTCTATTGTTTCTTTTCAGGTGAGGAATGAGGTGATGGAGTCACATTGTCAAACCTCACCCTTGGTCTTTTCACAGGGGGTTTGACCTTCTCAGGTTCAGACACCTTCTCCCTTTCAGCTTGTTTTTCTTCTCTTTTCTTCTTGAAATAGAGATTGACCTTTACGAAGTTCTGGTACTTGCTAGCTTCATCCATAGCTTCCATTTGGCTAGCAATGCTCCTTGTAACCCTAGTAGTGGGTTCAGGAGCTGTCTCAAGAATCTTGCTCTTGGTTCTCCTCCTTTGCTGAACCCTAGACCTCTTTCTCTTCTTATTACTTTGAGCCAAGGTAGCTTGCCTTTCATCTTCTGCCACGGCTAGCTGAGAGGCCACAGCAATAGCATAGTCTGTCTTCTCTTGCTCAGCCTTCATATCCAATTCTTCTTGTTCTAAGGCAGTAGCTATGGCTACCACTTGAATCAACTCTGGATCAGAGGGGCAAGCTGCCAATGGTGAAGCTGCTACAAACTTCAAGATCAGCAAGGTTAGCAATCTCTTCCTCATGAGCCTTTCCTTCTATGTCAGAAGTAGGCTTGAGAGGTTTTGTGCCTTCAGAAGCCTGACCCACTATTTCAAATGGCTTTTGTAAAGCCTTCTGAACAGGTTCAGATGCCTGAGTGTGCAGAGTAGAAGCTGCTGAAGATACCTTTGCTGCACTCCTCACAGGGAGCTTCTTCTGCTTAGATTGAGGGGATGGTTTGGAGGCCATGAACTCTCCTTTTCTGATGTCCCCTTGAAGCTCTTGTTCAACAATCTCTAATGTGCTTCCTCTTCTTGAGGCCTTCTCCATGAGGACACTCTCCTTCAGAGTAGGAGATGGAGGTCTTGGAGTGAGAGGGTTCTTCAGGTTCATGCTCTTTAGATTCGACTCACCAAAGAATGCGGGTGACTTGTGATCAAACAATCTTTCAATAGGTACTTTAAAGTGCAAGAGTACCTTTGTAATGAGAGTGTTGTGAGGTAGATTTGCACCAGAGTCTCTAATCTTCTTCTGCATGTGGAACATGATGATGCTGGGAAGATTGAATTTCTTCTTCTACAGCAAGTGAATCATGCAGAATCTCTCCAATTCAGACCCGTGGTTTCTGCTTCCACTCCTAGGGATTATGGAGCACCCTAAGATGGAGTGAAGTACTCTGACCTTATCCAGCAAGAACTTAGAATAAGGAGTCTTGGGTTCTTCTGTACCGTACAACATCTTTGTGTACTTCTTTTGCCCACCGTTCCTAAACTCCCATCCAGGAGTAAAGGTTTCTCCTTCAGCCTTGACCTGGCGATGGTGGGAGGAGAGAATCCCTTCATCAACAAAAATAGGGACTCCTAGAACAGTGGCCTTGATGCTTTCATATACTCCCTTGGAGTTAGAGATTCCTCTAGCTGAAGCCCAAAAATCTATGACACTCTGCTCGTGCCATGAACAGTAGATGTTGTCAAAGAATGGAGTCCAGCCAGCAGCATCAAATTCCTCAACCAAATCCATACCAAGATTTCGAAGCTCTTCAAGGTCCACACCTTTCGATCTGACCACATTTCCACCGGAGCTGGAAGACTTCTTTGGTGCCATTGATGAGTTGCATAAAACTTGATAGAAAACGGTTGCTAGAGAGAAAAAGAAGTTCAAACAGTGCTGAGAAAAAATGTAAGACTTCCTCGACACTCTTACTCCTGCGTTTATAGACCCACGATGCAATGATGGCCTGTACCGGCTGCGTGGACATTGGGTATCTGCGAAGTGGAAGAGACAAAATAAATGGAATTCAAACCGTCTCAGATAGCCACGTCAGCAAATCATTTCAGACAAGTGAGAAATTTCAGACACACATATGAAATTTCAGAAACCCTAAAATTTCAGACATGTCACAATTTCAGACACCCTGGAATTTCAGATGCTCTTAACATATCAGACAGTATCATACACAATCAATTATTAGAAAATGCATGTATGTTTAAATTATTGCGTATGAACTTAAATCTATCTTCAGTCAGGGGTTTTGTGAATATATCTGCCCTTTGATGCTCTGTGTCAATGAACTGAATATCAAAAACACCATTCTGAACATAGTCTCTAATAAAATGATGCTTGATTCTATATGCTTAGCCCTAGAGTGTTGGATAGGATTTTTAGATAATTAATTGCACTTGTATTATCACACAAAACAGGTATAGCAGAGATAGGAATAGTAAAGTCCTCAAGCTGATATTTCACCCATAGCAGTTGTGAACAACAACTGGCTGTTGAGATGTATTTGTGAAGTCTATTAATCAGTTTGAGCATTCAAACTTGACTCAAAGACTTAATATCCTTTAGTTTTAATGATTAACAAATAAGAGTATAATAAGAACAAATAAGATTATATAAACAGATTCTACTGAGAAAGGTATTGGTTTGTTGAATTGTGTTTCAGGTTGAAATATTCATTAGAAGAAGAAGAAGAAGATTTGATGAACAGAATCAGAAGATTTGTTGAATTGCTTTTATGCCTCGATCAAAGTCTTGCACAAATAAGGAAACTCTGCGAAGACTTTCTGCAACGCCTGGTGCACCTGCAACAAAAAGCATTTTTATATGCGCAGACCTACTGCACCTGCACCTGTACCTGCTGGCTGCCCAGAACTGATCAGAAGACTGAGTAAAAGTAACTAGAAAGATGTTTGAATAAAACATATTAAAATTCAACATCTTTATTAATCTATATGTCAGAAGAAGAAAATGCAAAGAAGAACAGAGCAACAATCGTCTGAAGAAAAGAAGAAACATATTATCTGAAGAAAAGAGCTTATTGAAAGCATCTCAAGCTGGAGAATTAACATAAGCTTGAAGCAATTGTATAAGATGAGTACATGTTGAAGCTGATAAAATTACGATGAGATAAAAGCAAGCATTTGAGTATATGTGAAGAAATTAATTGTCTGAACATATAAGCTCTCTAAAGTGCATGGAACAGATTTCAACATTGAAGAAATTTATACAGAAGCTAAGACTATATGATACAATGACTATAATATCATATATCTTTATTCAAAGAAGAAACTGCAACAACATCTATCTGACAAGACACCTCACTCAAAGAAGAAAGAAGAAATGGTGTCAGGAAGCAAACAAAAAAGGAGCAAATACAAAATAAGCAAAAGGACAAATCCAACGGATACCTCCTCATATACACTCCCAAGAAAGCAGACGAAATCAAAAGATAGCTGAAGAAAAGCAAAAGGATATCAAGAGAGAGAACATGCAAATAATATCAAGAAAATCTCTCTAAAGAGCTCATCTACAGAAGTGTCAGAACAGGACTGTCTGAACACTTATTTGCTTAAGAAGAAGCAACCGTTTGAGACACTATTACATAACGGCTATATGAGCCACAACAACAACATCTCAATGGTATTATGAATCATCTTCAAACGACTATATTCCAACAGAACATACAAATAGCCTCAAGGAAGAATTTGAAGGTGTTGAACTCATTCACTTGGTTCAATAAGTTGATCAAGATATATCAGAAAAAACCTTATTGGTTGTTGACCATGCTTACTTGAATCAACCATGTTGCTGATCTATTGATCAGTTAGTCAAAATTGTAGTTGTTCAGTTGAACAACCAACCAGACTGTGCTTAATCTCATTTGAACCAAGAATGGTTTGAAGCTGCAAGTATGCCTTGGTTTTTCCAATGATACGGGAGAGAATGTAGCCCATGGAAACCAATGGCTGGAGAACAAGGCTGGAGCTTAAAGTCAGTATCTACCTAACCAATTCTCAGAGGATGTTATTCCTCTTATCAGAGACATGGATTGTACTTAAACATATACACTTGTATCACTGTCTTAACCTTGTACTTAGAATTATTTCATTGTATCCTGAGTAGTACTCAGTTAACCTCTAGTACAGGAAAAGATTAGTTTATGTTTCGTGGAAACTTAAACTTAGTTTAATTTGTAAACATTTTATGTGTCAGAGAGCCTGGAGAGGCTTGGTGGAAGAAAGAATACTTAGTTGCAAAGCTTGGAGAGGCTAGACTGAAAAAGAATACTGCATATGTTGCTTGGAGAGGCAGTTGAAAACAAAGTAATACTTGTGTTGGCCTGAAGAGGCTGTGAATAATACTTGTATCTGTGGATTCAGATAGTGGAAAAATCCAGTGGTGGTTTGCCTCTGGGACTGGATGTAGCTCACGGGTTTGTGGGTGAACCAGGATAAATTATGTGCCTAAGTTCTCTTTCCTTAATCTCTTTATTTCCAGTTTTCATATTTATGTTGGGGTTTGAAAAGTATTTTCTATAATAAACTTAACACAACTATTTCAATAAAATGATCTTTCATATGAATAAAACATGAGATGTCTCTTATATCATTTGAAGCTTTACAAAGAATGTTCCTTGAAGAACTTCTGAATAAATTCTCTTAAGTGAGTCTGAAAGAGATTAGTTCAGAAATCAGGAACAGACTTCAGACAACCTCTAGTCGTCTGAAGTATTTCAGAAACCGTTCTGAAAATACTCTTTGTAATAATCTTCAGAAGATACTTTGAGAAGCCTCTGTTTAAAAACAATCTTAAGCTTTAGAAGAACACTGTTTTTCTTATCTCCACACGTTTCAACTATCTCTGATCTTAAGACTTGTTTTTAACTGTGCCCATCTTCATGATTTAAATTAAAGATTTCCAAAACTATCAAAAAGTTTAAAAAACACTATTCAACCCTCCTTCTAGTGTTTCCTTGGTTCTAACAATTGGTATCAGAGCTCACCTTCGGTTGAGCATCTAACAATGCAGAAGGAGTAGATCCTCAGAAGATGGAAATCTCACCAAGCTGAAGCAACTCTGAAGAATGATAATGAGAAAGAAAATCATTTTTCTTAAAACTCATTATTTATACAAGGCATCTTTAGAAGGATATAGCTGGAAAAGAAAAACAGGTTTCTGAAAATAAGCTAAAAGAAGATCAACCGGAGGAAATGCCATGTGTAAAAAGATGAATCAAGGCAACATCATCTAAAAGAATGTCTAAGTGTGATATCATCTTCATTGTCTGAACCTGTTCAGACAATTCACAATGAACTACTGAAATTGTGGGTCAGAAATGTTAAGGTGGTTGATACACAATGCACTGAACCTACCTTTAACGCTTGAAAAGATAATTTTGACTTAGTAACATCTCTACTTTCTGAACCTGTTCAGAAGGCTCTCGGTGAAACCTCCTGAAATTGTGGGTTAGTAATATTAAAGTAATGAAAACTCAAGTCATTAAGTCTATTTCAATCCTTGAGGGACAGGTTAAGATGATTGTTCAAAGATTCTCTGAAGCACAAAAAGACAAAGACTAAAAGGGAGGATTTGCAGACATCAAGCGACCTCAGAAGAAGAAAAGTCTTCAAAGAAAGGTGCAATGTCAAAAAAGCATTCTTCCATCCAGAGAATAATGGTAACATTACTTCACCTTAAACTTAAATATCTGTGAAAAATTGTCCTCTAGTAAAGAATTTAATCAACAAATAAAATTTAATTAATAATTAAAAAAAAACTCAACATATTAAAAGCTTCTCAGATAATAATAATCATAAAATCCTTTGCTCTGATACCGTAAAAATCTGTTTTCAAAAATTTTCTTCCTAAATGTTTTCTCACATATTCTATTCTATTTCTCTTTCTTTTCTGGGTCTAAAAAGGTGTTTCGAAAAAGTATATCTTCTAATACGTTTTTATTTCTCTTCTTATTGTTTTTCAAAAAGGTTTTCCAAAACTTACTTATCCATGCTAATGACTCAGTTTCCTATAGGGCTTCATCTATGACCAATCAATGATGCACGTTCGATACTTTCAAGGTCTGAAACTGTCATCATGAAAAGCTATCTGAGCCCATATCATCGCGTGAACAACAATCCAATGGATTCATTTTCCTTACGTCTCTATTTTACCCTTGCTTCAAAGTCCTATAAATTCACAAGAGCCCCTCTCACAAACTCACATCTTCAAAGTTCCTCTATAGCTTTGTCTAAGGTTCTGAGTAAGTGGCTCCCAAAAGGATGATGAAGAAGCAAAGGAAAACAGAAGAAGGACCTCTGAAACATGTTGAGGCAAAGATCAAGTCATCTTGGATGATGTATGGAATGAAGAGTAAGGGAAAGGGTTCATCTGAAAACCCCGTTTCTCTATACTTGGACCATGGTGATCTTGCTGCATCACAGGTGGACAGGAAGAATCACTGGGAGATCCCAGAATAGTCAATCTTATTAAAAGAACTACTGACAAAGTGGTTCTTGGAAGTAAGGTGGTGGCTAATGATCGAGACACAGTCTTACATGACGCACCTCCATCGTCCCAGTGGCTAGAAGGAAAATGCGTGCAGCACTGCACGGTTGGGATGAAGACTGGGGCTCTGAGGCAACTCCTGAAGCTTTTGCAGCAGAAGGAGTGATGATAGCTTTGAAGAGATGAAGTCTATAAGGCTATGCCTCATGCCTTCGAAGGAATCCTCCGGAGGAAGCAATGGTTGGATACATTCTATTTTGGGAATGTAACCTCTTTTCTTTTGTGAAAACCTGCTTTTTGTATTTATCAAATGTTTTGAGAAAATTTAACCTTGTGTATTTCTGTTTTTATGTCAGCTTATTTTGTTTATCAAAAATTGTTTTATTCATTAACAGTTGGTATTTATCTCTTAATCTTTGGTATCTGAATAATAATAATAATAACAATTTGAGTAATAACGTCCCTGTAAAATTTAGATCAATTGATTCAGACAATGTCTAAAAACCTTAATGTAAGATACAAAGGGGAGAAATATAATCAGTAAAGAAATACGGCTAAATGAACTTAAAATAGGATGATATATATGAAACTCAACAATATGAAACCATGAAACCTTTTTAATTAATGACAAAAGGGGGAGAAATATAAAACTCACAAAATGATGTATGTTAATATTTTATGTACTGAAAAAATATAAAAGGGGAGAAATATAAAAATAAGGGAAAAATATATAAATAATAAAATGTTGTATGTCAGAAAATAACAACGAGTATATGTAATAATAGTGAAATTATATAACAATCAGTATCTGTGATAAAGTTAATAATATGTGGTAATATTAGTTTTCAATGATAACAAACAATAATAATTGGTATCTAAAAGATTAACATCCAGTTTCTAAGAAGTACTAACATTTGGAATCTAAAGATTAACATCTAGTTTCTAAAGGATAAGTTAACAAAATGTATCTAATCTTGTTAGTAGTTAGAATAATAACAATTGGCAACATTTAACAAACTAAAGAATAAATGTTCTTCTCAGGGGGAGTATTATAGATAGGGGGAGCCTTCTATATACTTAACCATCTTTCCTTAAAACATTTTGTAAGTTATGCATATCTTATTTGTCATCATTAAAAAAAGGGGAGATTGTGAAGTCTATTAATTAGTTGAGCATTCAAACTTGACTCAAAGACTTAATATCCTTTAGTTTTAATGATTAACAAATAAGAGTATAATAAGAACAAATAGATTATATAAACAGATTCTACTGAGAAAGGTATTGGTTTGTTGAATTGTGTTTCAGGTTGAAATATTCATTAGAAGAAGAAGAAGATTTGATGAACAGAATCAGAATCAGAAGATAAGGATCAGAAGAACAAATGCAGGATGTAATATAAAGGTTGTTTGAAGTAAAGCAACTCGTCTGAAGTACAGAAGCTGTCTGAAGTAAGCAACTCATCTGAAGCATAGAAGCTGTCTGAAGAATGCAAGTCGTCTGAAGTGCTGAAGCCGTCTGAAGTGCTGAAGCTGTCCTAAAAGTGCGCAAGTCGTCTGAAGTGCGCAAGCCGTCTGAAGTGCTGAAGCTATCTGAAGTGCGCAAGCCGTCTGAAGACGTGAAGACTGTCTGAAGACGTGAAGACCATCTGAAGACGTGAAGACTATCTGAAGAAGTCTACAAACAGAATAAGAATTGATCTCTGAAGACGTTGCTAAAGTGTAAAGAAAACTCTACCAAAATGGAGTACACTTATTTCAGTATAAAAGCTAAACACGCTTTTATGCCTCGATCAAAGTCTTGCACAAATAAAGGAAACTCTGCGAAGACTTTCTGCAACGCCTGGTGGCACCTGCAAGAAAAAGCATTTTTGTGTGCGCAGACCTACTGCACCTGCACCTGTACCTACTGGCTGCCCAGAACTGATCAGAAGACTGAGTAAAAGCAACCAGAAAGATGTTTGAATAAAACATATTAAAATTCAACATCTTTATTCATCTATATCTCAGAAGAAGAAAATGCAAAGAAGAACAGAGCAGCAATCGTCTGAAGAAAAAAAAGAAACATATTATCTGCATAAAAGAGCTTATTGAAAGCATCTCAAGCTGGAGAATTAACATAAGCTTGAAGCAAATTGTATAAGATGAGTACATGTTGAAGCTGATAAAATTACGATGAGATAAAAGCAAGCATTTGAGTATATGTGAATAATGAATTGTCTTAACATATAAGCTCTCTAAGTGGCATGGAACAGATTTCAACATTGAAGAAATTTATACAGAAGCTAAGACTATGTGATACAAACGACTATAATATCATATATCTTTATTTAAAGAAGAAACTGCACAACAGCTATCTGACAAGACACCTCACTCAAAGAAGAAAGAAGAAATGGTGTCAGGAAGCAAACAGAAAAGGAGCAAATACAAAATAAGCAAAAGGACAAATCCAACGATACCTCTCTCATATACACTCCCAAGAAAAGGCAGAGGAAATCAGAAGACAGCTGAAGAAAAGCAAAAGGATATCAAGAGAGAGAAACATTTAAAATAATATCAAGAAAATCTCTCTAAAGAGCTCATCTACAGAAGTGTCAGAACAAGACTGTCTGAACACTTATTTGCTTAAGAAGAAGCAACCGTTTGAGACACTATTACATAACGACTATATGAGCCACCACATCAACATCTCAACGGTATTATGAATCATCTTCAAACGGCTATATATTCCAACAGAACATATAAATAGCCTCAAGGAAGAATTTGAAGGTGTTGAACTCATTCACTTGGTTCAATATGTTGATCAAGATATATCAGAAAAACCTTATTGGTTGTTGACCATGCTTACTTGAATCAACCATGTTGCTGATCTATTGATCAGTTAGTCAAAATTGTAGTTGTTCAGTTGAACAACCAACCAGGGCTGTGCTTAATCTCATATGAACCAAGAATGGTTTGAAGTTGCAAGTATGCCTTGGTTTTTCCAATGATCGGGAAGAATGTAGCCCATGGAAACCAATGGCTGGAGAACAAGGCTGGAGCTTAAAGTCATATCTACCTAGCCAATTCCCGAGATGTTATTCCTCTTATCAGAGACAGCGATTGTACTTAAACATAGACACTTGTTCAATCAACTGTCTTAACGCTTGTACTTAGAATTCTTTCATTGTATCCTGAGTAGTACTCAGTTAACCCTAGTAAAGGAAAAGATTAAGTTTATGTTCGTGGAACTTAAACTTAGTTTAATTTATAAACACTTATGTGTCAGAGAGCCTGGAGAGGCTTGGTGGAAGAAAGAATACTTAGTTGTAAAGCTTGGAAGAGGCTAGACTGAAAAAGAATACTGCATATGTTGCTTGGAGAGGGCAGTTGAAAACAAAAGTAATACTTGTGTTGGCCTGAAGAGGCTGTGAATAATACTTGTATCTGTGGATTCAGATAGTGGAAAATCCAGTGGTGGTTTGCCTCTGGGACTGGATGTAGCTCACTGGGTTGTGGGTGAACCCAGGATAAATTATGTGCCTAAGTTCTCTTTTCCTTAATCTCTTTATTCCAGTTTTCATATTTATGTTGGGTTTGAAAAAGTATTTCTATAATAAACTTAAACACAACTATTTCAATAAAATGATCTTTCATATGAATAAACATGAGATGTCTCTTATAATCATTTGAAGCTTTACAAAGAAAGTTCCTTGAAGAACTTCTGAAATAAATTCTCTGAAGTGAGTCTGAAAGAGATCAGTTCAGAAATCAGGAATAGACTTCAGACAAACCTCTAGTCGTCTGAAGTATTTCAGAAACCGTTATAAAAATACTCTTTGTAATAATCTTCAGAAGATACTTTGAGAAGCCTCTATTTAAGCTTTAGAAGAAACACTGTTTTCTTATCTTCCACACGTTTCAACTATCCTCTGATCTTAAGACTTGTTTTTAAAACGGTGCCCATCTTCATGATTTAAATTAAAGATTTCCAAAAACTATCAAAAAGTTAAAACACTATTCAACCAACCCCCTTTTTAGTGTTCATGTGGGTTCTAACAGTATTTTGCTTCTGCTGTTGATAATGCAATGGTGCTTTGCCTTTGCTTGACCAGCTGATCATGTTATTTCCAAAGAAATGACATCCTCCCCCACTGGTGCTCTTTCTTTCTACTTCTACTCTATCTCCAGGCAAAGTCAGCATCACAGTAATCCTATTAACCTGCAATCCTTGTCTTTCTTATAGCATAGACCAAGATTAGTAGTGCCTTTAAGATATCTAAAAATTCTCTTAACAGCTTTGTAATGAGTATTCTTGGATCTGATTGAAATCTAGCACAAAGACACACCCTGAATATTGTGAAATTCCTGAAAGTCTCGTCCTTGTTTCTTAGGAATAACACCCTGTAAATCTAGAATAGTCATCAACAATGACCAAACCATATTTCTTTACCACTAATGCTTTCAATTCTTATAGGACCAACAAGTCAATATGTAAGCAGTTCTAAAGTCTCCTAGTAGAAACAATATCCTTACTCTTAAAAGAGTGTCTTATTTGTTTTCATTTCAGATAACTTTCACATAAAAGGTCAGATTTGTAAGAAAGTTTGGGCAGATCCCTTAACAAGGTTGTGTTTTGGCTAACTTGAGATCAATCTCAAGCTGACATGCCCAAGTCTTTGATGCCAAATCTGTTTTCATCTTCAACAGAGATAAAACATTTTACATTTGACTTGCTAGCTCCTCTAGATCAATTTTGTACACATTATTGTGTCTTTTAAGCAGTAAAAAGGATTTGATCAAGAGAGTCTTTGACTATACATCCTTCTTAGTAAAGGAGACCACATATCCACTGTCACAACATTGACTTATGCTCAGTAGATTGTGCTGAAGTCCCTCTACTAGATGAACATTCTTAATAAGGGATAAAGGAGATATACCTACAGTCCCTATACCAGTGATCTTCCCTTGCTGATTTCCACCAAAGGTGACAACACCTCCTGCTTTTGGTCTAGGTTTTGGAACAAAGACCTTTCTCCTGTCATGTGTCGCGAGCACCCACTATCCAGGTACCATTTGTGGGGTTTCCTTTGTCCTGTTAAACACATCTGCAACAGGAATGATCAAGTTTTTAGGTACCCATATTCTTTTGGGTCATTTCTTGTTAGCTTTGGGCCTTGCTTTTCTCTTGTGTTTTGCACTGAGCCACATTGTGTCCAGGCTTGCCACAGTGAGAACACCCAATAACCTCTTTTTGCCTTTAGTAAAATTTAAGACAGTAGGAGGTTCAGAAGGTGTTGTGATCACAAAAGCCTAAACCACTTTGTCAAGAGGATCCCTTTGATTGCCCAGGCAATCTGTTAAGGTTATCTGTCCCTTTGACAAACTTAGCTAAGTCTTTTGTCAGTTCCTTAACTTGTTCTGAAGTTTTTTGTTTTCTTCAGAGACAGTTTGTGAACTGCTTGCTTTCAGTTACAAGGATTTTCTCTTTGAGCATAATATTTTCTATCTCAAAGCCTCATATTTACTGCACATTTTTGTGTGGGCTTTGGATAAATTCCTATACTCTTGGAAAAGTTCCTTGGAACTTTCCATCAGGTCATCATACATCTCTTGAAGAGTTAAGGGAAATACCTCAGCTTCAGAGCTGTCTGATGAGGGCAGGCTGGCCATGAGACACAGGTTGGCCTCTTCTGAAGTGTCTTCCTCTTCTTCTGAGGTTGACTCATCAAGATCCTCCCATGTTGCCATCAGTCCCTTCTTCCTCTTGAAGATCTTCTTCTTTTTATGTTGTTTTTCTTCAGTTTTGGGCATTCAGCTATCATATGACCTGGCTGTTTGCATTCATAGCAAGTAATTTTGTCATTTTGAAAATCCTTACCTGACTTGCCTACTTTAGAGGTTGAAGGTTGGTTCTTTCTCAGCTTCCTCTGTTTTGTAGCATCCTCTTGATTTTCCCTGCTGAGAAGAGCAGATCATCGTCTTCTGAGCTATCTTCAGAGTCGTCATCTGCTTCTGAACTTTCCTTAGCTTGCATAGCCTTCATGCTGCCATGCCTAGGCTGTTTGGCCTGGGAGTTTAGTGCTAGAGACTTGTTCTTGTTGTCATCTTCTTCAAGTTCAAGCTCATGGACCTTGAGAGATCCCAACAGTTCTTCCATTCTAAGAGAGTTTAAGTCTCTTGCTTCTTGAATGGCAGTGACTTTGGGTGTCCAGGACTTAGGCAACTTCTTAGAATCTTTCTATTGTTGTCTCCAGATTCATAAGTTCTACCTAATGACCTGAGTCCATTAGTTTATAGTCTGAAACCTTCCAAACATCTGGTCAATGGTTTCAGATTCCTCCATCTTGAACATCTCATATTAATGTATGAGCATGCTGATCTTGGATTGCTTGACCATTTCTGTCCCTTCATGGGCTGCTGCAAGAGTATCCCAGATCTCCTTGGCAGAAGTACATCCATGAACCTTCTCATACTCTGATTTATTCAAAGAACATATCAGATAGTGTTTGGCTTTGGCATTCATTTGTACTCTAGCCTTCTGCTCCGAGGTCCATTCATCCTTAGGAATGGGCACGTCCATTACGCATAGGCATATAGTCTCCATCAGTGACCACATTCCATACATCAATGTTGTTGCTCTCAATGAACAACTTCATACGATCCCTCCAGTAGTGGTAATCCACTCCATTGAATGCTGGGGGCCTGTGATAGAGGCTCCTTCAGTGATGTACTGCATGTTGTTGGAAGCTTCCATCTGGATCTTTAGTCCTCAACACTTGTAAGGTGCTCAACCCTGAGTTAAGCTCTGGTACCAACTGTAGAAACACAGGGAAACACTAAAAGGGGGGTTGAATAGTGTTTCTTATATTTATGGAAGCTTTTCCCAAACGATTAAGTTTTAAAGCAGTTTCAGACAGGTTTAGAAAGCTGTCTGAAGTTAAGAAGACTTCTGAAAGTAATTTTAAATAGGTTTTCTTGCTTCTTTCAAAATTATTGAAACAATCTTCAATACCCTTGGGTTAGTATAAATAAATTGAAAAGAGATAAGGGGTAGAAGACTTAGCCAAGAAATTTATCCTGGTTCACCCACTAACACAGTGAGCTACGTCCAGTCCCATGGAAAACAACCACTGGATTTCCACTATATGAATATTCAGATTAGAAGCTCAATATGAGTACAATCTCTCCAGACACAACGAGTACAGTCTCTCCAGACACAACGAGTACAGTCTCTCCAGACACAACGAGTACAGTCTCTCCAGACACACAACGAGTACAGTCTCTCCAGAAACCACGAGTATAGTCTCTCCAAACACACACGAGTACAGTCTCTCCAGACACCACGAGTACAGTCTCTCTCCAGACACAACGAGTACAAGCCTCTCCAGACACAACGAGTACAGTCTCTCCAGACACCACCAAGTATTCTTTTTCAGTCTAGCCTCTCCAGGTTCTTCAACTAAGTATTCTTTATCAGTCTATAGCCTCTCTAGGCTCTTCAACTAAGTATTCTTTATCAGTCTAGCCTCTCCAGGCTCTTCAACTAAGTATTCTTTTTCTGTCTAGCCTCTCCAGGCTCTTCAACTAAGTATTCTTTGTTTCAGGAAAGCCTCTCCAGGCTCAATATGCAGTAGTACACAACGAAATGTGTCTAAGCTTTTGAACTATACAAGTTTCAAGCTTAAGCAGACACAATGCACAATAATAACTGAGGTATACTCAGGATATACAGATGAAGTGCAAAGAAGATGAATCAGAGAGTTTTTTTCTAAGTAAAGCCCGCAGCGGAATATCTTTTAGGCTTTCTTGCAATAATTTCTCTATATGTCTCTGTCTTTGATGGTCTTCATGGAGGGGTATTTATAATTAATCTTTATATCCGTTGAAATACCACCGTTTAGAAATAGCATTAAATGCTATTTGATCCGTTGTGAGACATGCTTATGAGAGCTCTGATATTTTTGACACGGTACAAGGTTGCTCCTGCCATAAAGCTGCTACATATGTTGCTGCAGAGGCTGCGTTGCAGAGATTTCCTCAGTGGTGTATGAAATTCAAAAATACCAGGAAAGATCTCTGTGTTCCTTGCTAAAAACGTGTTACGTGCAGCAGAGGTTCAGAAAAGTCTTCACAAGTTTCAGCAAAGGGTGCCACGTCATTAATGAGACTTCAGACAGCTTCAACACTTCAGACGGGTAGTGCACTTCAGACGGCTTCAACGCTTCAGACGTGTTGAACCTTCAGAAGGCTTAACTCCTCAGACAGGTTGAAAGCACTTCACATAGTCTTTATATAAGTTTATAGTGGCTTGCTGAAATCATAGATAAATCATTAAACATATATGTATCTATGATAAATATTTTAACTCAAATTTGTTAAGCATTAAAACTTGGGAATTGAGTTGTCTTAAACATCATATTTTCTCTTATGATATTTTTGAGACTCAACATTGTATATATAGAAAACTTTCTTGTAGACAAATTTGGAAATTAGGGGTACTAGTTTTTTCAAGTTACCCTCAAATATTTTGCATTATATTTCTAATATGATAAACATGTATCTTAATTTTTTAAAAAAAAAAACAAAAACTCTCACCTTTTCCTTAAAATTAAAGTTATAAGTTTATGTAAGTTAAGTAATGTGTACCCCAAGAGAGGGTGTTACATTAACAAATTTGTAACCCAAGCCATGGGGATTTTATTTTAAGAAAAGGGGTTATACTCACCAATAATATTGAACCCTCGCTAGCTGACCGGGCAACGGGAACCCCGTGCTAACACCGTGTAGTGGTGTTATTTTGTACACAAGTATTAAACTCGGCCTAATATATACATCTTTATACCACTTGTTTTCACAATCAAAATGGATGTTTGTTTTGTAAGATGAGTGGTCACGACCTTAATCATTTTTATTCTAAATACGACCTATGTGTCGTGCCTTATCTCCTAACAATCTACTTGTAATTCTTCTCTCATCTCTCTCCCCTCCTTGTATGTTAAACAAAGTTTATTCATATTATGTTCTATGACTTGAAACACTTGGAGGCAAGGGCACATGGGTAGACCCGTGATGGAGACTTTAAGATTCTTGTAACATCCCAAGTTGTATAAATCAATTTCATAAATCAAAAGGGTTAAAAAGGTGTTTTTTGTAAAAAGAAACTAGGAAAAAGAGGGTAATAATCCGTGAGAAAGGATAGGGATAAGAAATTGGAGTTCCCATTCTACAGTAAGCTCGCTCAAGCGAGAATGGTCTCGCTTGAGCGAGAGGACATCTCGCTCAGGCGAGAGTACCCTCGCTGAGCAAATCTATCCGTGAAAATAGGGGAGATGGTTTTCTGGTTTTTTTTTTTTGCGCAATAAAGGGGAATTTCAGAGTGGCCTCTGACTTGGTCTCGCTCAAAGGCAATTCCATCGCTTGAGCGAAATTACCCCTCAATTCTGAGGTTTGCTCTCTGACTTGCTCTCGCTCAAGCGAGAACGCGAGTCCTCGCATATCATCTTTTGGCTCGCCAAGTGAGTAATTCCTCGCTTGAGCGAGAATGTGTAGAACAACTTTTAATGCATATCTGATTTAGGGTTTGGCATTTATGTCTTCCACCACACTTTAGAGAGAGGGTTCTAGAGAGAGAGAAGGAAGAGCAAGGAGCTTGGATTGAAGCCTCAAATCTCTAGAGGAGCCTTGGATCATCATTCTCCACCCCTCAATCATCCTATTCCTCTACCCTTGAGGTGAGTGTGGTTCACCCACTCACTCCCATCTTGCTTGAATCATTGAATGACCCCTATTCTTTTCTCCCTTACTTGTTTATCTTGCTTGTGATTGGTTGATTATCCTTAGGGCTAGGGATTGTTGTATGTGATGATTTTCCTTGATTTTTGACTAATCCTAGGATTTAACGCTCCTTATGTAGGTTGCCTTATGCTTGCTACCATAAATACTGAACTCCAAAAACAACATGATTCAAGCCCGCCCGATGCACATACGGGCTAAGCCTGCCATTTGATAAAATGAGTTGGGTTTAAAAAGCCGATATTAATTCGGGCCTCAATTTTTTAAAAATCATATTCTATAATTTAACGTAGGTTGGAGTTGATCAGATGAACTTGACTCATTTTACCACCTATATGAAAAGAGTGATAACAATATTATAGTGTAAACATGCATTATTCGAAACAATATCACTAAAACAATTTAGTAAAGGTCCAACCCATTATCCTTTGGTAAAAAAAAAAAATTATAATCTTATGGATCTTTGACTTACTGTACTACCTTTGATTAAAAAAAAAAAACTTATTATACTACCAAATAGGCTATGTTTAGTCATGAGCCAGTAGCCGCTAATATCCTCAAAATGGCCTTTGTCATTATGATGAACTTCCCCCACTTATTCCCACGTTTCAAATCCCCCAAAACCTTTGAATTGTGTCTCAATCAGGAGGAAGAAAATGAAAAGGTGATAAGGGTAAAGAGAAAACCTAAAGAAAGAGTTCCCTGCACTATACATAGAGAGTATACATCTCTTAAGTTATGTCCAACCGTGATTATTGAATTATTCAAACTAATCAAGTAATAAATATACTTATACCCAATTTGAATTTGGTAAATTTACATTGAAATATAAACAATAATTGACTTTACATTTTAACATGAGGACACCCTATGAATTTTTACAAAAGATCACTACACTAGCTTAATTCTTTCAATTAAATTAAATTGTAACACAATATAAAATAAAGGACATCTAAGCTCTAGCTATAGTATTCTTTTTGTTTAAAAGCACATGATATATCCTACACATAAAGCAATCCTCAAGTCAAGAACATTTACGTTATGGTGGGGCTACTAAAAAGTTGTGGCTCAATTGGCAATATAAACTGAGATTGTGGGAAGAACTCCCGAGTTCGATCCCCACTAAACACACTCTTCAAAAGGGGTGAAAAGTCTTAACTGTGATTAAACCCCGAACAATATCGCCTCCCCTAATAGGGGATACCTGTGGTTAATATCAAATAAAAAACATTATGGCAGGGCTAGCAGAGATTTTTTCATTCATAAAATTTGAACTCAAAACTTTGCTTAATGAAAATCACTGTTGGTATGACCCTAGCTATAAGATCTTTGAACTTTTCCCAGCCACATGCAACATTTGGGATTGCAGGTGTTATTTATGTCCGTTTTCTGTTCTTGGTGCGTAGAAGATATTTGTAACATCCTTTTCTCCATGTTTTTGTTTCCCTTGTGTTTCCCTTGTGTGTACGTTTTGCTTCCCTCGTTTTGTTAAATTCTCTCAACCTTGCACTAATGAGTTGTGGACCATTCCATTGAGGATCTCAATCTTTACCATGTGATGGTGGGGTCACATTCAGTACCCACTAGGACTTGTTTTACTCTCCAAGAATATATGCCATTCAATGCTACCATTAGATTATAACATGGTTCGCAACTCATGAAAGTTGTTTTTGTGTAGTCACAAACTCTGCCTCTTTTCATTTCCCTAGCTATTCTTTACTTTCTTCCTCGCTCCTAACCCATTTTGGACTAATGGGTATTTACCTTCTCTGTTCCAATCATCCAACAAAAGCCCTGTTTAACAACCCTGTCTCCATTGTTAATTAAGGTATCTTGTTTGACTCTAATGTCAGAGAGCCTATAAAGTGTCTAAAATCTGACACAGAAAGTTCCTTTTCCACTTGATAATGAGAGTTCAATTGTAACAAGTTATCAACATTACTTTTGTATTTTTCTAATGGATAAAGGGTGTAGGTAAAGTGTTTATATAAGCTGGCAGATTTTGTCTTTAATAACTTGCACAATTCAACAACGAATACGTAGAGATGTGACGTTATATAATTGCAACACTAATTGTCCAATTAGAGGATTGTAATTTGCATCTATTAGAATAGTTAGGCCAAAAGGATTCATAATAATCAAAGTATAATAGATTTGTTGTTCCACTTACGTATCGTTAGGAAAGGGACTTGAAGAAACATAATTGAAAAAAGAAATGCAAGAAAGAGAATATAAAATATAAAAGAAGAAAAATTAAAGGGCCATGATCATTTCCATTTTCATATTGCGCCTTCAATGATTGACTAGAATTGCAGCCATGTGAGGTACATGAGGACTACAAGCATAGTAAGATGATCCAACTACTATATGTCTCAGTAAAACTCTTTTTAATTCTAAGCTTGGAAAATGATATCCAATGATCAACGTATAAGGTGATAAGGGGATTTGATTTTGTTAGATAGTGGACAAAAATAAAATAAAATAAATTATATTATATTTTTTGCTTTTTTACTCATAATGGTCTGGTTATGGTCTAATATGTGATGTGAACAGATAGAATTGAATTCTGCAAAATCCACCGTATTGATTTTTTTTTTCCGTTTTGTTTATTTTAAATTTCATTTCTATCAATTAAGTTTTATTTGATCCAAAATAGTCTCCTAGCTACCTTTTAAAAATGTCATATTGTCTTAATTCATACTTTTTATGTTGTATGGATATCTTTTTACAATATAAAAAACTAGTTTAAAAAATTGATTAAATTGATTAAAAAATATTTTAATAATAATAAAATATTTAACATATAAAAATTTTAAACGCTTAAAACTTTAATATTGAACAATATCAAATTAGTTTAATTGATAAAAATTATTTTAATGTTAATTTATAAATATCTTATTATGTGTAATATTGTTTGAAAGAAATTTATGTATTAATTAAAGAAAAATACAAAAAACACATCTCTTTGATAAAATACTTTAACAAAAAAGAAATTAGTATTAATTGAATCTGATTTAATATAAACGTTAAAAAAAATGCACATAATGTACCCATAGAAAATTAATTTACTACCCCAACAAGAACTCAAATTATTATATAAAGATAAAAGATAAATTAATAAATCTCTTGTGTGATACTTGATGTAGCACTCAATGTGAGGTGACTTAGGCTAAGATCACTGCACATTCACAAAGACCATTATGATTAATTAGGTGAAACAATAGCATTGTATGAACTTTTGCTGCAAAAGCCATCATTGTGCAGAAAACTTCTTCTTGCATAATTGTTGGTTAAAGTCACAAATAAAATAAATATAAAATCACATAAGATATCCTAAATTGCTACTATTTGTACCAAAGTCGCGAACTATGAACCCATGCAAATTTTATCTGTAAGGTCAGGGGTTTGAATTCTGGAGTTGCTACTCTTAGGAGAATTTTATCTAACCACCATCTGATCCGAGGGTTAAACTCATAACTATGTCGGTGGGGGATTTCTGGTCAACAGACCAAAAAATATTGTTACTGGTTTAATCATGTGATGGTTAGAGTTCCAGATATGTAGATACATTGATGCTTGGAAGTAGGCATGACAACGGGGCGGATCGGGGGTGAGTTTCACTCTCCCCGTCCCTGCCCTCGTAAAAAGTTGAGGCGGGTTCATGTTTTGTTTTAAAGAGAGCAGGTATAAAATTATGAAGTCCAAACCCACCACCGCGAGTCCCCGTCGAGTTCAGGAAAACCCTTGGAGATTTCATCTTCTCTTTTTTTCATTTTTTTCTCTCTTTTTATAACTTAATACATGTTTTTAAATGTGTCATATATAATATATTCTAATTCAAAAAATAACGTAAATGTAAACATTCATAATCCTAAAAAAAATAAAAAATTTAAGAACTATATTATATTTTAAGAAAAATATATAAATTTACATTTATTATTTAACTATTATTATAATTAAAATGATTTAATTAGTATATCGAGATGGATTCGGGGAAGGAGGAGGGGGAGGGGCGGGTTCTTGCATCCCAAACCCGCTCTCATTAAATCCGATCAAAACAAGTTTTCCCATCAAAATCGAGACGGGTTGGGGTTTGAAATTCAGCCATCTATACTTATACAATTGTGCAACATATAGTGTAAAATTGGTCCCCTGTTCACAGTTTGATAAATTGAAATAGATGGACTTCTTGAGTTTGGAATCACAAGGAGATATTCTAGTAATTTAAAGAGATTTCTTGCATTTTAGTCAAAATGTTAGTTATGGACCGTCATTCTATCTTAGGAAAAGTCCTAAATAGTAAATAAGATGGAGTTAAAAATTGGAATAGTAAATGTTATGTGACAAAACTTCAATATTAAATATGTACCCAAAAAAAAACATAAATATTAAATAGTAGTTAAACCCTAACTAGCACCTATATTTTTTAGCCTAGGAATAAAAGTAGATCTAATCCTAAAACAAGCAAAAATTATTAAATGAAACAGAGACAAATTAAATTGCAAAAACTTCTTAATAAATACATCTATGAGGAGGAGGAATTAGCTTGATGCATGTTAAAGGAGACCCACAAAATTGGGTGCTCAAACCAGAATGGGGCAGCATGCGGTATCATAACGCATGACGAATGCATGGTGGTCCTGCTTTTATGAGAATGGATCATTAATCTGTTGAATTGGATATCTATCTATCTAACACACTGTTCCAAAGAGAAAATGAAAAGTAAGTCCCCACTGTCCCCACTCCGTTACCCCAAACAAACAATACCTCTAGCTAGCTCCAACATTCAATAATCTTGCAAGTAAGGGTAAACCCCAAACCTAACCAACAAATACAAAGATGGTAGTTTCATTTCAAACATTGAAAAGTAAAAAGGTGATATGAATAAGGGAAATGGAAGGATAGAATGAGGGAGAAGGGAGGACCACATAAATGGTCTGGTGATGTCACCCACTTTAGTCCTTTGTATGATAAAGGAAAAAAGGTGTGTCAAAAGCCAAACCCACCATTGCATATCTCTGCTCCTCATTTCAGATTGCTCAAGTTTAGAATTGGAGAATATTAAGGAAAAAAATAAAAGCTTAAAGTCATTTTCTCTTTGTTTTTTTTATAAAAATGATAAAATTTTCACATAAATATTGTCTTTTAAGTCTAATTTTTAAACAAGGAGGTGCATATGTACGTGTGGAGATTTTTTTAAAACAATAATGATTGGACACCTAGTGAACGATAGGAATGAACGAGAGATAAATTACATAGAGTAGCATTACTTGAATCCATGTTTGAAACTTAATTTTAGGGTAAATCAAACACGCTATTAATATTTTTCCTCTTTAAGGAAGTAGTAAAAAAATTTTAAATATATAATAAGAATATGTTTGGTAAAGCTAGCTGAAAAGTTAAATAAAAGCTGAAAAATTAGCTGAAAACTTAAAAAGCTAGCTGATTTGATTGAAAGTGTTTGGTAAGGCTAGATAAAAATGGTAAAATGACAATAAGCACATCATTAATTATTAAATAATTATTAGTGGGTGTTATTGATGTATAAACTTGTAACAAATTTTCAGCTAATAGCTGAAAAAGAGAGTTTTTTTTTTTAAAAGCTACCTCAAGTAGCTTTTCAAGAAAAGCTAGCAACTACCTAAAAAACTACCTTATCAAATACTAATTAAATGGTTTCAGCTAATAATTTTAGCTTTTATCTAACTTAAATATCTGACCAAACACACTATAAATATAATAGAAAAATGCAAAGTATCAAATATTAAATCTACAAGTCATAAAATAACTAATAGTGATAAAACTCAATTCAAATCCATACTATAAAAATAATCTACATAATTTAATAATTTTATTTATATTTCAACTCATATTAATAAAATAATATAGTCTAACAAACTACAATTATACTTTTTTACTTGAATGTATTTATTTTCAAATAATTATTAAAAAATCTTTACTTAAATATATTTTTCATAAATAAGTATAATTTCTTTTGTTAATTGTATAAATATAGGAAAGTATACATGTAAATATGGGTGATATGATAAATTTATTAATAAAATTATATATATGTATATAAGTTTAGTTTAAATTAGTTTGTTCAATTTTTAAATATAAATCCAAAATTTGATCAAATTCAATTTTTCATATTTTTTGTTTTTGGTTTGTTTGAATTTTAAATTTTTATTGACTCTTTCAGATTTGATCAAACTGAATAGGTTTTGGAATACCTTTACCTTGTGATTTATTGAAGCTTATGAAGTTCCCAATCCCATTCTTTTCTTTTCCTTTTAATATATGATGTTTATATTTCATGGTTAAACTAAAGGCCTAAATCTCACCAAATGGGCTTGAAGTGGAGTTTTACCAAATTTCTCTGTAACTAATACGGGTAGGCCCACTTCAAGAGCCACAGGTTAAAAGCTATTCTTTGGACCAAACAAAAAGCTGTTATCCATTGTACCAAAAATAAAAAATCTGCTACCCGAATTCCAGAATAACATGGACCATGAAATTCAATTATTTCAAGACGAAAACTACTGTCTCGAGCTAGTAGCATGCCTTCCACTCGCACTTTATCTGAAATCAGAAGAAAAATGTTTGTTGATTGGTTACTCATTGACCCAAGCACTTTTAAAGTTTGAGGGGTAAATTATTTTAGGATTAAGATTTTGCCTCTAATTTGTTTAAGAATACTCATTGACACAAGCACTTTTGAAATTTGAGGGGTAAATTATTGTAGGATTAAGATTTTGCGTCTAATTAGTTTAAGAATACGTCATGAGTAAATAAAGGCCTTAATAGCATTTTTTTGGTTTAACCACGGGTATTCTTCACGGGAGAAAATATTGCCGGGGAACATTCACATGATGGTGGGGCTAGCTCCCACGGGGATTTTTCCATCCACAAAACTTGAACCCGGTACCTTACTTAAGAGAAATCAACCATGTACCACTTGAACCAATTTCATTTTTAGGCCTTAATAGGATGATTGACAACTTAAGACTAACTCTTGCTGAAGCCACTGGTGTTGCCAGTGCTGTTTTGGATGGTAATTCATTGGTTGTATTGTATGATGCCACTTGTTAGGTTGGTGATTACTAGGCTGTCCTGTTGTTGATAATGGGTTGCATGTTCTCCTTTAGCATTTGATAGTTGATCATCATTCATTAGAGATAATAGGGAATTATTTCCTCTCCTTTTATCACAAACTATAATGAAGTCATTTTACTTTTGTTAGTGCTAATCTTAGTAATGTTTGAAGTTGTCTTTAATATTGTTTTGCTTGTTAATTGGTAAGACCCTTCTATAAGTGATTTAACATGCAACTGACGTGCTATAGTTAGAATAACTTGATGGAAATGTTCGTTGAACTGTTAATAAAAATACAGGAAGTGAATGCATACTTCTCTGTGCTAAGAGCTTCTCTCACTATACACTCATTAATTTCACTTTTCACAATTCTTAAATAGGTCTCACAATTATATATCAATATTTTTACTCTTTACATTAAGTAATTTTCCTCTTAATAATATAATTTTAAAAATCTTACTAAGTGAACCTCACAAGTAACCTCAAATCTTATATTTTATATTGGACCCACAAATTACCTTTTTCAGAGTGCTTGTATAAACAACTACTCATTGTTAAACAATCTTTCTACAAAGTGTTCCAGTGGTGATTTTATATTTTTGTGAGGTGTTTAATGACAAAAGTAGGATAAGCAGCTCCAATAAGAGTTGCTATAAGTAAATCTAAATAAATAGAAATTTGATAGATGTAACAAGATTCCTAAGAGATAAATACGCGATAGTTGCCTTTAATTTAGCTTGTGATGCTTTCTTATATATCCTTTCATCTTCTAGAAGTACATTTGGGTCTACATATTATGGAGGTAATTAAGACATTTTGTTTGCGTTATGGACAAAAGTCAGTTCACAATATATTGCAACAGTAAACAAAAGGACTAAACCCAAATCTAAAGACCATTCAATGTTCAATACTACAGGAAGGCATCATCCACTGTCCACTACAATTCTACAAATAGATCGACACAATGCAAAAGCAATGAAGCTCGAGAAACAAAATCAAAGTTCAGGGTAATTAAGATTAACATGTTACAAAGAGGAAGTATATATATTTCCTTTAGAACTTTCATTTCTCAATGGGGTCAAATTCCTCATATATGAGAGTTTATAGAGAGGGTTAAATCATGACCATACAGCCATGTACATATGAGATTTGGGTTTTAGTCTCTGCGATTTAAAACCAAGTGATTTTGGTCCTTCAAAAATTGAAAATATATCAATTTAGTTTTTATCGATAAAAATTTATAGGTAATTGGTAGCAAAATTTGTAGCAAAACTATGCAATAAAGACTAAATTAGTGTATTTTCAATTTTTGAAGGACCAAAACCACAGTTTTAAATTACAGGAACTAAAACCAAAACTCAACTATATTTCAGGACTAAAAACATATTAACCCTAAAATTTAATAATTATGATTTAACCATCTAACTCTCACATAAGAAAGTCCTCTCGCTTAACATGTCTCATATATATGTGTGTCCAACACTTCATTATGTGGCATTCCTCCGGAGTTCAACTTCCAACTTACTGTCTTTGATTTGTTTATTACTTTTACAACCCATTTATTTTATTTTGTCAATTTTTATAGTTGGTTTTCTTTTTCTATTAAAGCTACTCCTCACAAGTTACTATTTCTAAATATATACCACATCCTTTATAAAAGTTTTGTTACTAATTTATTTTCAATTATTGATTCTAAATATATGTTGTCACTTCCTCCACTTCTCTAAGGAAAAAAAAATAAAAATTGATAACTTTTTAATGTAATTTTTCACACACAAACATAAAAACACTAACTATTTTTCCTATTATTTTCATTTTTATTTTATTAGTTATTTTCTACTAATTTTTTATTTTAAAAACGACTTTTACTGAAACACATTTATTCTCTTTTTACAATTTTTTCTTTATTTTTTCAATAATTAACTTTTATTCTCACCATTAATCGGCAAATACTTAGAGAGTGTTTAATTACATGGATTCAAAATATTTATATGTATTATATTCAAATACGTTTTTCTTTTCTTATGATATGCTTAATTTTATAATTGATTGTGACTTTTTTTTATTATTTTCAATTATTAGCCACATATTGCCATCTATTCCGAGAGAAAATATTTATTTTCCTTTTGCTATTTCATTGTTGTTTTCATTTTTTATTCTTTAATTTTATTTTTATTTTGGAAATTTTCCTATTTTTTAAAAAATTTCACTACAAACATATTACTTCCTTTTACGTATTTTAAATTTTATTCATGCTACAATAAATTTATTCAATATTATTCCACATGTTAATTTTTTATAATATATATATATACACTTTAATAAATTTATTATTTAATGAAATTTTATAAATTGTGATTTTTTTAGTTTTTACAAAGTACTTCTAGTATTAAATATAAAAATCATAAGTCATTTTGATAGTTATTCTTTATACACTACGCTCTGTTTGGTTCTGAAGAGGTGCGAGAGAAATAAGGGGTTAGGATAGAAATAGGGTAGAGATAGTACACTTCCCCCAGTTGGTTGCACCGAGATATAGCGAAGAAGTTAATAAAACTCGTGAGCCCCAACGTTCAGGGACTTCTCTCCCAAATAGGCAAGAGTTAGCGTAGAAATCCAATTGGCAAACTTAACCCTAACCTCCATACCCCTTCCCCTTCGCGCACTGGGGTGGTCATTGAAGCGGAAGAAGGGGTCGTACGTGTTCTGCTCTCTGTCGCGGTGGGGATGCACGGATGGCATTGTGGTGGTTCGTCGATGTTGTGCGAAGAAGAACCTGGTTGGCGACACAAAAGCTACATCAGAGAAGAAGTTTTCTGGCATTGGAAGCTGCAAATCTTGTCATTTTGGTCGCCCTTACTCCTTCTTTGGTGAGTGTGGAAGCTTTGCTCACCCTCTGAGATTTCAAATTGTTGGTGGCGGGACTTCTAACTAAATTAATTAATTAAATATACCATTGCTCCCTATCTTTTCAATCAAACCAAACAACTCAAATTCCACTTTCTCTTCTATTTCTTACATATTTCTCTCATACCAAACAACTCATAAAGCATCCCTATCTCAACCATATATTTCTCTTTCCTACTTCTCTATTTCTCTCTTCTACCAAAACATATTGTTAGCACTAATCAGTCTATGATTTCTTTTGTTAAATAAGTTTATACAAGAAAATGAAAGATTCTTATACACTTAGCGCTAATAATTCTATTACTTTTTTTTTGTTGAATATTTGCTTTATCGTTCCCAGCAGCAGAATCGATTCTCGAGAAATAAAAAAAAATTGATGCCATTCAAAGTGACTTAGGATCAGTGCAAAATTGATTTTAAAGCTTCCCAACAATTAACCAAACAAACTATAAGTTTATATTATGGCTATGAATGATAAGACATTGAAAGAATTAATACCACCCTCTATACACAAAATATATTGACTTGGATGTTGAGATTGAGTTTCTTTTTAACCACCTATATTCTCTACGTGAAAACAATCCTAATCAAGCAAGGAGCAACAAATCATGGTAAGATAGTTCTTCCAATAAGTTTTTTTATACACAACCCGAACTTGAAATCTTACTTAAGAAGCATTAAAAATGTTGGCTTAGTTTAAGTAAAGATTAGTACAACTTTTATTATCTATATTTCATGGTCTAATAGTAGGTGAGAACCTCCACAAGCATTTGAAAGAATTCCATGTGGCGTGCTTAACCTTGAAACCACAAGGCATGACTAATGAACATATCAAGAGCATTTCCATTCTTTCTAGCTAACATACTTAAAAATTAATTTTTAGAAAATCAAATCTAAAATCCAATCTTATCTAATATTTATTTTTCATATGTTCGGCTATTTCATTTTTTTATTATTTTTAATTTTTATTGATTTGGATAAGTTATTAACACCTTTATTTTGTAGCATAGTGGAGCTTATGAAATTCCCATTTGGCACCTCAAAATCTATAAATATATCAAATGGGCTTAAAGTGGAATTCTACCCCAAATTCACTTTAAGAGCTACGGCCCACAAGGTTCAAAATAAACGTGGACTTAAAAGCTGCTATAATATTTTGACCAAAAAAAAAAGCTGCTATAATATTAGACCAAAAAAAAAAGCTGCTAAAAATAGAGCATTGCTATATCCTGATATCCACCACCTAATAATCCCTCTTACATAATAATTGAAGAAATAATCAACTTCATTTTTTTTCATTAGAATATATAGTGTATAAACAAACGAGTGAAATTTGTCCTTAGCAAAACAATATTGCCTTGCTACTTTCTCTAAGGGTGTGTTTATGTGTTCAGAGGGAAGGGAAGGGAAAGGGAAGGGTTAGAGGGAGAAGGTAGGGGTAGAAGAAGGTAAAGGCTTTGTAAAATAATCAAACTCTCAAATACAAAGGGGAGAAGGGCTTCCAATAAACCCTTCTCTTTCTTCCCTCTCCCTCCAAAATTCAACTCACAAACATACCCTAAGGGGTGTGTTTGTGAGTTTAGAGGGGAGGAAAGGGAAGGATTAAAGGGAGAAAGGAGGGAAAAACTTTATAAAATACTCAAACTCACAAACACAAAGGGGGAATGACTTCCAATAAACCTTTACCTAGGCAGAAATCATAATAGAGCTTCAAAATGAATTCAGTGCAATGATTGTGTTGTATAAATGATGTTATATACTGAAAACCATCTATTTTACGATTTGAGGGTTTTAGCACCATCCCTGCCTCAAAACAAACCCTCGTGCAAAATAGCCATGCCGCCAATGCAAGTCAAAATTCCACAAAATAGGGATCCTCCCGGCCATACATATGGAGCATAGAAAGGCTTTCTAGTCTATACACGAGAACGGAGATGAGTTAAAAAAAAAAAAGTACCTAAAGGAAGAAAAAGAAATCACTTTGTAAGACATCAGTCACAAAACATCAGTCACCAGGAAGTTGGGCAGCTTCGGGCTGAAACAATAAATTAACATCCCCCTCCAATATTGGACATTCCTAATAATTAAGATGGCCCTCCTCTTTTACACAAACTTAAAACCTTCTGCATGGTCCACGGATGGTTCAGGAAACCTATTGATAATATATAGCAACATGAGAAATTTGAATAAACTACTGCTCAATAAGTTGCATTACACATACACACAAGCACACTGCTCACCCCTTAATCAACAGGTATATTATGCTATCCTCCTGTGAGAGAATCTAAACTAAATATCCAATCTTTCCTCATATTTTGGAAAATCACACTCCTCTCCCTTGAAATATTAATATTTGCTACATTATACTCCATTTAATGTGAACAAGTCTCTTGGGGGCATGTTTTCTCTCTCTTCGACTCTTAGTGACATCAGCAGGCTCTCAGTCAGTAACTACTTTTAGATCCCTGCTATTAATTTTAGAACTTAAAAGGAAGAAATGAAGATTTTGGTAGTCTCAAAGGCAGTAAAAAGGTGTTAAATACTTGATTTCATCTTCTGAAGTCTCAAACTCAATAATGAGGTGTTTAAAGTTAGTTGCCAGTGACCACTGAGAGTTACAAAGAAAGGAAAAATGCCCCTGAGAGGATCATACGTAATTTCTCACCACTGCTAAGAGGTTTCTTAACATTAAAATGGATTAAAAAGTAGCATATTTTCATTTCACAAAAGGGAAAGTTAACTTTTCAAAATAGAGGAGTATAACGTAAACCCTCAAACAATTGATGGAGGTTTCTTGAAACCAGAAACAATTAAGAACTAAAAAAGCAGATATCTACTTATGCAATTATGTAGATCTCACTATCCTCAGAAACATATATTTGCTAGGAAGTATACTTTTAGATTCCATCCTACAGAGAAACAAGGGAAATGTAACCAGTGGCAGAAAAGTCTAGACCCTATTCCTTAGCCACCCCCCCACCCCCCAATGATGAATCTGATAGTAACCAAAAACTCACATATAACACAAATCACTAGATACACTTTGGTAAAGCTATAAATGCAATGATACACTATGTAGCCGTTTGGCTTTGCTGTGAAAGTTTTTTGGTTTTTCAAGGACTGTTTTCTTCTTAAAAATAACATAAAAAAGCTTCTATAAAAATAATTCTGTATTTTTCTCCTTATACTTCTAGAGGTGAGGCTTGGTCTGACAACAAGGTTTAATACATTATGACTTTGGTATCATCAGTTCTAGACCTAGTTGTGGAAATAGCCACTTCACTCATGTTAGTAACGTTGCATACATCTAACCCTTCTCAACCTCCCTCCCTCCCCCCACAATGATGGGTGTCTCGTGCACTTTGCAAACAATGGAACATACACTGATTGCAGTGACACTAAAAGAGAAAAGAAATAGTGAATATGCAAAAAAATAGAGCTTTGGAAAAGAAACCGAGCCAGAACTTTCTTCTAGGATTTTAGTCTTTAGAGACATACATGGTTAAGATTTATGAAATTTAATTAGCTCAGAAACATTAAAGGACATGTTAGATAGGCTTAGCAATGGGGAAGGTAGGAGCAGATTTTGGACTTCTGCTCAAGCTAACCTAGCCCCACACCCATGGTGACCAAAACCCAAATGTTTCCGCACCAGTCCAAAATTAAAAAGATAAGTTCAGGATGTGTTTTTAAACTAGTTAAGACCAGTTACAATTCACAAAAAAAAGATATTACAAATGCATTATCATGCAGAATTGCAGACTCAGTTTAAGCCAAATTGAATAAGATCTACATATTTCTAACATATTCTTGGGGCCTACAACAACTCATAAAACAATAAGGATTACTGCCTGTATCCCAATAGAAGTAGATTCCATGTCTTATAAAAGCCAACATTGAAGATGGCAAGCCAAGCCATCTTCATCTCAAGCATTCTGTCATTCATGGAATCATGTAAAGTCAGTTGTTCAGTCCTTAGTATGTACATGCTATGCCATGTTATGAACTTGGAAAACAGTCCAATATACTTCACCTAATCCTCTAAAACTCCAACAAAACAAATGGCTGGCCATAGTTCCAATAACATTCTCTACCAATTTAGTTTTCAATTAGCTCAAAACATCATATCAAAACAATTCTCATAATTCAGAACAGAACTAAGCAATAACACCACTATCTCTCTAGAACCTTCTCTAACCTTTGCAAATTCAAGCATCGCTATCGTCACTGTCATCATCGTCTTCACCAGCATTCCCCATATCACTAGCAATGTGCAATCAGAATGAGCCGTTCGCCGCCGAGTCCTGGACGGAAGAATGTTATTTCAAATCCACCTCCGCCAGCGGGTCATCGGAAAAATCGCTGTCGGCGTCGGAAGCACGACCACCATCATCGGAATCGGAATCGTCGTCATCACTGTCATCATCATCTTCTTCCTCTTCTATCAATTTCCCCTTTCCCTTGTCGTCACGACGCAAAACCCCCTTTCCCTTCGGTCCACCTCAGCCTCGTCATTCGAATCATCCTCATCTTCGTCCTCATCGTCGTCGTCGTCGTCTAATTTGTCGTCGTTCTTGAGTTCATTGTCGTCGTCGTTAATACATTCCTTCTCGGAAGAACAATTTCGGGTGCTAGGGAGTGCGGAATTGTTGTCGTTTGAATCAGGGTTGGGTTCTTGGGTTTCTTTGTGGTCCAAAATTTGCGAGTTTGGGAACTTTATTTGGGGGTTCTTGGGTGTCTGCATCAGGCTTTCGCTTGGAGGGTAATGTGGGTTCTTCTTGGTGGTTGTTGATTTCTGCCATGAATGTAATCTGGGTGGAGGAAAGTGTGATATTTGGGAATGAGGTTTTTGGGGATGGGGACAAGTTAGGGTTTTGTGGGGACTGAGAAGGAGTAGAATACCAGCAGCCACGGTGGTATCTATGTAGAGATGTAACTAAAGACTAAAGAGGTTGTCAGTCTTGTCACTACCCACGGCTTTCTTTGGGTCCGGTTTTCCCAAGTCCAAATTGCTGACTTCAAAGTGGGGATTTTTTTTTTGTCTTTTGAAATTAGCACACTATTTCCTCATTTTTAGATCATGTCATTTTATCTTTAATTTTTTTAAAAATGGTATAATATAGTTCCTCACTTTTATCTCTATCTATCACTTCTGTTAACTTGTAGCTTAAGTGACACATCAACTACCAAATAGGATTGAAAATAACGTCGTTTGATATATTGTGTTGAAGTATTGAGGTTATGAGTAAGGAATAAAAATAAAATTAAAGTGTGTCTCAGTGTAATGAATTAGGAACAAATAAAATTTAAAGTGTATCTTAGTGAACACCAAAGAGGGTCGTCGAGCAAAAAATTGAACTAGGTTGCAAGGCGGTAGATCATGAAGGTAGAATCCATCGTGCTTCTTCTACATCAGAGGACTAGGCGTCACTAGCAACCTTCTTTGAATCTTTCAACTTCCTCTTCTCAATACAATTGACAAAATGGGCTAGCCCGACCAGACCGGCCTGTAAAACCCAAAAAAAAAAACACAAGTCTCGTGCCTTATTTAGAAGCTAAAATAACTCCCAGGCTTTTCAGCCTAGTTCGTAAAACACATTACCGGTAAAAAAAAGCCCACAAAATATAGAGCTCGGGCCTTTATTTTAAAAGTTCAAATAACTACTAGGGATTTTAGTCCAGCCTGCAAAAACCGTTACCAGCATCTGGTCGGGCCGGTCCAAGTAGCTTGAATTGCCAGCTTTACTTCTTCATTAATTCATTTGCAGTCTCTTCTCCTTTTAGGCAACTGGAGCTTCCATCTTCTGAGCGGACTCGCTAGAATCACCCGGCTCCATTGAACGCTTTCTCAGTTTATCAAACTCAAATGTCCATCCCATAGAGGTATTCATGTGCAATATTGTGAAGAAAATGGGTTACTGATTCTTTTGGGGTTTGAACAATCCTTATGTTCGGTTCTCTCTCCTTTGTCTCTAAGACCATTAAGGGTTCTGGTGTCACATAAGAGGATATATTCTAAGGAGTGGTTTAGCCCCTTTGAGGATCAAAACCGGGGAACCGAGTTAATCATTCGACGTAGATGAACTGCCCAATCGCATTTTGGTTGGTGAGAATAAAGTCATCTTGATTGGAGGGAAGACTGACATATATCAAATGTGGAATCAGTGACCTTGATCTAAAAACCTTGTCTGGGGAACATGTTTTTCTTGTCAAGATCAACAAGGACCATGTCAGTGACCTGTAATAGCGAGCTACAGTGTTTCATTTATGGGTTAACACCTATGTTCAAACCATTGGGAGCTTTAACAGAATTCTAGATGCAAGAGTTGCCATGTTGTATGATGGGAAGTTGGGTTGAAAGCTTTAAACATTAGTTAGGGACAAATCTACAAACATAGATTATTAACTCATCTCAACCATTAGTTTATTTGATAATAAATCTAGGGGTAAAATAGCTTAATGTATTGTGGATAGTTTTCCAGCCTATGCACCTTAGACGTTGCCCGAAAATATAAGTAGCAAGAAAATGAACTAAGTTTGTAACAATTAAGAAAGTTGAGGGATTGAATTGGCTTAAAATGATGTGATGATGATGATGATGATGATGATGATGATGATGATGATGATGATGATGATGATGATGATGATGAAGAAGAAGAAGAAGAAGAAGAAGAAGAAGAAAGAGAAGAAGAAAGAAGAAGAGAAGAAGAAGAAGAATTTAAATTTGAAATCAATCAAAAGTTAAAAAAATTAAACTCAATAATTGAATCCAATTCAAATTTATAACTTTGAAATATCCATTAAATTTACAACAGTCTCTCATATTTCATTTTTTAAAAATATTTAGAGAAAAAAGTAATATATTTATTGGGTTACACACAATTGGTTGCAAATGTTTTAAATTCAGTGTCTTTTGAACTTGAACCAAATCTAGATTGATAAGATTTAATATACAAGTGAGTTGGTTGAACAAGCTCACTAAATCAAAAATTTTGATGTATATTACAGGTCTAACAATCATATTATACCTTTCATAACTCTTGTTGTTAACGCTATTTTCCACTAATAGGCCACGTGCATGCACCTAATATCCATGAGTGCTCTAGTCATTGTTTGTTTTAAATCACCTAGATCGGTATGTATTAAATTAAGCAACTCAGTTTCATGTTGTATAGGGGGCATGGCTTCTTAGTTAATTTTGTTTCGATACATATATCACATTTGTTATGACATTCATTGCTAACTTTAGAGATAATACCTAGTTGTTGCATTTCCTTTAAATAAGGAAATTTAACATGCCACATCATAGAATAATCAATCAAGTAAGAAGAGAGAAGAAGAAGAAACATTTCCATTCATAATTTTAGAAACAAGTACACAGAGTCCCTGATCACAATTTCTTTACCCACAAATACATTATTTTTTATCATTACAATTTTTTCAAATTCAATGACACTTCAACTCCAACTTTTCCCAATAATGCTACAGAAATTAAGTTTTCCCTAATATTTGGACACGAAGCACTCATTCAAAGCCAAGGTCTTCCCATATGTATTGAGAAGAACTTTTACTTTTCAGTATTATTTTGAGAATCTCCAAGATATACAAATTCTTCTACATTCCTTATAATAGTGTAGGAGGTAAAGGCATATTTGTTTGCACAAATATGCCATGTAGCCCCATAGTCTACCACCCACATGTTCACAATGGTCACAATATTAACTTGAGAAACAATCACAACAATAATATCATCTCTTTCAACTAAATTAACCTTTGTTTAGGAGGATTGTTGTTTCTCGCTCATGTCTGCAATAAGGTGTATGGTGACCCAGCTTTTCACAAACAAAACAAGTATCCTTCTTATTGAAATTAGGGTTAAGTAGTTGCTTTAGGCAAATAATGATTAGGTTTTTAGTTCTTGCACAGCCAAAGCCTTTGATCTTGTAGCCTTTATTTTCTTTTGTTGGTGTCTTCGATTTATTTTTTATTATCAACATACAATAAAGGTTCGGGATTGGTCAGCGTGGCTTTGACTCCATGGTTAGGAATGGATCACACGTTCTTGCCACCTTCTAAAGTTTTGACCTTGATCGAGGTCGTACCCCATCAAATAATATGAATTAAATGTAGTGAGGGTTAGATAACCCAAAGTCGTCTCAAGGAATTCAAAAGCAATTTCAAATAACAGATTTTCAGATAAAGTTTGATATTGCAGAACTTCAGAAGGTAAGGTTCAGAAACTACTTCAGAAGGTTCACTTCAGCAAGTTGTTCCAAGTAAACTTCAGCAAGTACTCGAAATGCAGATTTTCATAAACTTTCTGAAGAGTGCAGTAACGTAACAGAAATAGGGGGTTTTGATTGGTTCAGAAACGGAAATTCGCAAATAAAGAAGAAGGAATAAAACGATGTAAGAAAACAAATTGATTCTCTTGTTCATTTACAATTGGATTCTTCATCATTAAAATGCATCGTTCTTAATTTCCAGAACAGATTTTGGATTAACTAAACAAGCGTCAATTAATTCATTAATTTTCTCACTCAAGAACTAAGCGAACTTGCCAGAACTAAGCGAACTAGTATGAGATCTGTACTCCTTACCTCATGAATTAAGCAAATAATTGGTTATTTAGAATTAAGAAAACTAAACCAGAATTCTAAGTGAAGAATAGAATGAATCATCAACAAGCGTTCAAATCCAATTCAAGAAACTAAACCAGAATTCTAAAGGAGAAGGTGAAATTGAATCAACTGCAGAAATTGAAATACAAAATTGAATTGAAATAAACCTCAGAATCCAATGTAAAATCACTCAAGAATCAATCGTCAGAAGTTAGCCTTCCATGAGAGGAAGAACAACAAACGAAAATGCAGAAGAAAGAAAGAAGAAAAGAAGACCAGGGAGAGGACAAGAGAACCAAGCTGATAAATACAAATTACACACATTAATCATCCTTCAAATTTAATCTTTAATACATCTTTTATGCTTAATTAACAATTCATAAGCATATTATGCCAATTCAGGTTTTATTGGGCCCAATTACATTTTTCAACATTAAACTATTTTCGTATTTCAAACATAACTTGAGTTATAGACATCTAAAAATTATGTTTTTTATATTGTAGAAAAGATTAAAGAAATCCCTACAACTTTGATGAAGAACCCAAAGCTAAATCGGATGGCTAGGGAGTCAAAATGGGCTTGGAAGACGGAATAATCAGCATCACATGAAAACCTGACCAGCACTCAATGATTGGGCCATAACTTGGGCTAGAAAACTCATTTTGGGCTCAACCAAACGACATTTGAAATCTAAGATCCAGAACTTGATTTCATCTGAAGACAACTCTCTTTGATTCTGCCAGATTGAGGATGATATGCTCTGTGCAAGTGGGAGACAAGTAGGTGAATGATAGCTAGAGTAGGTGAATAATTCAAAGTAATGGACAAATGCATGAGGTAATTGATCAATAAGTCCATTTGTGGACAAAACATGCTTAGTCATGGCTGAGTGATCATGTTTGGAATGACATCTTTTCCTCTCCTATAAATAGGAGGGCTTGCTAGGGAGAAGAGCATCCAAGTGTAGTAGAAATTACTAAGAGTTTCATTTACTTTTGTTCATCTTTTTGTAAAGTCTTCATGGAAGGCTAAGTTTTTATTCAATTCAAGGAGTCAAGCTTATTTTCATCTTCGTTTGAGGTTTGATCTTCATTTACATGATGATTGAATTACATCTACCTTGCTTTCTACTCCACTGACTTCAATTTCATATGTCTTTTATCAAAGCTTGATTGGTTAACATGTTTTGGTTATGAAATTGTTATTGATGTATGTTGTACTCTTAATTGGTTAATCATCATACAACTATTGAAAAACATAGAGTAAGCAATTAAATTAAAGGTCTTCATTTAATTATTTACTTCAGTTGGGTTCCGTTTATAAAATTGATTTGGATCTAACATAAGATTTTGTGGTTATTTGATCTTGTTAATCTTAATCAATTGAATTCTGGAAATTATTTCAGTAGTGAATTTGGGATCATTGTAAGGGTTCCATATGATTCTAAGTTGATAGATTTAATCTCTTGAATGCATGTTATTAATAACCAATGATTTACCATGAAAATAGCCTCTGAATTCCTTGGATTGATATTGTCTTGAATTGATTCAACATTTGCTTTTAACTTGATCTTTTATTTTCTTCAGTTTATTCCAATCAATCAACCCTCCCAAAGAAGGATTAATTTGAGTGGATCTTCAGGGTTCGACCCCATTTATACCATTCTACTACAAGTAGTTTGCAGATCGAAGAATTATAAGTATAATTTTGTGCAGGTTCGACAATTATCCCAAGCGTCCCTTTTCTCCAATATGTGAAAAGTGAAAAAGTAAATGTGGCCTCCTAACAGAATCGCAACTGCATCTATATACTATTCTCCTAACCCACAAGATTAATCTGATGGCAGAGGTAAAATGGGCCCAAACTAACAGGTTCTAGACCCAAAAATACTAAAACTACTTCAGCACAACTACTTAAGAAACTTGTTGTTCCCGCTCAGCTTCAGACAGCTTCTAAACGTCAATTTCAAACTGAAAACTGCACCTCGTCTCTTAGTGGAATATATCCATATAGCATATCAAATTAAAGCCATGGATCTTAGCTTTCCAATGCCATTGGAATCACTCAAATCGGACACCTATAGCTCCAGATATCATCAAAACAAGATAGGTAGGTCAGTAGGCTTAAAAATCCGAATTTAAACAACATTTCTAGTTAAAGCCCAATTAAGTCCAATTTGGTAAATTCGAATTAAAACATTGGATATAATCACAATTTGAGTCCAAGAAAGCTAAGATTAATTATGTAAAGTATGAATAAAAATATGTTCATCAAATTCCCCTACACTTGCCCTTTTGCACTCCGGGCAAAACACCACATGAAACCAAAGATTAATTAGGAGCAGATGCAAATACAGATGGCATAATTATCAAGAGATCCAAGGAATGCATAGGAGTAGGCAAAATACAACATCCAAGGAGTCATGGAGTCAAGAAAAATATGAATGGAATTCCCAATAATTTAGCAAACAAGAGGGTAGATCAAATCAAACGGGTGAATCAAGAGTGATAGAATCCTCACAAGACAAACTCTCTAACTCTCAAGTGTTTAGGCTTGTGTATACACTCAAAGCACTTCATGTAAGCAAACACTACCATAGGCTTGGTAAGACTCTAATATCCACAACAATTGAAACACAAGCAAGCAAAGATCAAGAGGACTTCATAAAGGATGTAATGGGGTCAAGGTAAAGGTAGGGAAAATGAAGGTGTTGTCCTTGAATTTTGCACAAACAAATGTATCTCTGGGTAGTCTAGGACGAGATACGAATCCTTATTTATTTAGTGTGGGTTCTACCTTAAGTGTGAAATCCTAGAAATAGTAGAGGAACGTAGAGATTGCTACGCTACCAAAACAAGCACAAGAAGTGATGGCCCCTGAACGGGCCTTTACTTGCATTAAACGAAAGTGGTAATTTACAAGCAAATGTAACAAAGAAAATCAGTTACAGTTTTAATGGTTCCTTCCCTGTAAGAAACGAAAAGATACATTATGCATCTTGGTGGGTTTCTGGCAAGCGAACCAAAAATCCAGTAGTATATATAGTAAGAAAGATATTGTATCCACAGGGAACAGTCAATTCGCGTATAGTTGTGATCTATTTATCAAGAGAAAACAACGGATTTATGAGAATATTGGTGCGTAAATTGTAAATAGTAAATAAATAATCAATTAAATTAGAAAGAAAGAGTTAGAGACACTTTACTTGGATTATGATTGAACTTCATATCATCACACCCTTTATGCATGTAAAAACTATCTATTATTTTAGGTTTACTCTATAATATTGTAGACAAACTATATGCTTATGACCCCGAGTTACCAGGTGCCACTCACACTCAAAGATAATCCATGCGGGCTCTCCCAAGCGACAGACTTACCCTCGACTTATTTTGTTTCTTTATTCCGTTTGTAAAAAACTAATTGATAAACGAGGCCTAATCCTGTAGACGCACCTTCATTAGAGTACTCACACTACCCATCACTCATTAGGATACATCCATGTGTCGGTCCTGGATTGACAATCAACTAATCCTTTGCTATCGATACTAAGGCCTAATCATGTAAACGCCCTTCGCTAGAGTATTGTCATTACCCATCGCTCATTAGTAACGCTCATGTGTCGGTCACAGAGTATTGAGTCCTCTTATTCAATCAGAGTTTGGGTTTCCTATGTCTAGGCTCCCCATCCCCAATCATAGTCGAAACTAGCCTATAACTCCGGCGCAAGCACGGAAGTCAGGGATTAAGCACAGAATAAGATTACCAATATTATAGACATAGAGCTCAGGAAATAATAATATAGAGTTTACATACACTTGGGGATAGAATCAATTACATTCAATCCTAATGGAGAGTTAACTACACAGGTGGTAGCCATAAAAACCACCGAAGATGTTGTCACCATCTTCAATCCTCGTGAAGCACTCCTCCTCTCCTACTCTAAAATTAGCTTTGGTGCATCATCGCTGAAATAAGACTAAATTACAATATAGTGCACCCTTTGATCTGGTGCAATGAGGTCTTATTTATAGGCTAAGGAAAGACAAAGAAAAATTGGGAGAAATCTATCTACTAAAACAGCAACAAGGCAAGAATCAGCGTGATTGCGCTTCACCCTGCGCTACAGCGCAGTTTGCAAGCGTAGAAGTCAGGAGAGCTGCGATTCACCCTGCGCTACAGCGCAGGTTGAAGCGCAGAATGCGTCTGCCTGCAGCTTCAAACTTTCTCTTTTAACTTGATATCTCCCCGAGACTTGGTTTTGGTGATTTATCTTTCCTTGTTTCCCTTTTCTTGATGAAATCCTTGCATTTATTGAGCATCTTGAGTTATTTGGGAAGGTTGTCTGCAGAATCCTTGTTTGATTGGCAGTGATCTCTTCATTAATTGCTCGCAAATAATCTTCAAATCTTGATTAAATGCCTTCAATCAAACTTCAAATCTTGCATATATCTCCCTTATTTAATGCTATCTTTCCTCAAATCAAATCCTTGCAATATTATGCAAAAATCAGCAATATTTCTATCAAAATAGCATCATATTCAATCTAAGATTAATAAATACAATTATCTAATATTTAATAAAAAAAGGATTAAACTGGGGCAAAAATATCATTTATCCTTGATAAGTGAACTAAAAAGTGCTCTAATTTATCATATGATTTTCACTTAACAAAATACCACGCAACTTAACTTCTTGTTTGTCCTCAAGCAAGAGACCTCTTTGCAATCAAAAAATCAATTCTATTCCCTGTGTAATTCAAAAACAAATTCAAGGAACTTTTCATCATCTCCTTGTTAAGCAGCAGTCACTTTCCAAACATAAGAAAAAATCAGGATTAAGAGATGTTACCAATCCTCAATCAGAATAGAACACAAACATCAGTCAACTTTTTAAAAATAGCAATTAAAGCAGTAAGTGATAAACCAAGGAAATCTCTCATTCTCACGGGTAAATGTTTCCCTCAATCTTTTCACCACCGTTGAACAACTAAAATTGATAGTCGTTTCCAACATCTGAACCTGAAATAGTCAATATGGATCAAAAGGTCTTTTCTTTGGTTGTAATGAGTTTGGGCTATCAAGAAATCATGGTTTTTCTAGATATGCAAATTACACTTTGAATAGAGAATCTTGTGATTGTGCTTGAGACTTCTCTCCATTCACCATGTCATTCTTAAATTGTCACCCTTTTTAGTTGGCCTCTTTGTTTGAAGAAGTACTCCCCCCAACTTATTCAATTTCCACACTTTTTGTGCAGAATATTTTTTTTTTTGAACTTTTTTTTTCATAAACAATAACATAGAGAATTTATTCATGAGGGAGGTACTCTTCTTTTTGATTTCTGTCTTGTCTGCTCTTTGAAAATTCTTGATCCTTCAATCCCACCAACCTTTTGTCCCATCTTGTTGTGTTGCACCTTGCTCCTCTATCCCAAGTGTGAAGGGGACATGATATAATCATTGAGTATGGCGTAGGGTGCTATCAAAAGAAATATTAAAGGCTCAAAGGGGCAATCAATAAATGGAAATATTTAATCAATGTTGGCTATTTGGCACTGACAAAATATTTATAATCACAAAACATGCCTTTGTCACTTCCATATTTTCTCTAGCAAGACAAAATTCAGAAACTCAAGCAATAACAGTTGACAGCAAGCAGTGAAAAACTCTCAATTTCAGTGTTTAGGCTCTCAGCTCACCGGTTATTGGCTAAAATTTCCTTGAATAAAGCACTTACTGGTTTTAATTAACTATCCTGATAGGTCTCTTGAGAAGTATCCTAATCCTAACTGATTATGGAATTAATCACAAACCCTATCATCTTTCCTAGTCTGGTTAGTTAAACTACCTAATTGCAGAGAATTCGGAAAAAATTTACCTTGAATCCTATTCCTAAGGTTCTAAAATTTAAAATTCTAAAAATTTAAAAAAAAATGGAATACAAAAAATCCTAATTAAACAAAGTTTCTATAAAATAATAGAAAATAAAAAAAAATGAAAAGAAAAGAAAACACCAGTATCAATCTTCATCCTCTGTATCCTGTAAGTCATTGTCCTGCCTGCTGCTTCCACCTCCCCCTGGATGAATAAGCCTGTCCCCAGGCCACTGCAAGAATATCCGGAACTCTTCAAGCAGCATGCTTGGGTATGGGTCTAGTACTCCCGATTGGTTTGAGGTCAACTGGTTTTTATACTTTGCAGCAGTTTTGTGCAATTCATGAAGAACATGGAAGCCTATCATTAACCAATTTGCATGCATAATTCAAAGAATTAATCTTTTCACAACAAAAGTTCAGTGCACTTGGTAATGACTTCCTAAAAACAAATCATACTCATTGTTTTGCAAGCCTTCAATCAATCCATGGAAAGTGAAAGTTCAAGATTTTTGAAAGAAACAGAGCATAACACTTTCAAATTCAATAATTCACAAAACAAAGAGCATTCCAATCAAACAATTTTGTTCTTCATGTTCCATACAGCCCAAAATCACATTTAAGATAACAATAATCAATAATATTCACAATCCTAAAGTTGCTACCCTAAAGTGCAAATCATAAAAAACGGAGTAAGTAATGAAGATTTCAATTGGTAAAAATTAAAGAAAACATAACTGAAAGTTTTCAAAATTGATGGAAGTTTGTAAGTGGAAAGAGTGGAAAGAAGAGCTTAGGAAGTAGAAAAACAGTACATGAGAAAATAGAAGATTTTTAAAATTTCGTATCCTGCGCTTTACCCTGCCCTACAGCGCAAGTGAAGCGCAGAATACAGTGACTAAAATTGCATTTCTGCACTACAGCGCAGGTTGAAGCGCAGAAAACAGAATGTAATTTTACAATTTTCAGTCACGTTTTCTGCTACTTCCTATTATTTAAAATCCCACAAACTTATTCCAATCAATTTTAAAAATTTCCTGAATAGAAAAATCCTAATTAACAAACAAGAAAACAAAACAAAACTGAAATTAATTAAAAACTTTAAAAATCTCTGGGTTGCCTCCTAGAAAGCGCTTGTTTAACGTCTGATAGCTCGACGCCTGTTCTCTCAAGGTGGCTGAAAACTGAAATATTTTGGTGAGCTTGTGTGCTGCACCCTTCCTTTCTTTGGCCCAAAAACCTCCCCTTAATCTTGCCTTGGAACAACCTGTAGTGTGAAATGACTTTGACCATTTGGGCTATTGTGTCTGGAGTTAGACCATGTTGCTGCCTCCCTTGGCCTGGACTTTTTCTCTTCTTTGGAGTCTTTTGTGAGTTGCATAGGTCCTTCCTCCTGAAGCTTGGATGATTCACAAATGATTGCTCTCAATTTCTTGCTTCACAGGGGTCTTTGATATGAAATACACCTGACCACTTGATCTTCAATCTGGCTTTAGGCTCTGAATTTGATTCTAGCTTGACTTTCTTCTCTTTGCCTTGTCCTGGTCAGTGTGATTGCAGGCCTTTCTTTTGTGAGGTCTGGAAGGTTTATTACTTGTACCATGCCTTTCTTGATCTTCCTTTGGAGGATTGGTTGGATAAGGCAAGGTCTCTGTTCTTGAAATCACTTCCCTTCCTTCCTTGGGCTTTGATTCACCATCTCCCTGTTCAATCTTTTTCTTATTTTCTTGATCTTTTTCATCATGTACACCTTCATATGTTGTATTTTCTACCTCCCTTTCACAGCCAATCTCTTCTTCAAGCACCATCTTTTCTGTTCATTCATCCTCTCCATCTTCTTCTTCTACTTTTGCTGCACCTTCTTATGGTTTCATCAGATCCTTCCTCTTCATCAGCCAGATCATCATTTGATTTCCTCCCCTGTTAATTTAACAATTATGGTGGGACAAAATTCTACAGGGTTGGGGTTTGAGCGTTTGCTGAGCTCTGTTCTGACTGTTGGTTGGCTATTGCTTCTGCTATCTCATCAAATTGTTTTTGCATCAGGAGACTCTCTCTTCTTGTTGAGCAGTTCCAACATGAATTGCTCTATGGCCTCCAACACTGGGGATGTTGAGTTGCACTATTTGTTACTCTCCATGGAGGCTGCAAATATCGTGTTCATATATTCATGAAGGGATTCTTTGGATATGGTAATTCCTTGTCTTGCGGTGCATGTGTGAACTCTTCTTTTTTCTTCTTCTTTTTCTTCTTTAGCAGCTTCCTCTGATTTCCTTTCTTTGATTTCTCTTTCTTGTATTGCTTCAATTTCCTCTTCTTGAATGTCAGGATAAGAGCAGTGACCATTGAGATGGTTACCTCCGCAAAAATCACAAATTAATTGTGGTGATTGGGTAGGATAAGAGTGAACTAGTTGCGGTGGCTGAGAAAGTCTGTCTAGCTGCTTTGGAGTGCTTCTAATGATTGCTTCAACTCTTATTTTCTGCCCTGAGTTCATCTTCAAAGGTTTGCTTGTGGGGATGAAATAGCATCTTGTTGCCACCAAAATTTTGATTCTGGTAACTTCCCAATCCTGTGAAAATTGTTAGAATAATTATTGTAATTAGAGAAGTTACCTTGAATCGGTGCATGGGAGAAATATTTTGGTTCTTGCTTGAACGAAGAAATATCTGCCTTGGCTTGAATGTAATGTGGCCTGCGAAAGAATCTTCTTAAAAATTTTTCTTCTACCACGTTCCAATTGTTCAGACTTTGGCTAGGGTGTGACCTTAACCAAGCCGTTGCTTTTTCCTGTAAGAGAAAAAGGAAATAAACATAAATATACAACCTCTTGTATTTTTCTTCAAAACCCATAGTTTCAATTTGTTTAAAGAATGTAGAAAGATGATCATTTGGATCTTCATGTTCTAAGCCTGAGAACTGGTGATCTTCAACAAGTTGAAGGTGTGGTGCTTTGAACTCCACAGCTTTTGCAATACTTGGAATGGCAATACTTGAGCGATAACGTAGCCCTTGCGGCATAATATAGTCTCCCAAGAGTCTTTTTTGGTGAATTTTGCCATTTAGAAGCCATTTAACATTTACTTCACTTGGGGTGGTTGAACAGAGAGTATTGAAATTGTCTCCTTGAGCCTCTGCTCCTTTTCCTGTTACCTGTCCTCTCAAGGATATCAAACAAATGTTAGCTCAGGAGAGTGGAACAAAAATTATTATCTTTTTTTAAAAGAAAATAATTAAAATAAAATAATAAAATATTTTTGTTTTCTTCTTCTGACTTGTCCCTCGTCTCCTTCTCTTGTTACTGCATCCTGTTCTTCTTTGATATCCTTTCTATTTCTGGATCAAATTGTAGTTGATTTGGGGGACACTGGCCTCTCAAAAGAATAAACAAGAAAACTTGAAAAGGGTAAGTATGGAAGAGAATTTTAATAATAATAGAAAAACAATAAATTTCCTAAAATAACAAAAAAGAATAATTAAAATAAATCCTAAGATAGATAAAATAAGAAAAAAACCTAAGATAGATATTCTCGATAACTAGACCCGCCAAGATTTACGCAAATTGGAACCGTTCCCCAGCAACGGCGCCAAAATACTTGGTGGGTTTCTGGCAAGCGAACCAAAAATCCAGTAGTATAATAGTAAGAAAGATATCGTATCCACAGGGAACAATCATTCGTTGTATAGTTGTGATCTATTTATCAAGAGAAAACAACGAATTTATGAGAATATTGTTGCGTAAATTGTAAATAGTAAATAAATAATCAATTAAATTAGAAAGGAGAGTTAAAGACACTTTACTTGGATAGGATTGAACTTCATATCATCACACCCTTTATGCATGTAAAAATTAATCTATTATTTTATGTTTACTCTATAATACTGTAGACAAACTATATTGCTTATGACCCGAGTTACCAGGCGCCACTCACACTCAAAGATAATCCATGCGGGCTCTCCCAAGCGACAGACTTACCCTCGGCATATTTTGTTTTCTTTATTCCGTTTGTAAAAGAACTAATTGATAAACGAGGCCTAATCCTGTAGACGCACCTTCATTAGAGTACTCACACTACCCATCACTCATTAGGATACATCCATGTGTCGGTCCTGGATTGGCAATCAACTAATCCTTTGCTATCGATACTAAGGCCTAATCCTGTAAACGCCTTCGCTAGAATACTGTCACTACCCATCGCTCATTAGTAACGCTCATGTGTCGGTCACAGAGTACCGAGTCCTCTTATTCAATCAGAGTTTGGGTTTCCTATGTCTAGGCTGCCCCCATCCTCAATCCTAGTCGAAACTAGCCTATAACTACCCGTTGCGGCCTTTGTTCCTTCTCTTCTTCCCTTATTTATAACCTCCATGGTAACCGTCCTTAGCCCCATAAAATAACTTCCTTCAACTCCCTTTTCCAACTTCCATCAACCCACGTTCTCTGCATGAACGTTGCTGGATGCCCTTAGTAACTGCTCAAGGTGACATGGCCATAAGCTTCTGATATTAAAGTGATAAGGAATAACTGATCCTTCGAATCTGGCTTGCAGAACAATCCCCCCTTTTGATCAAAGAGAGGCTTCAAATTCTTTAGGCTATCATCCCCCTTCGAGCTGAGGTTTCTCTTTAGCATCGAACCCTTTAGGCTATCAGCCTCTTCGAGCTAAGGTTCTTCGAACCATTTGGCAATGGTATAAGACTTTCCTTGGTATTCACGATTCCTTTCGAGCTTGATCCCTTTCCAAAGTACCTTATCTGCCGACCACTTTGATTTGTGTGACTACCCTCCATCTGGTCAATGCACACAAGACTGCTTCTCATTGGCTTACAAGGATAGCACTTTTATGCCTTCAATGTGATTCTTCTTTATAAAGGATGGTATCATGTTATTTATATCATCGTCTTTCTTTGTTCCATGGAGAGGCACCTTATATTGGCTGCTCTGTACGACCTGATGCCTCCATTCCCTTTGGATTTCAGGTCGTCAGAGTGTCCAACATTCGTGGTCACTTCAATGAGGACCAAAACTTCAGGTCGAACAGTACAACCAAATTATCAGGCCTTAGCTCCATTAAAGGTCTGGTATTACTCCCACCTCCCTGGTTCTGTTCTGAGGTTTAGGGCAGGAAATCAACTGCTTCCCTGCACCCAGTCTTCTGATCCTGAGGAGTAGAAAAAGAAGAACAAGAGGAAGGTGCAGAGGAGAAAAATAGAAACGAGGAGAATGATAAAGATGAATGATCGAAGCACTTGGATTATTTGGAAGATCCAATGCTAATGATCAAAACTCTACCACAAAAGACAACTCTACCACAGAAGATTCAACCCAAATAATGATCAAAACTAACTTAATCACCAAATTATAAGGAATTCAATCAACATAAGTCATGAACCAATTATCCAAGAATGATGAAATGCCAACTACCAACACAAATCCTAAAAATCCAATTAAATACATGCCAAATATATTTTTTCTACAGTCAAAAATTTGTTTTACTGTTAAATAAATTCTGCTGTCAAGGAAAAATGTACCGTCTGAAATTCTACTGTAAACAACATCAGAAAAACGCACAAACAACATACAGTATAACAAACAACAAATTTCAGCAAGTAACAAATTAAGCAAACAGTAATTTTCAGACAGTTTTTTTTTGTTTTTTACTGCAAAACAGCAAACAGTTTTTAATTTTTTTATTTTTCTACAATCCTAAAAATTACTAACACAAATCAATATAATCCTAACCACATACTAATTCCTAAAATCAATTCTAAAGTCCCTAAAAACTACATTCTCCTCCCCCACACTTAAAATCACACATTGTCCTCAATGTAAAAAATAATCAAATTAGAGAACAAGAGACAAAATACAATGAAAAAGGTGGGGAAAAGAGACTCCCTCATCATGGTGGAAATATTTGCACTTGAAGGGAATGTGAAAAGCTCCAAACCAATCTCCTCAACCGTCTCATCAACCAAAGTGGGGCTCTCATGAAATAGCTTGAGACGGTGGCCATTGACCTTGAAGGTCTTGTTGGTGGACTCACTTTGCAGCTCTACAACACCATAAGGATAAACATGAGTAACAAGAAAAGGTCCAATCCAACGAGAACGAAGGCTGACTAGGCATGAGTTTAAGTCTAGAATTGAACAACAAAACCTTTTGGCCTACAACAAACTATTTTCTATCAATACACATGATCATGAAATTTCTTAGTCTTCTCCTTGTAGAACGTAGAGTTCTTATAGGCCCTCCAGGCGAATCTCATCAAGCTCCTGCACCTGAACCATTCCCTTTGCTCTCCGGCCTGGTCACAATCAAGGTTGCAAGCTCGAACTTGCCCAATATGACCGATGGCTCTATCTCCATAGATAAGTGGCATGCCTTACCAAAAACAACTCTGAGAACATCCCAAGAGGTGGCTTGTAGGCAGTCCTATGAGCCCAGAGAGCATCATCAAGGGCGGCGACTCCAATCCTTCCTATTAGGCTGCACCATCTTCTCCAAAATCCTCTTGATCTCCCTATTGGAAATCTCAGCCTGCCCACTAGTTGGGGGTGGTATGGTGTAGAAACTCTATGCACCACCCCATACTTCTTCAGCAAAGCCTCCATGGACCGGTTACAAAAGTGGGTCCCCTGATCACTAACAATAGCTCGGGGCACTCCAAACCTGCAATAGATGTGAGACCTGACAAAATCCACAACAACTCGAGCATCATTAGTCCGTGTGGCTATAGCCTCCACCCACTTGGAGACATAGTCCACAACAAGAAAGATATATATAAAATCAAAAGAAACAGGAAATGGGACCATAAAATCAATACCCCACACATAAAAAATCTCACAAAACAACATAGGCTGCTGGGGCATCTGCTGCCTGCTAGAAAATGAGCCGCTCCTGCTCTCTGACACTGCTCACATATAGAAGAAACTCTCCAGGCGTCTCTAAAATAGTAGGCCAATAAAATTCACAATCCAGCACCTTCCGTCCTGTCCTCTAAGGTCCAAGATGTCCTCCAACAGGTGAGGCATGATAGAACTGAAGTACAGACTGCATCTCATGATCTGGAATGCACCTACAAAATTTTTTTCAAGAAACATCCTTTTCAGATTATCCCAGCTAGTGATTGATCCAGATGGAAGGTAGTACAACCAGTCTTTTGTTGTATCTTGCAGGGAGAATGGAATGCCTTCAGCTTAATGTGATCCTCAGGAACTCTAGGTGGTCTCATGGTGGTACAAACAATATGGAACTCCTTGAGGTGTTTATGTGGATCCTCACCTGCAAGACCATGAAACTTGGGCAACAAATGAATCAATCCAGACTTTAGCTCACACAGGCACATCTAAATCAGGATATTGAATGCATAAAGTCTGAATATTAACATCAGGTGCTGCAAGATCTCTTAAGGTCCTCTTAGCCATGATATCAGAATTAAAATCAAGAAAAGAAAGAAGCAAAAATAGAAACAGATTCACTATCACTAATAGAAACAGGCAGAATACACACTATCATACAATGATTCACTATCACTAACAAAATTATGCACAGATGGATTCCTAGACTCTCTAGCTAACCTATGATATGTCTTATCAATTTCTGGATCAAATGAATGTAGGATACCTGGGTTTGCTCTAGTCATACACCAAATGCACATGAAAATGCACAAAAAGAGGCATACAACATGTTAGCATATAAAGGCAACCTATATCAAATGAACCAAAACCAATGAACTCTGGGCACATGGAAAACACTATAATGACATAAGAAACAACCACAAAAAATTTCAGAACAAAATTCAAAGCTTAAGTATCAAAAGTCCCTAAGATAAGAAAGGAAAATTACATCACTAAAACTTAAAATTCCAGAAAAAAATAGAAAATGTTCTTTTTTGGCTATTTTATAGTCCACCTCCCGACATAGCGGGGGAACATCACTCTAACTAGCTTTTTCTACTTCAAAAGTATATAAATATGTGAAATTCTGACACTCCTAGCTCAAGTTATGCCCAATTGAAGTCAATAGGTCAAAATAAGCCCGTACAAAGTGGTATATCAAATCTGGAGTACTCTAACAACAACGGGGTATCTAAAATTCATTATAACCTAAAGAAATATGGACACAAAAATTGGCCCCGGAAATTCAACCTCTAACTATGTTAAACAAAAAGGTCAGATTCAATTGCAAAAGTCAACAACAAGTTCAACAACTTGTGCATTCAATCTGAATCAAATATAAAATCTAATTCTAACATGAGCTCACTCATAAGTAATACCTAAACATCATACAATGACCCTAAACAAACTATAAAACAATGACTCAAGACCAACACCCGACTCGAAAACACAAACAAAGTTCAGCAAGAACAAAGTTCAGGGGACAGCAGAAATGGTAAATGAGCAAGGTTTATGTGTATTACCAGAATCTGAATTATGGAAATTCACTACAAGCTGGCACAAACCAACGTTAGCTGAACAAAAACAAAGTATTGAAATTTACTCTAACCTTACAGAGACACAAAACAGAAAGGCAAATTACAGCAAAACAGAATTGAAAAACTTAGAAAAACCTAAATTCCAGAAAGTTTAGTAAGTTCAAACACAGAACTGAAAACTGTAAACTGAATTTGATTGAATTCCCCGACAACGACGCCAAATTTGATCGAGGGTTATACCCCATCAATAATATGAATTAAGTGTAGTGATGGTTAGATAACCCAAAGTTGTCTCTCAAGGAATTCAAAAGCAATTTCAAATAACAGATTTTCAGATAGAGTTTGATACTACAGAACTTCAGAAGGTAAGGTTTCAGAAACTACTTCAGAAGGTTCACTTCAACAAGTTGTTCCAAGTAAACTTTAGCAAGTACTATCGAAATGCAGATTTTCATGAACATTCTGAAGAATGCAGTAACGTAACAGAAACAGGGGGGTTTTGATTGTTGTTTCAGAAATGGAAATTCGCAAATAAAGAAGAAGGAAATAAAATGATGTAAGAAAACAGATTAATTCTCTTATTCATTTACAATTGGATTCTTCATCAATTAAAATGCATCGTTCTCAATTTCGAGAATAGAATTCTGAATTAACTAAATAAGCGTCAATTAATTCAGTCAATTTTTCTCACTCAAGAACTAAGCGAACGGGTTATGAGATTTCTACTCCTGACTCCACTACAATAAAAAGCAATTTTAGTGACGGTTAGTTTGACAGGGGTTGAAACAACCCCAAGCAAAGTAGAGTGATTTGCCTTGCCCACGTTCTTTAGCGTGGGGTTGTCAATAGTGGATAAAAGTTGTAAAATTCCTCATGGTTTGTTCCTTTTAGCTGGGGTTTTAACCCTGTTTAATGGTTTTTTCTTATTTTAAAAAATATTAGATTAATAAAATAGAGGCCTCAAACACTTTTGTCCTTAACGATTTCTCTTTTTTTTTCTCTCGCGTGTCCCTAGCTTCATCATTGACAGTGTCTCAGTTCGTCGCTTCCCAAAGCTCGTTAGCCTCTATGCATCACTGTGACTCACTGTGTTCGTGCCTCTGTTCATCACTGCAGCACCGCACCCTCGCTCTCGTCGATCCAGTTGCCGTACCAGCCACCTTGCGAATGAGCACACGTCCACCGAACAACGACCATGGAACGAGCGTGAAAACACTTCCACCGAACTGCGCACGTCCACATTGGGAACCTCCTCTGAACATCGTAATCACTGTGAAGCACCGCAAGCACCTCCTTGTTGGTCGTCACATGTCTGCCACCGTTGTCAGGAAGGAGATTTCTGTTCGGTGAGTAATTTCTGTTCTGAGATTGAGGTTTTTATTTAGATTGATATAAGATTTTATTGCTATCGAATTTTCTAATTTTTAGGTTGAACTTGACATTTACACTACAAGAAAATTAGGTTTTACCTGCGATTTGATTTAAGTCATGATGAAATGATTTCTTTTTAGGAAACAAAAGAGCCATACTGTGGAGAAAAAGAAATTGATGGATCCTGGTCTAGGCATCGGGGACTGAAGAAATTTGCCTCTTTAGAAGGAAAACACAAGCACTTTAGAAGGAAAACAAAAGCACTGTTCAGTTAGGAGGATTTTGTGAAAATTATCAGAAATTTTTTTGACAAAAGAAATTTGAGATATTTTTCTGAATATTTCCAAATTAAATGCTCTTTAAAGGTGCTACAGTTGTTGAAGAATGTGATTTAGCTTCCTGAATAATGCAAATATAGAGGTTTAGAATAACAACAGTAGTTTTATCACAAAAGGAGAAAAAAAGATTTATGCACCTATTCTCATTTAAGGCAATGCATAGTAAAGATGTGGTGAATGTAAAACAACTTTTTGCACGGAAATTTGTGAAATATGATATAAAATGCATCTCTATAATTGGATATTTTTAATTGGTGCAGACAAATCTTAGCATGATGTAGGTTAATTTTTCAAAGCCATTTCAGGCAGCAGAGAGTATGCTTTACCTTCCAATTTCTGGTTCAGCTATATATGTTATTGTAATTGATGCTCAATCTAAATCTACTTGTAAGTTTGCTCCAACTATTATGAACCTAAATTTCTTTAATTGTGTTGTTAATATGGTTTGTGTTGGATCTCTAGATTCTGTTAAATGGTTTGCTTTGATAGATGGACAGGGCTTCAATCCTTGGAGATGCAATTGAGTATCTGAAGGAACTCCTACAAAGGATCAATGACCTTCATAACGAGTTGGAATCAACACCTGTTGGCTCTTCACTCACACCTGCCTCAAGCTTCCATCCTTTGACACCTACTCCACCACCACTACCTAACCGTATTAAAGAAGAACTATGCCCCGGCTCATTGCCAAGCCCCAATTGCCAACCTGCTAGGGTAAATGCTGGAACCTTGTCCTTTTGCTCAGATATTTGCTCAAATCGACATTGCTTCCTTACTTTCTATTCCTTTAACTAGAAAAAATGGTGGGATATGATAACAGTAAGCGATTTTATAAATCTATGTGTCATTAGGAAATTCCATTTCAAATTCTTATTTACTTTGTTGAGAAACCCTTACTTAACTTAATTGAGAATTGAATTTTTCCTTACTAACTTAATTTATGTTATGCAAGTCTTGAAAACCATCCAACATGGTTGACTGCTAACTGCAGAATATGAAGGTACCTTTGCCATATATAGTAAAATCAAGGTAATACTATCGTATAGATATTTGGAGAGATTCCCAAGCTTTCTGGTGAACCATGTTTTAATTATAAAGGATAGAATTCCATCTCTATTGTTTTTATATTTGTCCATTGGTGTTTGAAATGCTTTTCTTATTTATATTAGTAAGTGTGGATGAGAGTAGTGCTATGAGTCCTTTCACCTTCTGAATATTACATTTTGAAAATTACTCTGGTTTTACTCTGGCTGTAGAATAAAACCATTTCAAGCACATTTGAAATTAATTTTCCTGTGTATACAGCTCAAGATCATTATGGTGCACTTATGGGACTCTGGGCTCCTGTGCTTCTGGTTTGTGTTATATATTGTGGTTATGTTTATATATGTTAATCTTTTCACTTGTGCAGAAATCTTTGTGTATCATGTCCTTATTTGCTTTTTCAATATAGGTTTATCTCATGGACACTCAAATTTGGTATGCAATCTTCTCAACTTTGTATGGTGGCATTATCGGAGCCTTTGATCGTCTAGGAGGTATTGATTATCTTATTGGGTTTCTAAATTTTCATAAAATAGAGGCATGTACAGAAACTTAAACCTATTTAATCAAGTTAATAAATGTATAGGATCCCTTTCATAAATTTATGGATTCAGAAAAAAAAAAAAACTACAATTCACAATCTTTTAACTGTCAATAATATTGATATCTATTTACTTACATAGATGCACACACTAGGCATGCTAAGATCACAGTTTCAGTCATTGCCCGGTGCATTCAATACATGATTGGTTCCTTCTGATAAGCAAAAAGAAAAATTCTCTTTGTCAAAGCAATTTTCTGAGGTTGTTATCTACTTATCACATTTTCATTGCTAAGTACATCAAGATTTATGTATATTTTTTCATCTTCCTCTTCATTTTGGTTTCCTTGCTTGTGTAGATTTCTGCAAACAGGAGGAGTGAACCTGACAAATTTGTCCAATTATGGAATGAAATTATATGCAGTTTTTCGTGAGGAAGATCTCATTAGTGATAGGAAGGACCTTTGAGCCACACTCTTTACTTGAAATTATATGCTACTAAACTTTTTCGTGAAGAGCACCAAGCTCTAGGACTCTCTATTGTAAGCCTCACCAACTCTTGTATACATTTTGGTAATAAATTGGATGATTTTTTATTATACCGGGTAATGAATTATTATTTTGATTATTTTTTGACTATTTAAAATAAATGCAGAAGTATGGAATTCAGTTCTTTTCAAATTACAATTGAAAATTTTGAAGGTTCAATACTTAATTGAGATTTAGTGCATCATCTTTCATAATTAAAATGCAAATAAACTCTTCTATATATTTTGTTGGATTATAGTGATATGGACTCTAAAAGGGTATGATCAGTTGCTTAACCCTGTCCTAGATTAAAGTGTAGAGTTTTTAAAAGGTATACTAAATAGTAGTAGGACCTTGTTTTCAATTTATCGATTTAATGATATATGTACTGCAATAGACATGACTTTGGTGTTATGCTCATCACTTCATAAATGCAGCTTTGAAATCCTTTTCAACCAAGTATGATACATCCTGAAATGACATGTTTTTCTTTTAGGGCTTGGGAGCATAAGCAAAGAATATGAATATTCATCTATTGATTCATTGGTTTTATTGGCTCATTATGGGTAATGATCTACGAAATGACATGTCTTTGCATCATTGTAAGATGTTAATATCTTCCAACTTTATTGTATAACTGGGGAGCAATGGCAGAGAGGGTGACTTTAGTAATTACCGTGGCTATGCAGCCCCACAGTTGTGCAATCCCAGGTAAGTTACCCACAGTTTTGAAACCCCAGGCAATGTCTGCATTTCCAACGTTTGCCCAAAACCGCGGGGAACACGTTAGCGACGCCTACATTGCCTACGGTTTGTGCAACCGCTGTTAACACACGTAGTGGGGGTTTAAACCGCGAGGAAAGCAAAATATAACCCCCGATAAAACCATTTTTTCTTGTAGTGTTTACCTCATGAATTAAGCAAACAATTGTTTGTTTAGAATTAAGCAAACTAAATCGGAATTCTAAGTGAAGAACAGAATTGAATCATCAACAAGCGTTCAAATCCAATTTAAGAAACTAAACCAGAATTCTAAAGGAGAAAGTGAAATTGAATCTACTGCAAAAATTGAAATACGAAATTGAATTGAAATAAACTTCAGAATCCAATGTAAAGTCACTCAAGAATTAATCCTCAGAAGTTTAGCCTTCCATGAGAGGAAGAATAGCAAATGAAAATGCAAAGAAAGAAGAAGAAGAAGAAGAAGAAAGAAGAACCAAGAGAGAGGACAGAAAGAACCACACGTCCCTTTTCTCCAATCTATGAAAAGTGAAAAAAGTAAAAGTGACCTCCTAACAGAATCGTAACTGCATCTATATATACTATTCCTCCTAACCACAAGATTAATCTGATGGCAGAGGTAAAATGGGCCCAAACTAACAGGTTTCAGGCCCACAAATACTAAAACTACTTCAACAACTACCTAAGAAACTTGTTGTTCCCGCTCAGCTTCAGACAACTTCTGAACGTCAATTTCAAACTGAAAACTGCACCTCGTCTCTCAGTGGAATATAGCCATATAACATATCAAATTAAAGCCCCGGATCTTAGCTTTCCAATGCCACTAGAATCACTCAAACCGGACACATACAGGCTACAACTCCAGATATCATCAAAACAAGATAGGTAGGTCAGTAGGCTTAAAAATCCAAATTTAAACAACATTTCTAGTTAAAGCCCAATTAAGTCTAATTTGGTAAATTCGAATTAAAACAGTGGATATAATCACAATTTGAGTCCAAGAAAGCTAAGATTAATTATGCAAAGTATGAATAAAAATGTGTTCATGAGACCTCCAAAAATTTTGATCTTTGAAATGTCTAAGAATGGTTTCACGAATATGGCTGATGGATGGATGACAGGTGCAACAACAAAAGTAAGGTCGGGAGTAGCACCATTGTTGAGAGGAGAAACAATGCTAGTGTTGTTTGCCCATGAAATAAACTCTTTAGGTTGTAGGAGAAAATAAGGGAAATGAATATATTACAATGATGCCCGAGACATACGTCAACACTGTCCTCAATAGTTTAATTGATCGATACTCAATAACTCCTATGATTTAACAGACACCACTTCTAACTAAATTGGCAGAACAACAAGAAATAGAAACCGTGAATATACGAAAACTAAAATTTTTGTAACACTAAAACTTTTTCATCAATCATATATAAATATATTATTGAAATAAATTTAATTATATAATAATGTTAAAACGCATTAATAAAGTAAAACGTAAAAAATATTTTAAAGTAAAACATTGAGTCTGTTCTGGTGTAGAACTCGGACTCGAGTCTGTGAAGGTCGAACTTGGATCTGGATCTGGATCTGGGTATTGTTGAAGAGCGGATCCGGGTTGTCCACAAATGGGGGTGGTGTACCTGCAAAAGCACTCTGATGCCCAAGTTAGATATGTATAGCAGTCAAAGTGGTTGATTGAGTAAAGATTGCGTACCTTATGAATTGTTAATACCCCTGTTTATAGGGGTTTTGGGCTTGCATAAATGTGGTAAGTGGGCATATACATAAATAGAGTAAGTGAGCAAGTATATGCATAATTATGGATATTTGGCAATACTATTATATCAGTTATGGGCTGTTATGGCCAATAGGCCTTAGGTTTAGACCGTAATAGAGTTTAAACTATATATTAAAATTAAACAATATTAAAACATTGAAAATATTTTTTTAGAATTAAAACGTTTAGGGAATATTAAAATCAAAGTAAAAGTTTTGAATTGAAAGCTAACAGAATATCAATATATTCGAATAAGATATGTTGCTTAAATATACAAATAGAATTGAAATGAGTATCGATTGATATTGAACGCAAATGATTATGAATATGTTTGAATTAAAAATTATATATAGGAGTAAACTTTTAAAAAAAATCAGCAATTTTTTTGCGTAAACATAAACATGTTATGGCAAAACTGCTCGGCTTTGTTGTAAAAAAATTCATAGGGAAGTTCTGTAAATTTTAAAATCTATAATAAATTTCTATAAATTTTAAAATTTGCTAGAAAATTTGAAGGAAAATATACAAAAACATCACTACGTCATCACTTAGTGGATTTGGTAACCCATTTCAGCTATCTGAAGACAGAAATTAATTAGTAGCTGAAACCATTTCAATTGTGTTTAGTAATGTAGTTTTTTTGGGTAGTTACTAATTTTTTCTTGAAAAGGTACTTAAAGTAGTTTTTTTTTTAAAAACTCTAATTTTAGCTAGTAGCTGAAAATTAATTATAAATTTATCCCTCAACCACCTCCACTTATCAATATTAATAAGTAATGATGTTTTTATATGTAATTTTATCATTTTCAGCTAGTCTTACCAAACACCTTCAATCAATCAGCTAGTTTTTTCAGCTTTCAGCTAGCTTTTCAGCTTATATTTACCAAACACGCTCTAAAAACACGTGGTTTTAGAAAATAGAGGACTTAAATGGAAGAGAAAATAAATGAGGTGACCAAACAAAATATCATTATATTTTCATGATAAAAAACATGTTTAACCCAATTTAAAATTATCAAAATTAATAAGGTGATTGGGTTAACAAGAGAAAATTCCAATAGTTGAATCAATTATAATTTATTTGATTCAAGATTGAAATGAAATAAATTGATTATTAAACTAATTTCAACCAATTTATTTGATTTAGTTTGGATTGTCAGCTATTGAATCAAACTCATATGAAGAATACTCCTATTTGTTGTGGATATGAGTAGAGCTGATTATTCAGGCTAACCCATTTTTTCAGCTTTAAGTATGAGTTACTTATAATCAACCCAACCTAAAATAAAAAAATGATAAGAGTTGTGAATAATAAATGTGAATCAAAAATAATAAATTTGTCTTATCTTGAGTAAGGGCTAGTTAAGAAAAGTCAAATATATGAAATATGACCCAGTACTTATATATATTCTTAATCTTTTTTTTTTTTTATATTTTCATTCCATTTTTTATTTCAAAAATTATATAAAATTATCATAACTTGGGTCGAGACCAAACGAACACTTATCCACGTACTCATGGAAATGCAATAATATCAACGTGACCCTGACGGACTGACCCTTGTCCACACAATTGTTTTTTAAAATACATTTACACATCTTTTAAATGTTTTACTTGAATAGATTCAAGTAATACATGTTTGATTTCCTAAAACAAAATCTCAGATTTGAGTTTTGTGAATAAAGTAATATATGTTTGATTCCCTTAAACAAAATCTCAGGTTTGAGTTTTATGAATAAAATTTTTTTTCACTATAATAATTAGCTTCATCATGATATGGATATTTTCAACTGGAGTAAAATTACCTTAGGTGAATGATACATATCATTTAAAAAAAACAAATGTTTGACTAACTTTTAAATCTAGAAGGTAACTGGCCCCACAATGATCCAATTACAAGTTCAATTGGAATTTTTTTTATATCTAAATTTTTTTAATGAAAAAATGTACTAACTTTTAACTTACATTTTTTTTCATATTTTTTGTTATATCACTCATCAAATCTCATACTTCTTTATTTTTTTTTTCTTCTTTTAAATTTTTATTGTATATATTATTTTTCAGAAAAAAGTTATTCACACACGGTGGCAAAGAAAAAGAAATCCGCCAAACAACAACTTGGCGAAGTTAGTTTGGATTTGATTTTTCTACTCCAGAAAAAAAAAAAAATCAATCATCTTCTCTTCTCTTCTCTTCTCTTTCTCCCTGTTTGCGTTCTCTATCAGATCGAAATCGAAAGAAGAGATGATTGCAATTCCGTATCTGACCGCGTTAACAACCTACTTCAGCTATGCTTGCTCTTCACCTTTGGCCAATTCAGAGATTTCTTCCGCAAATTCATCGACTGGTTCACCGCCAACAATCTTCAGGTTTTCCCTTTTCCTTCTTCTCCTTCCACCGTTTTCATTTTCTAACGCCAACGCCTTCAATCTTCCCCTTTCTTTCAGGGCTACGCACCTATCTGCTTAGGACTCGAGGATTTTTATATCCGACGATTATACCTTCGTATTCAGGTATTCCATTTTCCCTTTTCATTTCTAAGAGATATATATAATTGAAGACCGAATACTGTTGCGTTTCTAGTGACTGTATTCATCAGAGAGAGAGAGAGAGAGAGAACTCGTTTCTAAATTCTAGGCTTCTAGCATTGTTTGCGATGCTCCAAAATTGGAATTATTTAAAAAAAACCTTGATTTTCATTTGGACTTCATTTCATGATTATTTTGTCGTTTTCCAAACCAGTTGTTAACTTGTTATGTTTGTGGTGTTCGATTTTGAATTGTCTGGTTCTGAAATTTAAAAGTGGTTATTTATTTCTGCATTTCTCTTTCTGACAGGACTGTTTTGGGAGACCAATATCAAGTGCACCTGATGCTTGGTTTGATGTAGTGGAACGCTTCTCAAATGATAATAACAAGACCTAAGTATAGTAGTAACTCTTATTTTAACTGTTTTCTTAAGATCAGCCCTAGTTGAAGGTAAGGTGACAAAAGTGGAAAGTTTTAATTGAAAAAAAAAACATTTATTGCCATTTTGTATTACCCATATAATACATGATTTTTTCTAATAAAAATTTTCCATCTTTGCATCCCAACCAAGGGATGATATTATTATTAACAAAACCCTTATTTTAATTTTAGGCCTATGGTTATTTATAATTTTAAGGGATTCTTCATTTCTGCAAGTTTCTTTCTTATGGAGCTGTTAACTTATGTGGCTCCCGTTTTTCCTAATACAGACGGACCACAAAAATAAGTAGGTGTCTGAACTTGGGATCATACAACTATCTTGGTTTTGCAGCAGCAGATGAATACTGCACGCCTAGAGTGGTTGAGACCTTGAAGAAGTATTCACCAAGCACATGCAGCAGCCGGGTGGATGGAGGTTAAGTATATTATTTTGTATATTTACTAATTAAAATCAAGTTTTGTTTGCTTATTGGTGCATGTGCCCCAAATGTGGCTTCTCTGATAGGCACAACTGCACTTCACAATGAGTTGGAGGAATGTGTTGCAAGATTTGTTCGAAAGCCAGCTGCCATAGTTTTTGGGATGGGCTATGTGACAAACTCTGCTATTCTTCCAGTCCTGATGGGGAGGGTCTGTAAAAAATGTTCAGTGATTTTGCCTTGGTTAGAGATGCTAATTGTATATTTGTATGATTTTTTATTGGTGCATCTATATTTTTACAGGGAGGTTTGATCATCAGTGATTCATTGAACCACAACTCAATTGTTAATGGGGCACGAGGATCTGGAGCTACTATTCGTGTTTTTCAACACAATAGTGAGTATCTTTGCTACATATCAAAATAAAAAAGACAAATTTCTCATTGAGTAGTTAGGTTTTCAATTTCCAAATAGTAAATATGTGTCAACTTTTAGTATCTCTTTCCTTTAATAAGAAAGGTCTTACTTTCAATTATTGGTTGGGAGATGTTGGTGGCTACTTTTCTGCACCATATCAATTCATAAGTCATAACTTAATAAAATCCCATGTGTATTCCTGCTGACAGAGAATAATAGTAAAGTATTCCTGAACCAACCTTTGATTATGTCTATGTGGATTTGAACACTTGTAATGTGTGTTGTACACTTATACTTGGCTATTGGGTTGCAGTTTTTCCTTTTGTCCCTTTGCTGTTCCTGTCTTAAATTATGATGCTTCCAATGGTCACAGCATTATTTATTTACTTTCTCTTGCCTATTTTACCTACAGTACCTTCACATCTTGAAGAAGTTTTAAGAGAACAAATTGCAGAGGGACAGCCCAGGACCCATAGGCCATGGAAGAAGATAATTGTTATTGTGGAGGGGATATACAGTATGGAAGGGGAGCTTTGCAAACTTCCAGAGATCATAGCTGTATGCAAAAAATATAAGGTTGGTTAATATGGTAGCTCTAATCTTATGTACAAATTCTGCAGTTCTTTTATACCTGTTTTCCTCATGCCTTATCTTTTCTTTTGGGAAGACGGGGCAGTTGGAGTATTTCATTTCAGCTTAAAATCCATACCCGGTGATAAGTCTATACTCTATAGGGATAAAGCATCTGCATCCTTCCAAATGAACTGTTGTAAATGGTTTATGTCCATGAAAATTACTTGTGTAAAATGTGGACTCTGTTCTAACTTAAATTTAAGCTGATAACTCAAGAAAGAAGTTAAAAATTTTCCTTTCCCCTTTGTGTCCCCCACCAAAATAAAGACACAAGAATCTCTTAGCAGCTTTGGATAAAAGTCACAAGACAACCTGTCATGGTACTATGCCTCTAGAGTTTTCTTGGGAGTGGGGGAAAGAGAGGGAAACAATACAAAATTTCCTCCCCTTTCCCCTTCTCGTGATTAGACATTAAATGCGGTTTGAATTAACTTCTGTTATCAAGTTTTGTTTGCCATTTAAATTTTATTAATTATTACTTTCTGAATACCTCCTTTGCTGTATAGGCATATACATATTTGGATGAAGCACACAGCATTGGAGCAGTGGGCAAAACAGGAAGAGGCGTTTGTGAGCTCTTAGGTGTGGATACTGCTGATATTGATATCATGATGGGGACATTCACCAAATCATTTGGATCATGTGGGGGTTACATTGCAGGATCTAAGGTATGCTGTATACATATTTAAACATCAGATTCCAAATTAAGTGATTAAAAGGCAGACGATAAGTTGCCAAAATTTGTAGGAAGAGATGTTGAAAACTTAAATTTTTTCCCTCTTATTGAATGAGGCATACTGTTTTGTCCTTTCAATGTAAATTTGTAAGAGATTACTAATTTCTTTCATTGTATGTATATTTGTTAATGGCACAACATTGCACATGCAATAGTGTACAGTGCAGACATTGAGAGGCTAGGCATAAAAGCCCTCATGTGCAATTGTGTTACAAGAAAGTTCATGTTGCCGTTGTTTGGTGTGCACTAATGTATGTTGTGTACTGCATGAGCAATATGGGCAACATGAAAATGACATTAGCTTTAAGGAAATTAGTGAAAACATATGGTAAATAAACTTAATCTCCTCTGACTCCTTAGAAAACCCTTATATTGGCAACCTCTGGCTTCCTAGAGACCTGCAGCCCTGTGAAACTTCCATCTTGCATCATAAAATTATTGAATCTTACTAGTAGTTTAATTTAAGCATGGATTCTTATGTTGAACTTTTGGATCTACGGTCAGGAGCTCATCAAATACTTGAAGTATACCTGCCCAGCTCATCTTTATGCAACTTCAATTTCACCACCAGCTGCACAACAAATAATATCATCCATAAAAGTTATTCTTGGAGAGGATGGTTCCAATAGAGGTTTGGCTAGCACTTGTTCTTTTCTTTAGCTTTCTGCTTGCACCACTTGCATCAATCCTAAACGTGTATATATGCATCTACTTTTCTTACTTTGCATTGAAGCAGAGTTGTTGCCATATAGGTGCCCAGAAGCTTGCACAAATTCGAGAAAATAGCAACTTTTTCAGGTCAGAACTGCAGAAAATGGGATTTGAGGTTCTTGGGGATAATGATTCTCCCGTAATGCCAATCATGCTTTACAATCCAGCTAAAATCCCTGCCTTCTCAAGGGAATGTCTCAAGCAGAACGTGAGAACACCATCAACATCCAGCTATTTATGCCTCCTGTTAATTTATGTAAACAACTAATGTTGATATTGTTGAATGGTCCGATTTAGGTTGCTGTAGTGACAGTGGCATTTCCAGCAACACCACTATTACTGGCCAGAGCACGCATATGCATATCTGCTTCTCATTCAAGGGAAGACCTTATCAAAGCCTTGCAGGTATATATTTTGACATTCATTCACTGATTAACTTCACATAAAATGCATCTATTGATTCTGAAGTCTGAACATGTCACCATAATATGAAATGGTTGCTGTTAGTTTTCTGTACCTTCATCGCTATGTAAACCCATATCTAAGAAAATCAAACTTTTCTGTTCTTTCAAGATTTTTTCTACTTGTATTAGATATCAAAGATCAATGTGTCATGTTGTTTTACTTATTGCTGTATATATCTTGCAAGATTTTGTTGAAGTTTGTTTCTTGCATGATATATTTGATGTTGTAAATTGTTGGGATTGTTCTCCTTTCTCAGGTTATCAGCAGAGTTGGTGATCTAGTTGGTATAAAATATTTCCCTGCTGAACCACTGAAGCAGGCGCAAGAGGGAAAGAGACTGAAGTTTGAGTGAAAGAAGCTCTGGTCAAAAAGCAGAAAGAGGAGCAAAGATTGATGAAGATAGAGCCGGAGTTATCGAAAGCATTTTTGTTTTGATCGTGGTTGGTAGGCTTCAAACTAACTGCCATGTGCCTGTGTCTAGTAAATTTGTTTCCATCTTCAGAAGTATGAACTATACTGTACTTAGAGCTGCAGATATATTTTTTGTTCAGAAACAAGTGAATCTTTCATAGCCTGTTGGAGGTAAGTCTCTCTAATCTACTTATATTTGTCTGGTCGTAAGATCATCTGTATAGTTACAAATGTAATTTTGTCACCTACTTCCTCTGGTAATTCATTTGAAACCGAATCTTGCTTAGAATTTAATAAAATTGTAAACTTTAAGTCAAATATTTCACAATGGGGCGTAATTTTGAATGTGACAATCTCTTGGGAGATGCATAGGCTGATTGGCTACTTGCCTGCTAAACTAGATTATCTAGTATTTACCTGATTTTAGTTATGGAATTAGGTTTTTCTTCAAACGCTTTCAGTAGCATCCTATTGGTTACTCGTCTCTTGGTTACATGAATTATATTGATGACCTTTGCGGATTAAAATTATGGCCATGGCCATGGGTCTGCAGTCATCCCTTTGATCGGATCAGTAAGCTTAATTGATTGTAATGCCACTGATTGTCAAGATACTGAGTAAACTAGCACTTTTGTCATCGACTTTTACAACATCTTGCAGTTTCGTCTCTAACTTTTCCAAAATAGCACTTTAGTCCCCGTAACATGCACTTTAGTCTTTAACTTTATTAAAAAAACACGCACTTTAGTCCCTGATTTTTTTAAAAATATATACACTTTAGTCTCTGATTTTATTAAAAACATGCACTTTAGGTGCATTCATTGTGTTTAATAGGGTTAGCTAAATTAAGATGTTGCCGGTGTGTCAGTTTGACTGTAAGTAGGGGGTAGGAACAGGCTAGGTCGTTCGTTAGGGGCCTACTACTCGGGCCAGGCTAGACCAGACCAATTTATTAAATAGAGCAAACCAAGACTTTTTCAAAAGCCTATATAGCAAAACAGGTTAGACTTCAGGCCATTGAAAAAGCTTTTGAGCCTATTAGACCAGTCTATTTAACTAAATATAAATAAAATACTAATATTATTTATATTGCTATTATTATTATAAAGATTTTTTTATTACTTTTCCTTATAATTATGTACTTATTAGCTTGTATAAACATCTAAGTATGTTAAAAACTTGAGCTTATAAGTCTATTCATATATATGCTTATGATATATTCAAGTACCTTGCTATAAAGCAGGCTTGCAGGCCATGACATACTTTAAATAGGTCAGACACAAACCATATAATAAAGCCTATGTCAGGTAAACAAGCTAGGTTCAGGCCACGAATTTAAGGGGTAAGCCAGGTTTAGGCCTTGGAAAGTCTAGCTCGGCTCGGCTTATTCTCATCCCTAACTATAAGCATTTGCATATTGTACGTATAACAACGTAACAAACGAAATGAACTCACGCTGATCATTGAGTCTTGGGTTTTATTTTTAATTATAAAAATTTCATCTTATTTTCTTTTTTTTTTCCCTATTTTAAGAAGTCTTATAAAAAACAGTTAAATAAACTTTTATTGTCTTCGATTTTATATATTAGAATTTTGAAAATAAAATAAAATTAGATGTTATTTTTGTAACTAAAATTGAAAATAAAAAATAGAATAGGGCAATGTAAATTGAAATTGAACAAGCCACTAATTTAGGTGAATCGGAGTGGTAATTGTTCCGCATGCACCCTACGTATTGACCCATGTTTCTAGCATGCTTCACATCCCTTGGTTGTATCATGGGAATTGCTATTCACACCACCCTCATTTTTTATTTTTTACTTTTCCTTCCTTGCGTTTTTCTCTCTCTACCTTTTTTTCCCCTCCCCTCTGCTTTTTTCCGTCCCTTCTACTGCACGCCTGCGCACCTCCATTCATCACCTTGTTTCTATTTAATTTTATTATATATAATTTTATAATTTTATAAAATTTATAAATTGAAAAATAATTATATATAATTATATAAAGTTATATATATTATATAAAAACATATAATATATTTATATTTTTATAAATTATATTTTTATCATATATAGAATTATTATATATTTTTATCATACATATTTTATAATTTTTTACCTTTTCGTCTCCTCCCTTCTCCTTCCCTATCCGCCTCCTCTTTCTTCTCTGTCTCCCTTTCCCCTTTGTTCCCTTCTCCTCTCTCTAATCTTGGTGGAGGTTATGGTACACAAGTTGAAACTTGTGCACCGGTACACAAGTAATGTGATCTGTTGTAGCAGGTTTCCATGAATTTTTATATTTTGCAAATAAACCCTCTAACTATTATAAATATAAAATAGGCTATTCATTTGTATTATAAATTTTTATATTTTAATTAACATTCAATGTGTCGCATTATACACTAATTTCTTTAATTTGGTGCCATTTTTTAATCTCTCCTTAAAATGAATTTTTACAAAATTTTTCATACTTTTTTAATTGATTTTTCATAGGAAAAAGTTTATAATAATTACAATTTAAGAACAAAAACCACCAAATCACCACAAAAAATGCCAAACTTTCATTTGGGACATCCCAAAGTGGGTGAGGCACCGTGTACTCAATTTTGGTGATTTTTCAACTCATAATGTATTTATTGTGAATTATTTGGTGAAGAAATAGAGAAAAATCATAAAATATAGTTGCTAGTTCCCAAAAATTCCAGAAAAATCATTTCACGATCCATTTGGGATGGTGGTCAAGTGTTAATAATGCCTTGGCCAATGGAGGTCATTTGGAGACAACTCTTGAGGAGGAAAAATGCCTTGTGCCCGTCAAATGTTCGGTGCCAAAATACAATTCACACAACACCATATCCCCAATATTATTTGAGAAGGACATGGAGAGTCACGTTAGGTTACTCAAAACCAGTTTTGGTGATTTTTGGAATAAAAATGGATTTACTATGAATTATTAGGTTAAAAATAGAGAAACAATAACTAAAAATAGCTAGGAATTTTTAAAAATTCCAGAAAAATTAGTTCACACTCCTTTTATAGTGTTACAACATATGGTTGGAAGGGCTGAGTCTAACGGGGTGAACTAGGTATCAAGATTTTTCAAGCATGTGGTTGCGTTAAGGTTCAAGTTAACTATATGAAACCCTAACTCATGATTCCACGTATAGGTGTGCCTTTACGTCCCTGTATTGACTTTGCTAGATTTGAGTTCACAATAGTGTAAGGGGGTGTGTGAGGCATCGTGTACCCAATTTTGGTGATTTTTCAACTTATAATATATTTATTGTGAATTATTTAGTGAAAAAATAGAGAAAAATCACAAAATATAGTTGTCAGTTCCCAAAAATTCCAGAAAAATTATTTCACAGTCCATTTGGGATGGTGGTAAGTGTTAATAATGCCTTGGCCAATGGAGGTCATTTAGGGACAACTCTTGAGGAGGAAAAATGCATTGTGCCCGTCAAATATTAAGTGCCAAAATACCATTCACATAACACCATATCCCCAACATTACTTGAGAAGGACGTGAAGGGTCACACTAGGTGTCTCAAAACAAAATTTGTTGATTTTTGGAATAAAAATGCATTTACTATGAATTATTTGGTTAAAAATAGAGGGAAAATAACTAAAAATAGCTAGGAATTTTTTAAAATTCCATAAAAAATCAGTTCACTCTCCTTTTATAGTGATTCAAAAATGGTTGGAAGGGATGGGTCTAACGGGGTGAACTAGGTATCAAGATTTTCCAAGCATGTGGTTTGCGTTAAGGTTCAAGTTAACTATATGAAACCCTAACTCATGATTCCACATATAGTTGTGCCTTGAACGTCCCTGTGTTGACTTTGTTAGATTTGAGTCCGCAATAGTGTAAGGGGGTGTGTGAGGCACCATGTACCCAATTTTGGTGATTTTTCAACTTATAATGTATTTATTGTGAATTTTTTGGTGAAAAAATAAAGAAAAATCACAAAATATAGCTTCTAGTTCCCAAAAATTCCAGAAAAAATCATTTCACGATCCATTTGGGATGGTGGTCAAGTGTTAATAATGTCTTGGCCAATGGAGGTCATTTGGGGACAACTCTTGAGGAGGAAAATGTTAAAACCACAGGAAACACTAGAAAGGGGGGTTGAATAGTGTTTTATAATTCTTTACAGATTTTCTGAAAACCTTTTTTAACAAGCAAACACTTAGTGAAAATATTTTAGCAACCTCCCGAAACTGGAAGTTCAGCAACTTGCTGATGCAACTCAGCAGGTTGAATAAAATCCTTTTAAAATGATTTTGCTCGAAGAAGAGATTGTTTTTGCTGCGCAGATTTATAAACTTACTTTTCAAAACCCTCCTTGGTTTGGATAAAAACAGAATGTAAAGAGATAAGGGTTGAGAGAACTTAGCCACAAAAATTTATTCTGGTTCACCCACTAACTCAGTGAGCTACGTCCAGTTCCAAGGCAAACACACCACTGGATTTTCACTATTTGATCAGATACAAGTATTGTTTGAACTCAACCTCTTCAAGCTAAACACCCAAGTATTCTTTGAACACACAACCTCTCCAGGCTAAAAACCCAAGTATTCTTTGAACACACAGCCTCTTCAGGCTAACCCAGTTAAAACTGTTTGAAAGAAAAAGCTCAAACTCTTAAACTACACAAGTTTAGAGCTCGAACAAGGTAACTTGTACAGATAACTGAGTAAGACTCAGGATATAGAAGTGTTGTACAAAGATGAAACAATGAAACAGATGAATATGAATTTCAGTAGCGTTTCAGCAAGTTGATTTCTCTGTGTTCTGTTCTCTGTCTTGTTTCTGCATGGAGTCTGGTATTTATAGTGTTGGAAGCTTCAGCCCGTTGAGCTCCATTCGATTTCCCGTTGAGAGATAGCATTTAATGCAAATGCTCCCGTTGAGACACATAGCCTGAAACCTCTGCAGTAGCAGGTGGTAGAGTCAGTAGCACAGACTTCACTTTTTCTGAGCAGATGTACTTTACAGCAGACTTTGCCTTTTTGGTGAGAGAAATTTGAAATAAGGCAGAAAGCACGTCCTCTGACTTTCCAGAAGAATGAGAAGCACAAGTAACTGAGACAACTACGGTTGACTTGAGTCTTCAAGGAGAATAAGCAGAGAATACTATATTGAAGACGTACAGGCTTCAGTATGACATTTCAAGACTTCACAAGGTTCTCCATCTTTAGAAGGTCGTGATCTCTCAGTAGATTCTTTTACTTCGAAAGGTTCCACAATTTCAGAAGATAGGATTCTTCAGTTGATACCTTTTGAAATACTGAACACTACCTTTAGCAGAAACTGTTCTTTCTCATAAGAACGTTAATCAAATTTGTTTTCCATTAAAACTTGGGGTTATGAGACTTAAAACATTATTAGACTTTTAATAACATTTTGAGACTCAACAGAAAAATGCCTTGTGCCCATCAAATGTTCGGTGCCAAAATATCATTCACACAACACCATATCCCCAACATTACTTGAGAAGGACGTGGAGGGTCACGCTAGGTGTCTCAAAACCAATTTTGGTGATTTTGGAATAAAAATGGATTTACTATGAATTATTTGGTTACCGAGACAAGAAATTTGGTTATTTTTCTCCCCAACATGTAATTACCGTGAATTTTTACCAGAAAAATAGAGAAAAATCAATGGAAATTCTCCTGAAAAGTGAAAAATTTGGAACTTTTTTTCATGGACCATATGTCCTGCCAGGTGACCCTGCATGATTGGTGTGCGAAGTTTGGATCCCAGACATGCCCAATGGGAGGGATTTTGGGGTCCTAATTGTAGGGTCGAAAAGGGTGTGGTGAGAGAGACTTGGTTATTTCAGATGGTTGCGTGGCTCGTGCCATGGATCAGGGCTTACCCTGGCGGGCTCCTGGTGAAACTTGGTGAATTTCCTTCTCCCCAACACGTAATCACTATGAATTTTTAACCCAAAAAATAGAGAAAAATCAATGGAAATTCAGAAGAAAATTGAAAAAATTGGGAAAATTATTTTTCAGGACCTATATGTTCTTCCAAGTGACTCTGCATGGTTGGGATGTGAAAACCATGTCGACTATGAAATTTTTCTTACATCTTAGTTGATTTGAGGAATGTTGAAGTTAGGTTCCTAAAACGTCATCACTTACTTTCACCGTCACAATTACCTCACCCACAATGTTTTTTTTTCCTGACTTCTGTGGTGATAGGGTCACCTGACAAGACATATGGGTCCTAAAAAATAGTTTTCCCAATTTTTTCACTTTTTCAGGTGAATTTCCATTGATTTTACTCTATTTTTTGGGTTAAAAATTCACGGTAATTACACGTTGGGGAAAAAAATCACCAAATTTCACCGGGAGCCCCATGAGGCGAGTCTCGTTCAATGGCACCAGCCACGCATCCATGTGAAACAATCAAGTCCCTCTCACCACACCCTTTTTGACTTTACAATTAGGACCCTAAAATCCCTCCCATTTGGCATGTCTGGGATCCACACTTTGCACACCGACCATGCTGATAAGTGCCAAATATCAGTAAATTTGCATATAGGGTTATGACACTTATGGTTTTAATTGTATTTATTTGATATTAATTTTCCATAATTTAAGAATTATTGAATCCAAGTAAATGTTTCCTGAGTCTTAACTTAATTGAAGTCATTTGATCCCAATTTGTGCTTAAATTTCAGGTGATCAAAGAATGAAGAAGGAAAGAATTTGGAAGAATTATGGAGAAAGCAAGAAATCAAGAAAAAGAAGAGCTTCTGCCTTATTCTCGCTCAAGCTAGATTCATCCAGAGAGGGTGGATTTTGAGTGTTATTATCGCTCAAGCGAGAAAATACATTTCTTCATCATGAAGTACTCTTCTCCCTTGAGCGAGAATTGACTCGCTTAAGCGAGAATTCACTTATTCAAGGACAAAACAGAGTTCGTAAGGGGAGTTCGTCATTCCGAACCAACACTTACTATTTTTAGAAACTTTTCTGAAGCGGACGGAGACGACGAAAGGCTACGGAAGCAGATTTTTTCATTTCTTCTCCACTTTTGTGATTGTAATGGCTACCATGAGTAGCTAAACTTTCCTCTTGGGATTGAATGTAGTCGATTCGAACTCAGATGTATTCTGGTGATATTTATATATAGTAATCTCGTTTCTATTCAATATTGGTATTTTCGTTCTGTTCTTTATGCTTGATTCTATCTGATCAATAGATTCTTGATTTTGATTTTTAGATCTAACTGGAAAGTATTTCTGAAAATCTGATCTGAACGAAATTACTCGATGTATTGTAATACTAGGAATAGATTTCAATATATCAATTGCTTATAACACTTGAACGTAATGCTAGATAATCTATTGAATATATGAGGAATCAATATTCAGGGGATTAATCTTATGAATTTTTTAACCGAGGGATCGATATAGATGATTTTTGTGTATTGCATCAACATTGTTAGTTTCGAATGCTATGTGTCTATATTCATCCAGAATACAAATGAGTGAGATAGATGAAATTCAATCTCAGCTTTTCTCATTGAATCTTCTCTTAACTTTTATCTTACCTTAATTACTGTTTATGCAATTTAAGCTTAGTTATAATAAAAAATCAATCATGAACCAAATTATTTCCTTTGTATATATACTTAGTGAGCCAAACTCTGAATTTTAACTGAATCCGTTCCTCGTGGGTTCGACACTTGTACTTTAAAATCATTATACTACAGTTGATTATTAGTATGCTTGCCAAGACATATGGGTCCTGAAAAATAATTTTTTCAATTTTTTTTTTACTTTTCCGCTAAATTTCCATTAATTTTTGTCTATTTTTTGGTTAAAAATTCACGGTAATTAAATGTTGGGGGAGAAAAATCACCAAATTTCACTGGGAGCCCCCGGGTTGAGCCCCGATCTATGGCACGAGCCACGCAGCCATCTGAAACAATTTTACCAAAGTGGGAATAAAAAAAACTAAAAAATGAAACACATGTAAGAAAACATGACACGTGCATTGTGGGAAAAATTTTAATATAGAGTAAATAAAATAGATAAATCGAATAGATAAGAAAGATGATAAGTTCAAACATTAATAAAATAGAGTTAAATGATATATTGGAAAATACTTTAAATTTAATAAAAAATCAATATATTTATTACATTTCTTAATCTTTGTTTTTATGTAATAAAACATATATACAAGAATGACTAATTAAATAAACTATTTTAATATAATAATAATATTATTAATAAAAAAATTAAAGTTTGATAAAAGAAAGGAAAAAATGGTAAGAGGAGGATTGTCTCCATAGAGAGGATACTCGTGGTTTTTTTTAAAAAAATCACTTTTATAATGAAATAGATTAATAATAATGAATAATCAGAGGAAATATTTTAATATAATAATAAAAAAGAAAATGAATGTGCCATAGAAAAGAGAAAAACGACTAGAGCAAAACTGCCTCAGTGGAGGATACTTGTTATCCTAAAAAAATCACTTTACTGAAGTAGGAATAAAAAAACTAAAAACGCATGTGAGATAACATGACATGTGTATTGAATAAAGTAGAAAGATAAATCATATATTGGAAAAATGACACTAAATTTACTTTTATAATGAAACACATTAATAGAAACGAATGATTAGAGAAAAAGTTTTAATATAATAATAATAAAAATAAAAGTGTGATAAAAAAAAGAAAAGAAAATGACAATGGTTGTGTCCCATGGAGGATACCTATGATTCATAAAAAAAATCACTTTAAAATCATTTTTTTCTCTCCAAGAATTGCAAGAAAGTTCACATTCTGCAGCAACTTCTCTCATGGAATCCTCTGCAGCAGCAGAGAAATCCACTGAGGAAGATGATCAAATACATCTTAGTACAAAAAAAATGAAGATGGCCTTGGCAGTGGAGGAAGTTGCTGAGGAAGTTTATGCTCCATCAAATCATTCAATTTCCTATAAAGAGTCTTTGCTTCAACAGATTGGCTTACAATCTAAGCCACTCTTTGAAGTTGATGACATTGAAGTGGCGTCCATTGATTCTGACCCAGTTGAAGATAGATACTTCGAGAATGAGTCTGGACAACAGCAAGGCAATCCTCTTCGCCCTGTATTTCCGATTACAGAAGAAGAATACAATGCATGGTGCTCTCCTTGGCAAAATGCTCATGTGGTGAAGGTTCTTGGTAAAAGAATCAATAAACAATTTCTTGAAAATCGCTTGCGCCGTATCTGGGCCTGCAAAAATTCCATTGAAATTCATTGATATGGCACAAGATTATCAACTTATATACTTTACAGATAAGGAGGATTACTTACATGTCATGTTCGATGGTCCTTGGATGGTTGCGGACCATTACCTCATTGTTCAAAGATGGAGGCCTTTGTTTTTGGAAGAAGCAAAAAGAATCAAGAAAGTGGTTGTCTGGGTTTGTATTCCTAATCTTCCGATTGAATTATATAATTCAGATTTCCTACATAGAGCTGGTAATCTTATAGGGACTATGTTTAAAGTGGACCGATTAACATCCATTCATTCAAGAGGAAGATTTGCAAGAATTTGCGTAGAGATTGATCTAACTAAGAGGTTAATACCTGAAATTGAAGCTATTGGTATTGTGTTGAAGTTAGACTACGAAGGTTTGCATCAAATATGCTTTAGGTGTGGTAATTATGGTCACAAGTCAGAAAATTGTTCTGAACCTATTCCATAATGTACGGAACCCAGAGAGAGGGTAGATCAAGAAGAGGAAAACGCTAATCAGGCCCAAGGAAAAATGGTTATACCCCACAATCAGATTTCAGTAGGAGAAATGCAGATCAAAGAAAGTAATTCCTAATAAAATTCAACTGGTACAGCTAACCAGATTGGGTAGTCAATGGTTCATAATCAATCAGAAGAGGGCCCACATGGTCCTTGGATGTTGGTTAAACGTCCACCAAGGAAAAATAAGGTATTTCAAAAAGAAAATAATACCCAGAATTATTCAGAACCTGAAGGGGGCTCTTACTTTGTGCTTTTGCAGAATTCAGATAAGGAAAATGCTACTAATAAATCAGATATCAGCCAACTTGAAAGTTCTTAGGTTACTGAAAGTTCTAAGGTTAAGCGCATTAGAAATCCATCTGCAGGGAAAAATAGTCGGAAGGAGCAAAAAAAGAAACAAGCAATCAAGAAAGACATATGAGGTAACACCAAACATCAGTTGGCTAGCTCAGGACCAAAAATTGCTGCTACTGCTGTTCGATCTAGCCCAACATTTTTGTCTTCATCCAATTTACCTCAACAAGATTCTCCAAGTTAGAATTCAAATGAATCAAAAGAAGCAAAATTTAAATAGGAACAAGACCACCTTTTGGTTATGAGACTTATTAATAAGAAATTGGCAGCAGAGAAAGGGAATTTTCTGGACTACCAGAAGGCATTCCTTTCCTCAGTTCCAAGCAGCTCAGGTGAGCCTAAACAACTTGACATTTCTAAGGATACAGTCTTAGGCATAGGAGGTAAGTGTCTGGATACAAACATGACTGATTGCATAGATATGCAAGGTAATTCTGAGCCTAAAGCTCCCCCCTCTACTTAATTTCTTTATGAATTATTTAGCATAGAATTGTAGAGGGATTTTTGCTAAAAGTTTTGTTAGCCTTATTAAGGATATTAGGCAGATTTATAATGTGCATCTCTTAATTATCATGGAAATTCATGCGAGTGGGGATAAAGCAAAAAAGGTTGTCCAACGTATGGGTTTTGATGCTTATAAAATATTTGATTTTATGGCCAATCTGGGGGTTTTGTGGTATTATGGGACAGTTCCAAATGGTCTATTGATTTTTTAGTTTGCACAAGACAATTCATTCTTATGCAGGTTAAGAATGGCTCTACCAATCAATGGTTTTTAACTGCTGTGTACGTTAGACAGAACCTATTTATGGGATGACCTAAGAGGTATTGCGAATTCAATGGTAAGTGAATGATGCCTTATTGGTGATTTTAATGCTATAGCCAATCCATCTGAAAGAAGAGGTGGGTCTGCTAACCCATCATCACAAGGTATGTACAATTTTCAAAAAATGATTATTGATTGTAATTTAATTGATGCTGGTTTTGGTTGGAATCCCTTTACTTGGAAAAGGGGATCTCTTAATGAGAGACTTGATAGAAGTCTGATTAACATGGATTGGAGAATAAAATTCCCTAATGCGTCATTGGTTCACCTCCCTTATTTTAAGTCTGATCATTGTCCCATTTTAATGAAATTTGACAAACCTGAGAATCCTAATTTACATAGAAGACCCTTTAGGTTTGTGGCTGCCTGGCTGTCCCATCCTGACTTTAAAGAATTTGTTTCTCATAACTAGAATAGGGACAGAAACTGGTGTGATAATCTAGAAAGATTTAAAGACCAAGTTCAAATTTGGAATAGGGATGTTTTTGGGCATATAGATCATAGGAAAAAAATTCTAATAAGAAGAATGGATGGCATTGCCCGAAAACAAATGATTTCTAATGATAATAGTCTTGATCATCTTCATAATAAATTATGGAAGGAATATGAAGAGGTAGCTTTCCAGGAAGAACTTTTATGGTATCAAAAAGCTAGATGTAAGTGGATCCAATTTGTGGATAAAAACACAAAATACTTTCATGGCTCAACTATTGCTAGACGTAAAAGAACTAGAATTGATCACCTAGAATCAGAGAATGGTAATCTAATGACTAATTACAAGGATCTTGAAATCATGACCACTAAGTTTTACAAAAATCTTTTTTATGAGGATGGGGTTTATAACCCTTTTTGCTTAACAAATTATTTTCCATATTTAACCTTGGATCAGAAAGAATTGTTGTTAAAACGAGTAAACCCTCAAAATGGTCCCTGAAAGATTGGCCATCGGTCAACTTGGTCCCTAAAAGAATGAAAATTGTAAAAAGGTCCCTGAAAGATGCTAACATCAATCAAAATCGTCTTTCCGTTAACCCAAGTCTGTTAAAGCTAACAGACTTGCTAATGTGGCATAAAAGACTGAAAGTCTTCATTTTGGTCCCTGCCCAGTCAGCCCAAAAGATTGGAAACCCATCAAATTGGTCCCTGCCCAGTCAACCCAAAAGATTGAAAACCCATCAAATTGGTCCCCCTCCCTCCCTCCCTCAGCTATGAGTGAACTATAAAAAACTATTCTAATTTGTTTTTTACTTATAGATTTATGCACAAGTTGTGACACCGTTCCACCCCATACTCTTATATGTTTAATAAATTGAAATGTAGAAAAGATAATGTCCCACGATGGGTAAAAGGTTCACAAACTCTCTTATAAAAATCTCTTTAGTTCGAAAGAGACAATTAAATTAAAAAGAAATAAAACTTCAAATGTAATCCAATACTCATGCAACGGAATCTCCAAAGAAATAAAAATACTAATGATCCTACTTGCCGTGCAAGGCATCCAAAATAGTTCATAAGAGTCTTCCTAACTAGTAACATAATAAAGACCCCCAAGTTATACCCTAATGTCACATCTATCAGAGCACATTCCCTTTAATCAAACTCGACACCAATCGTGTCATCATCAACACCTGTAAAAATATATCCACAGTATAATGGTGAGGAAAATAATACTACTCATACATACACATGGGAGGCTACCCTATCCTCACCTCACCCACAACATCATCATTCATCATACCACATACCAAAACATCACATAATCCATAAGATAATAATCATCTAAAACTCAGCATATAGCTATTCATCTATATCCACATATAAATCTCATACCATCATTTACCAAAGGACTCACATACTCACATAATATTCATTCATCATCAATACTCATAACATCATTTATAATCCAATATCACATCAGATATCACACATATACATCCAACATGTATGCACCAAGACTCATTATTATATAACTCAATTCATCGTTGAGTATTCCAAATTATCATATGTACCAAAATTCATTATTATATAACTCATTTCCATCATTGAGTATTCCAACTTATCATATGCTCCAAAACTCATCTCATCACCTACCCAGAGATCGTGACTTGGAACTCCACACAATGGGTGTACCTCATCAATCACTCTAGTTATTACCAAGATAGTCTACCGGTGTCACCACACAAACCGATAGGTTGTACCCCCTCGTTGGGTCCGCACAACGACATTGTGAAAGATTCACCTAGTAGGATGGGATAAAATTTGTACTCCTAAGTTGTAGGGAGGTCTTGGTTTGAGGAAAAATAGGGATATCAATAAGGCATACATGATGAAGGTTTGTTTAGATTTGATCCAAAACCCTCAAGATCTTTGGGTCCAAGTGATTAAAGCAAAATACAAATATGGAGACAATTTAATTCCTAAGATAAAAAAACCAGCAGCTGCATCAAATTTGTGGCATGGTGTGTGTGAGGTTTGGAATGAATTCTTAGGAAATTGTACGTGGAAAGTAAACAATGGGGAAACAACTTTGTTTTGGACTGATTCATGGCTTCATGGAGTTGGACCTCTAATTCAGCAGGGTTGTCAAACAATTCCAAAATCTGATAAGCACCTGGTGGTGAAAAAATTTGTTGATTAGAATGGTAACTAGGATAGGAACAAATTCAGAGATATTCTTCTTGATCAAATTCTCAATACTTTATTAGCTATATCCCCTCCCAATCCAACTAATGGTATGGATAAAATTGTTTGGAAAGGTACTCATGATGGATGGTTTACAATCAGTTCTGTGTATGAGGAAATTACCTCCTTTAGATCCCTTGCTCCCGATAGACTGATGAAATTCATCTGGAAGTGGCAGGGACCTCAGAGAATAAGACCGCTGTTCTGGAAAATTTCCTCTCAGGGTATGTTAACCAACTCTGTTAGGAAGCAGAGACACTTGACTATGGATTATTCTTGTCCCCTGTGTCAGAAATACCCGTAGTCAATTTTACATTTATTCAAGGATTGTGAGGAAATCAATTCTCTGTGGGGAATTTTTTTAGAGACAATTTCTCGAATACCTTGTTTGCTCAAAATACTACTCGATCTTGGCTTTTAGCAGCCCTCTCACAAAAACCAGAAGATGGAAATTTGCTAAGAAGGGATCTTTTTGTGGGATTTACGATCGAAGGCATATGGCACCACCGGAATGACGTAATCTTCAATAATATTTGTCTCTTTGTGGAAGCTCTTAAGCTCAGAATCTGCAACCAAGTCTTCACAGCCATGGATGTGCTGAGAAAAGGCTCGTCTGCCAGTAAGGGTTTACAGTTTGGGGGGAGGGTGGTGAGATGGTCTCCTCCTCCCATTAACTGGGTGAAGATAAAAAATGATGGTGCTAAAGCTCGTTGTAGGGAGGCAGCGGCGTGTGGGGGAGCTATCCGTGACCACTGGGGCAGATTCATCATAGGTTTTGCTAATAATCTGGGAAATTGCTCAGTATTAGAAGCTGAACTGTGGGGAATTCTGAGAGGGATTCAACTTGCTAAACAGATGGGTTTTGGTCAGATTATCATGGAATCTGATTCGACATTAGCCCTTAATGTTAGACAAGTGGCCTCACTAACTTAAGAGGGGGGTGAATTAAGTTATTCAATTTTATCTGATCTTTTCGATTACTAATTTATCTTGCCCTTAGTTTACTTAAAAAGCTTTAATTAAGATGAAGAAGAATGCGTACTCTTAATATGATGAATATGTAATCGCGAAAATTAAATAAGAGTTAAGGGAAAAGAAAGTGCAAACTCAGTTTATACTGGTTCGGCCAACCACTTGCCTATGTCCAGTCCTCAAGTACCAACTTGAGATTTTCACTATGTAAAATTCTTTACAAACGATGAATCCCCCAACAGCTTGGAACCCTTCCTTGTGTTGAGAATCACCCACAAAACAAGAGAGGCACCCTCTCTTCAACCCACAATAACAATTTGAATCTTTGAATACAGATGGACTCTCCTTTAGAGTAGATAATACAAATTGAAAGGCCTATAAGAATCTTTAAGGCTTGCAAGTATTTGGCACAATTGATTTTGGTAATAAATTCACTCTTTTAAGATTTTACATGAGTAATCTGTGTCGATTTTCGAAAATGAGACATATATTTATAAGGATGATGATGAAACATTGTAATCCTTGATTAGAAGTCACGTCTCTTTAAGATTTTCAGAAAAAGTACTCTGGTAATCGATTACAAGGTTTTGGTAATCGATTACATAGTTTAAAATTGTGAATCGTTGTGCCTAGAATTCAAAATTTGAATTTCCTGCTCTCTGGTAATCGATTACCAGTTCAAAAATTTTAAACTCTGAATTCTGAACTCTCTGCTAATCGATTACACTATGTTGGTAATCGATTACCAGTTAAAAAAAAATTAATCTTTGAACTGATTTTTACTTTATATAAATACTTTGTTTAATTTTCTTCTTAGTTCCAAGTTCCTTGCAAATCTTAGACTTCTTTTAACATTTTGTCTAACTAAATTAAACTTAAACTAATAGACCTTCTTGACTTGACTTTGATTTTCTATAACCTTGATTCTTGATCTCGCTCTTTCTTTTGCCAATTGCATTTGCAAGTCTAGACCTCTTATCTTTCCTTTTCATTGGTATCATCAAAACCTGCAATCAAGACATCTACACTTAAATTTGTTGAATGTGGTTGTCCAAGTGCGCACCCTTCAGTTGTAATCATTGGCAGAATAAAGGATTTATCTAGAGATTTTGAAGCAACTCAATGGAATCATACATTTCGTGAGGGGAATTGTTTAGCGGATTGCTTTGCCAAGCAAGGATTGGAGATGATTGGGTCGTTCAGAATGTTTGGAACTCTTCCATATTTTGCTGTTGTATTTTATGTAGTTGATTGCTCTGGATCCTCATTCCAGAGCGTTCAGAATGTTTGGAACTCTTCCATATTTTGCTGTTGTATTTTATGTAGTTGATTGCTCTGGATCCTCATTCCAGAGCATAAGTTAGGATGCATTGTGGGAACAATTTTAATATAGAGTAAATAAAATAGATAAATCGAGAAAGATAAGAGAGATAATAAGGTAAAACATTATAGAATAAAATAGAGATAAATGATATATTGGAAAATATTTTAAATTTAATATAAAATCAACACATTTATTGCATTTTTTAATCTTTGTTTCTATGTAATGAAACATATAAACATGAATGATTAATTAAAGAAACTATTTCAATATTATAATAATAATAATAATAATAATAAATTAAAGTTTGATAAAATAAAGGAAAAAAGTGGTAAGAGGAGGATTGTTCCCGTGGAGGGTACTCATGATTTTTTTTAAAAAAATCACTTTTATAATGAAACAGATTAATAAGAACGAATGATAAGAGAAAATATTTTAATATAATAATAAAAAAAAGAAAATCAATGTGTCATAGAAAAGAAAAGAAAATACGGCTAGAGCAAAACTGCCTTAGTGGAGGATACCTGTTATCATAAAAATATACTTTACTGAAGTGGAAATAAAAAAACGCATTTGAGCAAACATGACACGTGTATTGAATAAAATAGAAAGATAAATGAAATATTGGAAAAGTGACACTAAATTTAATTTATATCGACAATTTTTTTATATTTCTTAATGTGTTTTTTTATGTAATGATACAAATAATCAGGAATAAATTATGAAAGAAATTGTTTTAATATAATAATAAAAAATTAAAGTGTGATAACAAAGAGAAAAAAATAAACAAAATGACAGGTGTAGGACTGCCTCATTTGGAAGACATGGTTCGTAAAAAAAAATATATTTTACTGGAATGAAAATAAAGAAACTAATAAAATAAAAAGTGTAAGTGAGAAAACATGACACACATAACGTGGAAATAATTTTAACATAGAGTAAATAGAATCGATAAATATAATAAATAAGAGAGGTAATAAGTAAAAATATTAATGAATAAAATAGAGAGATAAATGATATATTTGAAAAATAACACGTTAAATTTAATAAAATCAACACATTTATTATATTTTTTATTGTGTATTTTTATATAGTGAAAGAGATAAATAGAAACGAATAATAAGATAATGTATTTTAAAAAATAAAATTGTGATTAAAAGAAAGTAGAAAAAAAAGAGAAAGAAAAGTGGTGAAATAAGGAGAAGCATTAAATTTTAAAAAGAGAGAGAGAAAGGAGAGTCAGACACGTGAACTCCTTTCTTATAGTATAATAGATAATAGATATAACTGACAACGACCTTTCTTTATGATTAAGGTGGTCAACGGTCTTAAAATGCAATAATAGAATTTCATCCAGTTTTATTACTGACATGGAATGTGCTTGATAGGTGTCTAAATATACAGCTTCCACGTATCAGGTACCAAATGAGTACCATTAATCTGGGTAGTAGAGTGCTCACCTTATCTAAAAGCATCACAAGCTTGTACACATCTCATATAAAAGGAGGAAAAAAAGTTAATTAGAGTAAGCAGGACAAAAATACAAGAGCAAAAGGATTATTTTAAGTTTAATTTAAAACGAAAAAAGCATTTTTTTTTGGTCGAAAAACGAAAATTTAAAAAATTGCTCAAGATTGTATCGTCTTGGCAATTGTCAAAACCAACAAAAAAGGATAATTCGGGGAACAATGCAATAAAACGTGAAGGTCAGAGGATCTATGTGCAATTACGGAAAATGTGGATTCCATTTCTAAATACCGGTTAGACAGTGCTCAATCATAGCACCATATTAATCTATTATTAAATCTATGTTCACGATTGTTTGTGTACCGGTACACAACCTGAACCATATAATCTTATAATAAAGTTAAAAAAATATAAAATTTATATATATTTTATAATAGAAAAATATATATAAATTTTATAATAGCCATATGTATGTAAAAATTATAAAATTTTAATAAATTTATAATTTTATAGTAAAATTATATAACTTATAATAAAATATACATATAGGTTACAAAATTACATATTTTATAACCAACGAGGTTGGTTTAAGTGGTACATGTTTGACTCCTCTTAAGCAAGGTCTCGGGTCTCGAGCAGGATTACCTCCCGTGAAGGATACTTGTGGTTTAAACAATTTTTTTTTATAAAATAAATATTTTAAATTTGATAAATATTACAATGAAATTATATATTATATCGATATATTGTATAACAATAATATATGTAATATGTATAATTTTATTATATAGATATAATTTATTATCTTAATTATATAATATTTTATTAGTTAAAATAACAAAACAACAATGTTGCAAACCGGAAACTGAGTTTCGGTACACAATTTTCTGAATTTCTGTTTATATTCTTCTCTTAAATCTTTAGAAAATAAATGAAGTGGCCATTTAGAGATATCACCATCAACACTATAAAGAGATTTAAAATAATATATCCATCGCCATCTTTTGAACAAAGGGTGTGTTTGTGAGTTTAGAGACAAGGGAAAGGAAAGGATTGGAGGCAGAATGGAAGGGGAGAAGAGGAGGGAAAAACTATGTAAAATATTCAAACTCACAAACATAAAGGGGGAAGGGCTTCCAATAAACCCTTCTCTTCGCTCCCTTTCCCTCCAAAATTCAATTCACAAACATACCCTAAGTGATCCGTGCAAATGCACGGGTTATACACTAGTTTAGTTTACATTCAAAGTCACACAAAGCTACAATTTTATTTCTCTTTCTTCTAATGGCTGTAGATGCATGAAAGAATTTGGTAGTATAATCCCCAAATATGAACAAATTAATCACACCTTGCTTTAATTTTGACACCAAAACAATTCTTCTTGGTAAGGATATACCAATATATATACTCCTTTCAAACGTTAGCTTGAAGTTTCACTAAGTATCTATTTGGAGTCACTCTAAATTTTTCTATGTTGATTCCTTCCAACCAATTCATAATTCTTCTTTATTCCTATAAAAGATTTTAGTGAAATAAGAGACTTTCCAATCTGAATCTTATCCCGAACCACCTCTACCACTTGGTTCCAATGAGTTGTATGTTGAGTTCTAATCGCTAACTCTAACCATATTAAGGAAAGAAGAGTCAACTAACTAACTTGCCATCAATTTAATTTGATAGCTTTTTGGCTACTACTTTCATTATGATATGATAAGGGTGAGTTTGTTTCAAGCTATAAAATCATATTCTCAGGAATATCATTTTCGGGAATCCTATTACCAGGAATACTATTCCCGGGTAAAACTTATATGTATATTTGGTATGTATTTCATATTCTCGGGAATATTTTAAAAAAACATTTACTTTAAAAATTTTAAAAAAATAAAAATAGAAAAATATTGTAGAATGAAGTGGAAGTGGGAGAAATAACTTTCATTCCCATGGGAATATAAGATTCCCACCCCTCACCATGGGAATAGAAAGTGGACAAGTCATGGCTAAAATATATTCCCGGGAATCATTAATACCCACGAAATTTTTTTTAAAACTTGAATCAAATGTGGAAATATCATTTTCCCAACTTTACTTTCCCGAGAATATTGTTACATTCCTTAAAACAAACTCACCCTAAGTAGAAAGCTTAACAAAGATAGGCTTATGATAATATTTTAGAGAGAGTAGATAAAGATCGTTACCTCTTAAAATAGAAGACATTCTACCCATTTCCTTAATTATGTGCCACTCCCAATTCCTTTGAACCCTATATCAAGTAATTTGTAATCTTCTATATATGCAAGATACAAATTTGTCAATAAATTGCCAATTGGGCCATGCCGGGATCCTCCATTTATCAGCACTCCCAAGATTGCCAATTTATCACCACCTAAGGCCTATGCATATATTCTGTAATCTTCCCAAGTTAATTATCGACGCTTCTCTTTGATTTAATCATAGGTTACCATAAACAAAAATGATGAAACTATCCATATTCAAATCCTTAATAGTCATCTTTGCATGTACTAATTTTTTTATGAGAAGAATGAAAGTAAAACCCCATCACAAAATCATCCAAACACAATCAAATGCACTCTAAAAATCCTTCATCTTTTCTTTTGAAATGGCCTGACAGACCTATTATTTTAAGAAGATCTTCTGCCCATTGATTTTTATTTCCAACAAGGGAATGAATGACGACAATTTGCTCTTGTTAATCAAATCTTGGATAAGTTTAGGGAAGGTTTTTGAACCTACCCTTCTAACATTCAAAGATAAAATATTCATAACTATAGATAATTAAGAAGGAAAGAGTTGAACATCAAACTCTAATGTGAAAAGGCTATATTGAGCATTGAGCATTGACTATAAAGGAATCCCCTCACTCAATTCCATCACAAAAAATGCAATCATTATGTTGAGACACGTTATAAGGAGTAGCAACAATGCATTCCATAATCACTTGAATAGGTCCATTTTTTTCATTATGCTCTGGGGGACAAGCATTAAATATGGCCATATCAACGTTTACACTCTAGACAAAATCAATTGGAGATAATACAAATAGCTGACCCTTCTTTTTGGATTGGCGCATTTTCCTTGTCGAGTCCTTAACATTTTTTTCACTTGAAGTGTTTATTGTCCTTCAACGCAAAAACATTTGGTTGTTCCAAGGTAGGAGGATGATACAAATTCTTGATACCCTTTGTTCCCATATCAATAAATATTTCCTTTATGAGTATATATGTTGAAATTTCACAATGTCAAGATTAGCCTTTTTTTCTTAGATATGTTCAAATCACATGGTATTCCATAAACTTTAATAGATTTATTAGCCATATTGATACTAATATTTCTTTTAAGATTTGAATTTTTTTCCATGCAAACATCCTTATTGGTAGATTTTTCATAGGGAAGACAATTGATATTCTTTGGGCAGGGCACTAAAGTACCCATCCCTATAGCCACATTTAAAAAAGTCACCTACGCCCATATCTATGCGGGTAGTAATTAATTTTAGTGCATGTCTCCATATCCATTTGACACTTATATGCTCATATTTTAATTAAGTTAATAAAAAAAATCATCCAAGTATAATCATTAAACACCACCAAGATAACCCATTTAGCTACGTCAATATACTGTAGGAATAATATGAGCAAATAATATCAACACATAGCCTGAGACGTGTGAAATCACACTGTCCTCAAGGATTTATTTGCTCGGAGCGAAAACCCCCAGGATATAACAGGCTCTTCCCAGAAATTTCTGAGGCATCAGAACTGTAAGAAATTATCAATTGCTCAACCCAGGGATAACCCCATATAAGTGTAGTGATAGAGATGGTGAGAGTGGAGGCTGGACTACTAGGTCAAGAACATAAAGGGGTTTATATAATGGATAAGTTGTACTAGAAAAATTAAGATTTGACCAAGTCAAATAAAATTAATATTAAAGTTACGTTCTAATTTAAAATCAAATCAGTTTATTATATTTTCTCATGTGGGACTTGTCTCTTTATAACTTTTGAAATAGACACAAAATATCCAACAATCCCCCACATATTTCAAAAGTTTATTAAGAAAATATATTTATGAAATTTGAAAAGCAATTCTTCCTGGGTTAACGTCACGAGCATAAATGTGTCGAATCTGGTGTCATTTAGACTTTAACCAGACCTAGACTGATAACACATACCATACAAGTGAGTTGGTAGAGCAAGCTCTTTGAATCAAAACACTTGGTGAAGTTAGAGGTCTACCAATCACATCACACCCCCACAATTCTTGCTGTTAACGCTGTTTTGCGCCAATAGGCCATGCGCGGGCCTGGTATTCGTGAATGCTCTAGAGATTAATACACCACAATCTCATGCAAGCTGCCCCACTTGACACTTATATAGGTGATTTCATCAAGTGTATGCTGCACTTCGTACACCACCCATAAATGATATGAAAATCATTAAAAGCCTTATAATAAGCTTATCCTCTCCAAAATGCATAGTGCTAGCAGAACTAACAAGTGACTTGTTCTTACCTATTGAACCTTCTTCATGGGAAATTTCCGAGGCATCAAAACTACAAGAAATTATCAATTGTTCAACCCAGGGATAACCTCATATAAGTGTAGCGATAGAGATGGTGAGAGTAGAGGCTAGACTCAAGAACATAAAGGGGTTTATATAATGAATAAGTTGTAACAGAAAAATTAGGATTTGACCAAGTCAAATAAAATTAATATTAAAGTTCTAATTTAAAATAAAATCAGTTTATTATATTTTCTCATGTAGGCAAGATGGGACTTGTCTCTTTATAACTTTTGACATAGACACAAAATATCCAACAGATACAACATGACAATATATATATATATATATATATACATACTATTACGGTACTCGTGAGATGTATGAGCGCGTGGAGAGTTTTATTAATAAAAATAATATTTATTTACAGTACTTATGTTAAACCCGAAAAAACTTAATAATATGTGAAAACAATTTTTTTGTAGTATATCAAGTTAAACATAGCACCAAATGAGTAATAAAAAATGCAACTATTAAGTATTACTAAATACAATTAATAATTATATTTAACATATTAAATACATGTACATGTATTAATAGACTACGCAATTAACAGAAAAGAATCAACAATTGGGTTACTTTAAAACGTGCAAAACAAAAGCCCATTATAATTATTATTAATGAACTCTTCTTTAAATATTCATTCCCCCATGGGGAAAAATATTATAAAAAAACTTAAAAGGAAACCCTAAACTTCTATCAATATAATCATAATTCAATTTAAATAGTCATTTTTTATTAAATAATTTTTAATATTGTGTGTACTTAAAATAAAAAATTAAGTAAAACATTTATAATCAACAAAAATTTATATTAAAAAATAATTTCTGCCCAATTAATTTAGATATTAATAAGCTTTTGATTCTGTATGATATATTCTTATTTTATATTTTAAATATTAATACATTTTTATTTATATATAATCAAAATATAAAGTTTAACATTCGTATTTTACTTTAATATTAATATCATTCATAAAAAATTTAAATACTAAAGCATTTTTATGTAAATTTTTCTTCTTGTATAATTTATTTGTACCCAATAATTGCAAGTATGGGGTGGTTTTAGCATTAAAATGCCCATACTTGCACCAATCCTCATTAAAATTTGTAAGTAATTACTTGTATATGAGTCCATATCCATTTAGAGAATTTTTACCTACCAATTGTGGTAAAATTTTACAGGTATCCATTGGACTTGGGTCCAATTGATTTTGTCTCAGGATAACATAAATTTAGATCCAATTTGGACAAAGTAACAAGCACTTATAAGATAATAAAATAAAATGAATCAATAAAGTAATAAAATGAATACAACATCTTATATAAGTTGAAATTAATATTTGCAATTCAACCTTTTAACAAGCTCTCCCATTTAACTTCTTCATAAACACCTAATTTCAACTAATGGAAGAGGTTGAATTCCTTTTACCTTCTTAATTCATTTTTTTTCTTCCCTTATAAATGCTTGTAGAGAAGTTTATCCAAACTAGACATTAATCAGTGCCTCTATGATTATCATTTTTACCAATTAAATCCCTATTTGTGCACTCAATATATCATCCTCCACTTCAGCGTTAATTTACATCCGAAATATTTGCAATTTTCACTTGATCCTCTTCATTGCGTTGAGCATAATTTTGGCCTCGTTATTCTCTAACGCAGCAAACCTGGAACCATGAACCCCAACGGTCGGGACATTTGTAACAATAGCTCCACCATTCATGTTTGGATTCCTCTCCATGCAATATTTCTATTGTCGTCTTTGGTTGCTATTTTGGACTAATATCCATGATCCAAAGTTTGTCTTGAATGCTAGAATTTCCTCCCTCCAACAACGCTGATGTCTTTGAGGCCCCATCTTTCCTTGGTTATCATTCACACTTCTTTCTCCATATACAATGGATATAATTCCTTAGATGACCATATCTACCACATTCAAAACAAACTAAATGCAAACCCTTATATTCCACCTTATAGATCCTACCATTAAGTTCAAATCTAGAAACCATGATCCCTTCTATATGTCAAATTCTTGTGAATTTCACTTTTTCACTAAAAGGGTCACCTATCATGCTTTGTTTCTTCCCTCGGAGTGTTATTATCAATCCTCATTAACACCAATACCACCATTAATACAAATACCTTTATATGAGACCATACTTCTCTCTAAAGTCATGTTATAGTTGCCATTTAGAACAGAACCTTGTTTTTTACTATATCATCCTTTGAGTTCCTCTACAAGTGTCCTTTCTTAATTAAGAAGGTTAATCGACCACTTTGGCTTTAGTCGTGCTTTGATCGAACTAATCACACTCCTCCCTCAATAGCTCCACTAAAGAAATTAAAGGAGTAAACCCTCAAAATGGTCCCTCAAAGATATGGGGTCGGTCACATTGGTCCCTGAAAGATAATAAATTGTAAAAACGTCCCTGAAAGATACACTACAAGAATTTTTGTTGTTAGCGACGGTTTTGTTTGCGACGATCGTCGCGAATTGATTTTTTTCTTTTGTAACTTTTTTTTTCGAAAAATTACACGTCGCTAGTTGAAAAAATTATCGACGACAGAGCGACGGTGAGGCCGTCGCTAAGCCATCGCGAATTGATTTTTTCTTTTGTAATTTTTTTCGAAAAATTTCACATTAGCGACGGCTCGGTCGTTGCTAGTTGAAAAAAATTATCGACGGCGGAGCAACGATGAGGCCGTCGCTAACTGAAAATTGCTGTTAGCGACAGCTCAGTTCCAAATTAGCGACAGACAAAACGTCGCTAATTGAAAAAAAATTCGAGTGACGACTGGGCCGTCACTAATGGCGTCGCTAATGGGAAAAAAATATCACGGGCGGATTTTAAAAAATTAATCTGGAACGACGATTTTTGTTGTATTAGCGACGGCCTGGCCGTCGCAAAAAGCCGTCGCAAAATACGAGATTTATGCAGACCGTCTCTTCTTTCTTCTTTCTCTTTTCTTCTTCCCTTCTTCTCTTCTCTTCTCCATCGCGGCCACACCGGAAAATTGACCTCCACTCCTCCATCATTGTCCCTAAAGCTCTCTTTCTCCTTCAACTTCTCCCTCTCACTTAACCCTTCTATATTACCAATTATTTTTGTGAAACAACCACTGTTTTTGGTAAAGAGGCGGTGGAGGGCGGCCGACCACCATGGGTAGACGTTGCCGGCAGTGAATCTCCGTTAGGGCATCAAACGGGTATTGTGTTCTCTCCTATGTGTGATGTAACTGTTGTAATTTGTCTTTGTATTGTATGAATTGTTTATTAATGGAGAGCTGAGCTCAATAGGTGAGACCTTATGAAGGGTGCTGGTTGTGTGTCGGTAATATATATTTGTGCATGTGTTTGTATTGTATGAATTGTTTGTTAGTGGAGAGTTGAGCTCAATAGGTGAGACCCTATGAAGGGTGCTGGTTGTGTGCTGGTAATATATCATTTGAGAATTCAGTTGCCAACCAATCAGCTTCAATACCGACTTCCTCATCCACCTTTCATACATAATTTCTTCTCCTAGAAATAATGTCATGACATATTCATTGACGGAGTAAACAACATCCAATGTAGGAGCAATAATTGCTTTATCTTGAAACAATTTTATGTTTTCAAAATTTGATAGCAAATTAGGATAGACAAAGTAAACTATATCTCTAATTGTATTACATATAGACTTTATCAGTAAAGCCTCTGGTATTTCAATATTAGTTTGATTATCAATAATTCATATCAATATTAATATGACATGTAATCTCGTTCAATATAAATTTTATACTATATATATACATGTAAAATTAAAGGTTTATTTCATCTATCACATTTTAAAATTATTTTAATATAAAAATGAGATATTCATCCATTTATGGTATTTAGAGTTTAATATGATGTCTAAAAGAATAAAAAAATTATATGCCAATAATAAATAAATTGATAAAAGGATTTAATAAATATACACTGTCAATGTAAATTAATTTTACACAATCATCCAATGATATGTTGATACATCTTTTAATGAGTAGATGTAGCAAAATATTATTGGATGACAATGTAAAATCTCTTTACACTGACAATGTGTAGTAATTAAACTCTTGCATAAAAATAATTGGGAAGTAATCTTTTTTGTTAATTTATCATCGAACATGTTTCTTACTTGATATGTATATAAATGATCTTTAATTGTGATTACAATTGTAAAGGTTTGACATTAAATCCAACTCATTCATTTCAAGTTAAAGCTTGTACGACATTTATTAATTACAAAATAAAAATTTGTCATTAGAAGAAAGAAACACTGAAAAGAAAAATCACAAAATCTTATAAAAAGAAGAAAAATAAAAAATGGAATGTTGTTACACGATCTACAAATATTAACTCAAATATTATTTTTAGCATTATATTAACAAATAGATTTATTGACATTTTTTGCACGGGTAACACGATCTTTTAATTTTCATATATAATTTAAATATTACAGTAATTATTTTTATAAAATAATGAAATTATAAGAAAAATAAATTAAAATTAAATATATTTCTATCTTAGAAAATATTATGTTTTTTAATATTAGATAAATTATATTTTTCATTCATGTTTTTCGGTTAACTTTAGACGTTGTCCTTAACTTTTACAACATTTTATTTTATATCCTTATACTTTTAAAACATTATAATCGTAGATTCATAGTGCCTAACATTGGGTTCTGGGTTATGTTCATTTTTACATATATTACAAAATTTTTATAATAAAATTAATTTATGATATAGTCATATACTTCAGTTAGTAGAATGTGAATATCATATTGTTATCATGTTTATAGAAAATAATAACAAATACATCATTAATATAATAAAATTAAAATATATTCACATTTGAGATCTCACAATGCAATCATTTCAAAACTGTATAAAAGTGTATGGAAAAAACCATTATTGGGAGAGCTAACTTCACTATGATATCGATATTCATGACTGGAGCAAGACTTGTAACATTCTAATAAATTCTAAAATAAATAAATAAATAAAATAAAATAAAATAAGATTTATGTAGAAGTAATAATAATATTATTATGTTTCATAAACCATATTAGTTAATTAAAAAGGGGGATGGGTGGGTCAGAGTAGGCCCAACCCAGTTAGATATTTAATTAGGGAATGGTCATCTATTTCTCCCTATCCTTTTTCAAACGTCAGATAACCAACTCTAGGGAGGAGAGAAGCGACTCTACAAGGAGGAGGTGCCAAAGTGTAGATCATCGGGAAGAATTCTGCCATTCATCTTCGATCGTCATCTCTAAGGTACGAGGGGGAAGGGGTACAACTATATGTGTATGCTGGAGCGCTTGGGTAGTGAGAGCAACCCTAAGTCCCTCTAGGATCTCTAATCTTTGAAATCTGAACGATGATTCACATGTTTTATGTTTGAAATTTGTTCTGTTTGATGCATATTGTCATGTTTCTTGATGAATTTGAGGATTGTGAGCGAGAATGTCGAAAGGGAGTTGAATTAGGATTTAGCGGAGAGAATGCATAAATCGATTAGATGTTAATTTTATAGTAATCCGTTGGAATAATGGATGAATTCATTGATTTTAATCGGTAAAAACGAGTCTAAACAAGTTAGGAACTTAAAGATTTGAGTAGGAATTGAAGAAGAGGGTTTAAAAGGGGCAAAAACGCAGGTGCAGTCGCTCTCGGGTTGCTGGTAATCGATTACAGTGGTCTGTAATCGATTACAGGACTTTCTGGGCAAAAATTGTGAAAATAAGCCCTTGGTAAGTGATTACAGGAATGTTGTAATCGATTACCAGGCTACCAGTCTTCTAGTAATCGATTGCAGCCTCCCTGTAATCGATTATCAGGCCCGAAAATTGAGTAATCACTTCTGGTAATCGATTACAGCCTTCTGGTAATCGATTACAAGGCCAAAAATGAGATTAGTATGCTATGTTCATGTGATATTATGATCCCCTACTTATATGATGGTGTTTACTTGAAATATAAACCGTTTTGTAGAATGGATTGATTGAATTGGATGTACAATATGTATTGATTGTGATATGAAGTATTGTTAACTGATTATCTCATGTGAATGTCCTATGAGTATAATATTCGTGATGTGATGTGTAATAATTAGAGTAGAGGATATTGTATGTGAGATGTATAAAATGATGATGTTGTATCGAGCATGAGCATATGATGTGTGAGATGCATGAGAAGCCAGACATGGCTAAAATTATCCTGGCCCTAAGAAAGGTGACGACCATGATGAGGGACATTCGATGCATGACCTAAGAAGGGTGTTTTATTATGCGACTCACCGGCCCATAAGATGTGGGTAACGGTGAGGGGGGTGAATATCTTTTCACGGGCCTAAGTGGGGGTGTTTAACTGTGTAACCTACCAGCCTGCGGGTGTTTAACGGTAGGGCTATCATTGGTAACAACTAGGGGAATTGATGAGGTGCGCCCATTGTGCGGAGTCCCAAATCATGACTCTTAGGATAGAGGTTATACATGTGCATAGTGTGAGCATACACATACTTTTGTGACTGTACGAGAAGTGTGAAAGTATAATTGTGTGAAATTGTATTTGTGTAATGTGTGGAATGTATAGTGTATGGATTGAGATAAATGATGTTGTGTATGGTGATGGGTGGGAATAAGGGTAGCCTTCTGTATTGCATGTATATGTCTGTATTCCATTCCTCACCGTACTCTCTCTTGTGGTTTTCTTAGGTGATGAAAAGGGCACTCAAAGTGCTAAATTTTGAAAGGACGGGGTCTCGCTCTGATATGTGTGACATCGGGGCTTAGTGATTAGGAGCTTATTTCCTTTTATTTTTTGTTCAAAGATTTGGAAAATTATTTCTAAGGGTCTTACATGACCAAGTTATGTCTTTATTAAGTTGATAATTTAAGTTCTTTGAAAACCTTAGTTATATTCTTTTTTGGAGACAACATTGGATTTGGAATAAGTATTTATTTAAAAGAGGATTTGTGAACCTTTTTACCTCGGTGTTAACTGTAGTTTTCATAATAATTTAACTCGATATTTATATTATTATTTGGGGTAGAAGGGTGTCACATTTAGTGGTATCAGAGCTGGTTGATTCATCGACCTTGAGTTGTGTGTTTGCTATGTTTCCGTTGTGCTAACTTGTGATGTTGATTGAGTGAGATGAATTGTTTTGATCTAACTATTTTGTTTTGGTTATTCTACTTTTCTGTGAATCAGAAAGGTGATGTCTGGAGGAGGTAGAAACGATCGTGCTATTGCTGAAGTTCCTACTTCCGATGTATGCTTGAATTGTCCTGTTCATATCAATGGTAAAGATTTCTTAGTTGATTTAATTTGTTTGCCTCTGAGTCAGCTAGACATTATTCTTGGTATGGACTGGTTATCTTCCAACCATGTCCTATTGAATTGTGCTGATAAAACAGTTGTCTTTGGTCAACCTGTTGAGAGGAAGAGTGAGGACTTTTTGATTGCCAACCAGGTGAAGGTGTCTCTAAAAGAAGATGCCCAGGTATACATGTTGCTAGCTTCTTTGAGTTCTGAGAATATTGCTATTATCAATGAGTTACCCACAGTGTGCAATTATCCTGATGTATTTTCTGAAGACATGTCTAGTCTACCACTTGAGAGAGAGATTGAATTTTCCATAGACCTAGTACCGGGAGCGGGACCTATTTCAGTTGCACCTTATAGGATGTCACCCATGGAGTTAACCGAACTTAAGAAATAGTTAGAAGATTTGCTAGAGAAGAAGTTTGTGAGACCTAGTGTATCACCTTGGGGATCACTTGTCTTGCTAGTGAAGAAGAAGGATGGTAGTATGAGGTTGTGCATAGATTACCGACAGTTGAACAAGGTAACTATTAAGAATAAGTACCCTTTACCTAGGATAGATGATCTAATGGACCAGTTGGTGGGGGCTTGTGTGTTTAGAAAGATTGATCTTAGGTCGGGTTATCACCAAATTAGAGTTAGAGAAGAGGACATACCTAAGACTGCTTTTAGGACTAGATATGGACATTATGAGTATCTTGTAATGCCTTTTGGTGTGACTAATGCTCCTACTATTTTTATGGATTATATGAATAGAATTTTTCATCCCTACTTGGATAAATTTGTAGTTGTCTTTATAGATGACATACTAATTTACTCTAAAACTAAGGAGGAGCATGAGGAACACTTAAAGGTAGTACTGCACATTCTTAGGGATAAACAATTGTATGCTAAGTTATCTAAGTGTGATTTTTGGTTAGAAGAAGTGAGCTTCTTAGGTCATGTGATCTCTAAGGGAGGTATAGGTGTTGATCCTTCTAAGGTAGAGGTTGTGCTTAAGTTGGAGACTCCTAAGTCAGTGAGTGAGATTAGAAGTTTTCTTGGGTTGGCTGGGTATCATAGAAGATTTATAGAGGGATTTTCTAAGATAGCTTTACCTTTGACCGAGTTGACTAGGAAGGGGGTTACTTTTGTATGGAATAGTAAGTGTGAGCTTAGTTTCCAAACCCTTAAGGAAAAATTGACTAGTGCACCGGTTTTAGTCTTGCCTGACCTTAGTAAACCTTTTGTAGTATATTGTGATGTTTCTAAGATGGCTTTAGGTGGGGTGTTAATGCAAGAAGGTAAAATGGTAGCTTATGCTTCTAGGAAATTAAAGATCCATGAGTGAAACTACCCTACCCATGATCTTGAGTTAGTAGCTGTTGTGTTCGTGTTAAAGATGTGGAGACATTATTTGTATGGTTCTAAATTTGAGGTTTTTAGTGACCATAAGAGCCTTAGGTATTTGTTTGATCAAAAAGAGTTGAACATGAGACAAAGAAGGTGGCTGGAATTTCTAAAGGATTATGATTTTGAATTGAGTTATCACCCTGGTAAGGCTAATGTAGTAGCAGATGCCCTAAGTAGAAAATCTCTTCATGTTAGTTCTTTGATGATTAGGGAAATGGATCTCCCGACTCAGTTTAGAGATGTAAGCTTAGTTTGTGAGGTAACCCCTGATAGTGTGAAACTGGAGATAATTCGAGTAAGTAATGACTTGTTGAGAGAAATTAGAGATGCTCAATTAGAGGACTCATTCTTAGTGATTAGACGTGAGGCTATAGAAAAGGGTAATGGTGGAGAATTTTTCTTAGGTGTAGATGGAGTAGTGAGATTTGGAGACCGAGTTTGTGTACCTAGTAAACCTACCCTTAGGCGTTTAGTACTTGAAGAGGAGCATAAGAGTAAGCTTAGTTTCCATCCCGGTTCAACTAAGATGTATCAAGATTTGAAAAAGATGTTTTGGTGGCCTAGGATGAAGAGGGATATAGAGGACTTTGTGAGTGCTTGCTTGGTTTGTCAAAAGGCTAAGGTAGAACACAAAAAACCTTCAGGACTTCTTCAACCTTTAAGTATACCTGAGTGGAAGTGGGATAGTATTTCTATGGATTTTGTGGTTGTTTTGCCTAGGATTGTGAGAGGACATGATTCTATTTGGGTTAATGTAGATAGGTTGACTAAGAGTGCCCATTTTCTCCCTATTAACATTAGGTACCCTTTAGAAAAACTTGCTAAGATTTACATTAGTGAGATTGTAAAGTTGCATGGAGTACCATCTAGCATAGTTTCAGACAAAGACCCTAGGTTTACATCTAGATTTTGGGAGAGTTTGCAACAAGCTTTGAGAACCCAACTTAGACTTAGTTCAACTTATCATCCGCAAACCGATGGTCTAACCGAGAGAACCATACAATCCTTAGAAGACTTGCTTAGAGCTTGTGTGTTAGACCAATGGGGTAGTTGGGATAGTTTCCTACCTTTAATAGAATTTACCTACAACAATAGTTTTTATTCTAGCATAGGCATGGCACCTTATGAAGCATTGTATGGTAGAAGGTGTAGGACACCTTTGTGTTGGTGCGAGTCGGGAGAGAGCCTTGTTTTAGGACCGGATGTAGTACAACAGACCACCGATAAAGTTAAGTTAATTCAGGAGAGGATGGGGACAACTCAGAGTAGGCAAAAGAGTTATGCTGATAAGAGGAGGAAGGACTTAGAATTTAAAGAAGGGGATCATGTGTTCCTGAAAGTCACTCTGTGGACTGGGGTTGGTAGGGCATTAAAGTCTAAAAAGCTTATACCCCGTTTCATTGGTCCCTATCAAATTCTTAAAAGAGTCGACAATGTTGCCTATCAAATTGCTTTACCTCCACATTTGTCAAATCTTCACAATGTCTTCCATGTTTCTCAACTCCGGAAGTACATTGACGATCTTTCACATGTGATTGAGTCGAATCATCTTGAGATTAAGGAAAACTTGACGGTGGAAACCATACCGATGAGAGTTGAGGATCGAATGGTCAAACAACTTCGAGGTAAGGAACTTCCTTTAGTTAAGGTAATCTGGGGAGGAGCTACACCAGAGAGCGCTAGTTGGGAGCTTGAGGAGAAAATGAAGGAGTCTTTTCCAGAGTTATTCATTTCAGGTAAATTCGATGACGAATTTTCTTTTAGGAGGGGGGAATTGTAACATCCTAATAAATTCTAAAATAAATAAATAAATAAAATAAAATAAGATTTATGTAGAAGTAATAATAATATTATTATTATGTTTCAGAAACCATATTAGTTAATTAAAAAGGGGGATGGGTGGGTCAGAGTAGGCCCAACCCAGTTAGATATTTAATTAGAGAAGGGTCATCTATTTCACCCTATCCTTTTTCAAATGTCAGATAACCAACTCTAGGGAGGAGAGAAGCGACTCTACAAGGAGGAGGTGCCAAAATGTAGATCATCGGGAATAATTCTACCATTCATCTTCGATCGTCATCTCTATGGTACGGGGGGAAGGGGTGCAACTATATGTGTATGCTGGAGCGCTTGGGTAGTGAGGGCAACCCTAAGTCCCTCTAGGATCTCTAATCTTCGAAATTTGAACGATGATTCACATGTTTTATGTTTGAAATTTGTTCTGTTTGTGCATATTATCATGTTTCTTGATGAATTTGAGGATTGTGAGCGAGAATTTCGAAAGGGAGTCGAATTAGGATTATGCAGAGAGAATGCATAAATCGATTAGATGTTAATTTTATAGTAATCCGTTGGAATAATGGATGAATTCATTGATTTTAATCGGTAAAAACGAGTCTAAACAAGTTAGGAACTTAAAGATTTGAGTAGGGATTGAAGAAGAGGGTTTAAAAGGGGCAAAAACGCAGGTGCAGTCGCTCTCGGGTTGCTGGTAATCGATTACAGTGGTCTGTAATCGATTACAGGACTTTCTGGGAAAAAATTGTGAAAATAAGCCCCTGGTAATCGATTACAGGAATGTTGTAATCGATTACCAGGCTACCAATCTTCTGGTAATCGATTACAACCTCCTTATAATCGATTATCAGGCCCAAAAATTGAGTAATCGCTTCTGGTAATCGATTACAGCCTCCTGGTAATTGATTACCAGGCCAAAAATGAGATTAGTATGCTATGTTCATGTGATATTATGATCCTCTACTTATATGATGGTGTTTACTTGAAATATGAACCATTTTTTGGAATGGATTGATTGAATTGGATGTATAACGTGTATTGATTGTGGTATGAAGTATTGTTAACTGATTATCTCATGTGAATGTCCTATGAGTATAATATCTGTGATGTGATGTGTAATAATTAGAGTAGAGGATATTGTATGAGAGATGTATGCTCTGATACCATAATGTAACATCCTAATTTCAGAATTCTAGAATAGTGCCCGTTGGAGACACTATTCTGAAACTCCGAAATTATACCGCTACTTTATCGATATTGACAACCAATTTCATACAATTACTTAGGCAATTCCAACATTTGCTTAAGTTTACACATAGTCATACATCCCTCAATTAAGATAATTAACCTACAACATATATCCTGAAACCTTACAACACCCCTACCAGAATTTTCGGCAGAGTCTTCCCTGAAAACAGAGTTTTTCCCCAAATTTCAAATATCCTGAAAACCAGAAGACATTACCAATACAGTTCGTAATTGTTCAATAAAATGGAGATCCCTAACCAAGCCTCCATGGCCAAAATATAGTTCTAACTCGATTACATGAATTAGCATTTGAATATCAGTTCTAATCCTTAATACTCCAATATGATTGCATTACAACCAAAACACTATTCACAAGAAAGCACTAGCTACAAGACTGAAGGCATGCCATTAAAGGCTAAATACAATCAAAGAATTCCACCAACATTCAGGAGGATTGGGCCTTCACAAGACCCAACCTGCAGCTACCACTTCCGATCAAGCCTCCGAAGGACCTCCTGCACATCTGAACATAAATCCCCATAACGTGGGGTGAGACTACGTCCCAGTGAGTGCGATAAAAGTATGTGCGGTGTGGGGAGTCAGACAATTAAGATGCAACAAACATACTTATATATTTCATAGTTACATCAAGAGTACACATACATGAGAGTAAGTAAACTTAATCATAAATTGCATTACATATACAATGTCTTTGAATGATGCAATATGTTTGTGACGTGTTGTTACCCGAAACTGGGGTCATTCCACTGTAACGTAAACTGTGCTTGAGCACTCGGCCATGTGACCAAGGACCGTCGTCCAGGGCCACCTATGATTAAGTTTTATTAAGCATGTATGGATCATGTCTGTGATTATTTTTAGGGTGAGGATCCCCCATCTTCCCCTTGGATGAGAGGTCGATGAGATCACCTCGTCTTTCTTAAACATAATTGCCCGAAGGCCTGTGATGGTCCGGAGACCCTGTAATGGTCCGAAGACCCTGTAATAGCCCGAAAGCTCTATGATAGCCCGAAGGCACTATGATAGCCCGAAGGCACTATGATGGTCCAAGGACCCTTGCAATATGTTCAATGGTGGCCAAAATCCCATGAATGCTCAAGAGTATAGTTAATATATTTACAAGTACAAAATCCCCAAATCTATTAACTTAGGGTTTGAGGATTTGAGGTAAAACACCAATCAATCCAATATTCAATCAATCCAAACATATACATATCATTTCCAAGCATAACAATCAATAAAGAAGGGAATAGAAGAAAAGGGATCATGCAAAGGATATCATATATACCACATTGAGTGAGTGGAGAACAACACTCACCTTGAAATTGAGAGCAGATAGAGAAGAGGGGTTGTGGAAGATGAAGAATCCAAGGAGGGTTGATGCTCGTGAGAGATGGGGAACCTTCTTGTAGCCTTGGATCAGACCTTCTCTCTCTCTCTAGGAATTGCTCTCTCTCACTCTAGGATGAAGGAGGAAGGAAGAAATGAGTGAAAAACTCAATTTTTAGTGTTTTAACAGCAACAGACGCGCAACTTTTACCCAACACTATCTGATTTCTGCGCTTCAGTTGTGCTCAGCGTAGCTTGGAGCATAAAAAACAGAGAGGAATTGAGGAAGTTCCACTGTTTCTCGACAGCTTTCTCGCCTGAGCAAGAATGTGTCTGTTAAGGGTGCAAACAAGCTCGGAATACTATCGTATAGCATATCAAACTGAAGCCCCGAATCTTAGCTTTCTAATTCAAGTGAAATCATCTCAAAAGGACACCTACAACTCTAGATATTTGCAATTTAGTGCACCAAGGTCAAAGGCTTGAAACCCGAAATTAAGCAACAACCTAGGTTTTTGCCCTTCTTCGACCTACAGTTGATTGGCTTAACTCTTGGTCTATCTTATAAATTCTTTCAAAACTCATGATTTCTAATGGATTCCCTTAATTTCCTTTTTGACACACACTCTTAACCTCTGAATTCTTATCCTACTTTTGACCTCCCTCACAGGGCTTGGCTTATCACCTAAGGTTTTATCTGATGTTCCTAGGTCTCAATTTTCCGAGATGTTACACCTCACATGGAAGATAGTTGTATGGTTCGTAAAAAATCATTTTACTGTATTGCTAATAAAAAAATTAAAGAAATGCAAGTGGGAAAACATGACACATGTTATGGATGAGAAATTTTATATAGAATAAATAGATAAATAAAATAGATAAGTGAGATAATAAATGAAAACATTTATTCTATTGCTTAATGTGAGTTTTCATGTAACAAAACAAATAAATAGGAATAAATAATAAGAGAAATTATTTTAAGATAATAATAATAATAAAGAAAATTAAAGTGTGATAAAAAAGGAAAAAGATGTAGGAGGAAAATTGTTTCACATAGAGGATAGTTGATACCCATGGTTATCAAAATATCACTTTTATAATGAACCAAATTGGTATAAACGGATGATAAAAGGAAATGTTTTAATATAATAACAATAAAAAATTAATTTGTGAAAAAAATAAAAAGAAAAAAAAAAATGACATGAGCAAAGCTGTCTGTCGTGAAGGATAAATGTGATTCATAAAAATATCACTTTACAGAAAAAAGAATAAAAAACTTGGGAAAATGCAGATGAAAAAAATAACATATGTACTGTGGAAATAATTTTAATACAGAGTGCTTGAACGTAAATTGAAAGATAGAATGAATAAGAGAGATAATAAGTGAAACATTAATGAATAAAATAGAGAGATAAATAATATATTGAAAAAATACATTAAGATTGATGTAAATAAACTCATATCGTATTTCTTTATGTAATGAAATAGATAAACATAAATGGATAATGGGAAAACATGTTTCAATATAATAATTATAAAAATAAAAATTAAAGCGTGATTAAAAAGAAAAAGAAAAAAAGACAGGAGTTGGACTGCTTCCTATGGTTTATAAAAAATTTACTATATTAAAATAAAAATAGATATGAATGAATAATGAGAGAAACTATTATAAATATAATAACAAAAAGTTAGAGTGTGATAAAAAAGGAAAAAAAACGAAAATAGTATTAACAGGAATGTCTTCCGTGAACGATACCCGTGATTTATAAAAAATCACTTTATAATGAAACATATTAATATGATCAAATAATGAGAGAAAATATATTAATATAAGAACAAAAAATAGAAAATTAAAAGTGAGATAAATAGGAATTTTAATATAAATTAAATAGATAAATAGAATAGATGAGTGAGATAATAAATGAAAACATTAATGAATAAAATTGAAAGATAAATGATATATTGAAATATCATGTTAAAAGTAATATAAATCAACATATTTGTTGTATTTCTTAATGTGCGTTTTTATATAATGAAATAGATAAACATGAATAAATAATGAGAGAAATTATTTTAATATAATAATAAAAAATAAAATTAAAGTATGAAAAAAAGAGAAAAATGCAGGATCAAAATTGCTTCATGTGGAGGATACCCATGCTTTATAAAAATATCACTTTTATAATGAAACAAAATAATATGAACGAATAATGAGAGAAAATATTTTAATATAATAACAATAAAAAATGAAACTGTGAAAAGAAACAAAAGGAAATTAAAAAAAGAAAAAGAAAACAATAGGAGCGAGACTGTCTCCCGTGAAGGATAAATGTGGTTCATAAAAAAATAACTTTACAAAAAAAAGAATAAAAAATTTTGAAAAAATGCAAAGGGTTACCTGTAAAGGGTACATATTAACAGGATTGTCTCCCGTAAAGGGTACATAATAATTCATAAAGTCATTGTCTACAACGTATATGAATCGATCCAACGTAAATGTACAACCCGATAAAAAAAAACTCAATATTAAAAATGTCAATGACTCACAATTGACTTTGACCCAACAAAAAAAAAGCTTCTAATGAATAGTAAATTAAAACACTCCCATCTAATATTAATCTCGAAATTTTGGGCCCATAATGCAAACCCTTAAGGCCCAATAAGTGACAAAATTTTTTTCCCTTGAATGAATAGTGTTAAAAAATATCCTCCTATGTAATAGTATAGATGAAACAAATAAACAGGAATAAATAATGAGAAATTATTTGAATATAATAATAAGAAAGAAAACTAAAGTATAAAAAAAGAAAAAAAGATGTAGGATCGAAATTGCTTCACGTGGAGGATACTCATGATTTATAAAAATATCACTTTTATAATGAAACAAAAATAATATGAACGAATAATGAGAGAAAATGTTTTAAGATAATAACAATAAAAGATGAAATTGTGAAAAGAAACAAAAACAAAAAGAAAAAGAAAACAATATGAGCAAGACTGCCTCCCGTGAAGGATAAATATGGTTTATAAAAAATAACTTTATGAAAAAAGAGAATAAAAAGTTTTGAAAAATGAAAATGGGTACATGTAAATGGTACATGTTAATAAGACGGCCTCCCGTAAATGGTACATGTAATTCATAAAGTCATTACCAACATCGTATATGAATCGGTCCAATGTAAATGTACAACCCGATAAAAAAGTCCAATATTAAAAAAGTCAATGACACATAGTTGGTCTTAACCCAACAAAAAAAAAATAAAGCCCATCAATGAATATTAAATAAAAAACTATTCCTATGTAATATTATAAAAAATATCACTTTTGTAAACATATTAATATGAACAAATAATGAGAGAAAATATATTAATAACAAAAACAGAAAATTAAAGTGAGATAAATAGGAATTTTAATATAGATTAAAAAAATAAATAGAATATATGAGTGAGATAATAAATGAAAACATAAATAAATAAAATAGAAAGATAAATGATATATTGAAATATTATGTTAAAAGTAACGTAAATGAACACATTTATTGTATTACTTAATGTTAGTTTTTATATAATGAAACAGATAAACATGAATAAATAATGAGAAATTATTTTAATATAATAATAAAAAATAAACTATATAAAAAAAGAAAAAAATGTAGGATCAAAATTGTTTCACGTGGAGGATACTCATGGTTTATAAAAATATCACTTTTATAATGAAACAAAATAATATGAACGAATAATGAGAGAAAATGTTTTAATATAATAACAATAAAAGATGAAATTGTGAAAAGAAACAAAAACAAAAACAAAACAATATGAGCAAGACTGTCTCCCTTGAAGGATAAATGTTGTTTATTAAAAAATAACTTTACGAAAAAAGAGAATAAAAAATTTTGAAAAATGAAAATGGGTACATGTAAATGGTAGGTCTCCCGTAAATGGTACATGTAATTCATAAAGTCATTACCAATATCGTATATGAATCGGTCCAATGTAAATGTACAACCCAATAAAAAAGTCCAATATTAAAAAAGTCAATAGCACACAATTGGTTTTAACCCAACAAAAAAAAAATAAAGCCCCCAATAAATAGTCAACAAAAAACTATTCCTATGTAATATTATAAATAGATTGTGGATACATGGAGGCTAAAAATTTTCCAGGGCCCATAAGAATGAAAGACCCAAAGCATGACAAAAAATTTCCAACATTGAGTGAACAGTGAAAAAAAAACTTCCAAATTGTAATAGTAATGAAACAAAATAATATGAACGAATAATGAGAGAAAATGTTTTAATATAATAACAATAAAAAATGAAATAGCGAAAAGAAACAAAAACAAAAACAAAAAGAAAACAATATGAGCAAGACTGCCTCCCGTAAAGAATAAATGTGGTTTATAAAAAAAATAACTTTACGAAAAAAGGGAATAAAAAATTTTGAAAAATGAAAATGGGTACATGTAAATGGTACATGTTAATAAGACGGTCTCCCGTAAAGGGTACATGTAATTCATAAAGTCATTACCAACATCATATATGAATCGGTCCAACGTAAATGTACAACCCGATAAAAAAGTCCAATATTAAAAAAGTCAATGGCACATAGTTGGTTTTAACCCAACAAAAAAAATAAAGCCTCCAATGAATAGTAAACAAAAAACTATTCCTATGTAATATTATAAATAGATTGTGGATCCATGGAGACTAAAAATTTCACATGGCTCATAAGAATGAAAGACCCAAAGCCTGACAAAAAATTTCCGACATTGAGTAAACAGTGAAAAAAAATCTTCCAAATTGTAATAGGATAGTATAAATAGATTGTGGATACATGGAGACTAAAAATTTCGCACGGCCCATAAGAATGAAAGACCTAAAGCATGACAAAAAATTTTCGACATTGAGTGAACAGTGAAAAAAAGCTTCCAAATTGTAATAGGATAGATTACACATACAAAAATATAAAAATGAATAAACCCCTCTCCCCACCCCAAAGAAACTTTGCAAGTTAGTTTGCAGTTTATGTTATATAAAATCAAACAAGAATAACTTAGTTAAGTGCAAAACTCAAAATTAATCAATGTCAATATTTTATATATATATTTTAAAAATATACACAAAAGAGATAAAATACTTATAGTGAAGATCTAATCAATATTTTAATTTTATTATGGTACTTTACCTTTTAATTGTATAAAAAATAGAATAAGATATTTTACAAAAAAAAATTCAAGATTGCCTTTTTTTGAATAAATATTAAAAAATAAGGTCTAAATATTTTTTATTTCAGAATTTTATTATTTTTTTAATATAGGCATAAAATTAGAATACTACCAAATAAATCAAATAAATTAATTTTTTATTTTGATATTTTCCTTTTTTATATATACAAAAATAAATAAAAATCTATTCAAATTAACTTTTAATCTTAATATTTTTATTACATATATATATATATATATATGAAAAATACTATCAACAAATAAAAACTAATCGAATTAACTTTTGTTTTGTCATTTTATTTTTTTAGACATATAGAAAACAAAATAAATATGGTCTAATTAGTTTTCTATCTTTATATATATTATAGAAGGAGGGATCAATTAAATAACTTTGAAATTAGTAATTGAATTCCTAAATTCACCGTTGAATTAAAAGTTACTATCATATACTCATATGTATACAATTTCACCTTGATCTAAAATTATTTAATACGTCATTGAGGTACATCAAGATTAATGTCATATATACTTTTGAAGTTCGTAAAAATAAGAAACATTTTATTATTAATTTATTTATGTTGAAATTTTACAAAAAATACATAAGTAATCAAGAATATGAATAATTACAATTCAATATTTGAATTAACAAAAATCATATTCTATTTAAAGTGATCAATGGTGTAAAGTGTAACTCATTCTGCATATTCTATATATAGAAATTACTCTTAACCATTAGATCCATTCTTAACTGTAACATCCTGAAAATTTGAATCTAGAAAGACCGTGGAAGCCTTAGGCTGTGAATCCGGCCAAGGAAAGGGAGGTCAGAAGTAGTATGAAAACTTGGGGGCTTGAGTATGAATTTTGATAAGTAGGGAATGTATTACGAGCTAGGAGTTTTAAGAGAATTTAGAAGGAAAACCAGGTGTTAAGCAAACACAACTATAGAACTAACTTATAAGAAATCAAACCTTAAGACGAAAAAGATTATAAGTATAAAGATGGGACCGAAAGGAGGGGCGTTGAACGAGGGAATTAGATATAGGAGGAAGGGATTATTAGAGGGTTGGAGGAAATGAGGGAATAGATTCGGATGAAAGGAACTAAGTTAGAAGGAGATTAATACATGAGGGATAGAGGGGTGAAGGGAGTGAAAGTGAAGAAAGGAAGGATTTGAGTGCAGGTAGGCTCTCTCAAGCGAGCAAGGGCTCGCTCAAGTGAGGGGTAAGGCAGAGAGGGGGGAATTTCTGAGTTGAAACTCGCTTAAGCGAGCAAAGTGTGCTTTCAGGCTTGCTCGAGCGAAAACCCTGCAGCATCAGGAATGCTCTCAGGCTCGCTCGAGCAAGAACCCATGCAGCATCAGGGGTGCTCTCTGAGTTGGGGTCGCTCAAGCGAGCGGATCCTCGCTTGAGCGAGGGAGTGTTTTCAGTAATATTTAGTGCTGCTCGCTCAAGCGAGCATATCCTCGCTTGAGTGAGTACGCTTAGATTTAGTTTTTAAAAACAGAGTGCTAGGGCTTTTGGTCCTCATTTCTCTCATTTTCTCTTTTTCTGGAGAGAGAAGCTAGAGAGAGAAGGGGGAGATTGAAGAGGGAAGCTTGGTGTGAAGCCACCCACACCGTTCAAGGAGCTTGGATCTTCATCCCTATCCCTCTATTCTTCCTATTTCCTCCATTAGAGGTGAGTGTGGTTCACCCACTCAATTTCATTTTGAATGAATACCTATGTATGCTCCCTATCCCTACCTCCCTTGCTTACATTGTTTGATTGTGGTTGATTAGAGATGAATCTAAGGTTGATGGTTGGATTGATTGGTTGTATGCTTTCATGGCTCAAACCCTAGGTTAGAGGATTTGGGGATTTTTGTGTAATAGTTGTATACTGATGATGAGTCCTTGGAGGAGTTATATATTCATGCAAATGGTAATGTTCATGAAATTATTGTTACCTCTCATGTTTTTTATCCATTCATGTTTAAGAAAAGATTTAGGTATTAGAACCTCATGTTAAAGGGCAGCTTTGGGTCCTTGTACCTCATGTTTAATATAAAGGAATTGGGTCTTCGGACCTCATGCTTAAAGGGGAAGAATTGGGTCTTCGGACCTCATGTTCATGGGTCTTTGGACTAAAGAAGAAAAGAGGAACGAGGTAATCACCTTTACTCCCAGGCCAAGGGGTAAATGGAGATATTTAAAAATGAACCATATGCATATCATCTTTGTTTGATAATAAAACTTAATCATATAAATGTCCCTGGACGACTGTCCTTGGTTACGATGCAGAGCGCTCAAAAGATTTAATAGTGAAAAGACACCTCGGGTGTGGGTTAAACACTTGATTTCTTCTTGAGGAAGTATTTGTTTGATTTCATAGTTACAATATACATGATTATGTGTACAAACATCTATTGGTTGATTTGTTGCATTTCCATCTTCCTGAAATCGATACACTGTATGCATGATCACATTCACTGGGACGTAAGTCTTACCACACGTTGTGGATTTCATTTTAGGTATGCAGGATGTTTTTGATTTGAAGCAAAGTTGGATGGCTTGGAGGCTCAACGGTAGTTTGCTCCTCGGGGTGGAACGCGCCACCCCTGAGATGAATTTCTAGTATCTGTGTATAGTTGGAGGATGGTTTTGGATGTGAAACTGAGGTGTTGTATTTAAGCCACTGAGTGGCATTTTAATTGAAATTCTTTGGTCTTGTATGGATGATTTCCGCTTATGTAAACGTTAGACTACTTAAGCAAGGTTTATGTGTTTGGTTGTATGTCGATATCGATAATGACGCGAAATAATTTCATAGATTCGGGAGTAGTGCATCCAACAGGCATTATTCTTGGATTCTGAAATTAGGACGTTACATTATGGTATCAGAGCAGTTCAACCCAATTGGACTGTGGATGAGTTAGTTGTACGAATTTAGTTGTGGTCTTGTATGCATTGTATTAAATATAGATCTTGATCAACTCCATATGACTGGAGGTAGACGAGGTAGACATCAGGCTACGGAAAACCCCTCGGGATTCCTCCATTGCGGCCATCGAAGGGTTGACCCGCGCCCTGAACCAGCAGACCACTGTTCTCTCCACCATGATGGGAAAGAGCGAACGTACCCTACCCTTAAGCCTAGCGGCCCCCAGCAGCTCCTAGACCGGACCACTAGGCTGGTGGATTCTTAGAATTCTGGAAGTGTCACCCATTGATCTTTCAAGGAAGACTAGACCGTGTTGCGGCAGCTTTTTGGCTCAAAAGGATCGAGGAGATTCTAGACTCCAAATGATACTCCAACGAATTAAGGGTAAGCTTTTCATCCCTGATGCTCAAGGGGGACCGAAGCTTGGTGGGGGGAAGTTCAAGGCCTGGTACGAGCACTCGATGCCCCTATCACCTGGGAGGGCTTTAAGACCTTATTTCTGGAGAGGTTCAACCCCACACAACTCAAGAGAAATAGGGAGGAGCTGCCACCCGAGGGGAGTTCAGGTGGGAGTGTGATGGAGGTGGTGGCCACCCCACAATTGGATTGTCGATCTTCAGCCTTCGGGATGTGTAGGAAAAGCCACAAGGGGATTTGCTTGCGGGGCCAAGACAAATGTTTCTACTATATCCAGACGAGTCATAAGGCAAGGGACTGCCCAAAGAGGAATAAGAAGAAGGCGGGGGTCCTAACTTCGAGCTCTCAGGGAGATCGTTGTCCGTAGGGGCGGAGGCACACTAGGTCGGGCTTGGATACCAGGTTCGTTTTTTCCACCATTTGGATATTAGAAAAATATTCTTAGAATCCATGCTTAGTTCTTAAATCTCTCCATACTTATAAATTTAGTCCTACTCTTGATAGGTATGAGTAATCCTTTAATCTTTTGATATGAGGTCTTACAATGGTTTACCTGGGTGCCCCATTTACTCAAGATGAGTATTCCTACGCATGGTTTTGGTACTCCTAAGTACATGCCAATTATCTAGTATGGATTTTGGTTATTTGGTGTATCCTTACCCCTTGAACGATTGGATGGCTCCTTAGTTCAAAATCAAGTTGAAATCTAACTTAAATTATTAGTTATGATTCTGGTGGTTTAATCATATGGTGCTAATGATATTGTTTGAAATGATCATTAGGAAATTTCTAGTTTTTGGAGAGTGGTGGGATTTGAAAGGAATTAAGATTTCAACTTCACTCTTTCCTTTCAATTCGGTTTGGGCAGGTTATGGTTTAGACCAATTTGATCTTCTAGTTCAGAAGTTAATGATCTACACTAGGACTTGTTGTTGATATCTTTCCCAGTTCCAATGGAATGGTTTAATGGTTTATGCACAAATGAAATCCATGACTCTAGCTCGTATAGAATTTGGACCTTAGCGATTAAAGTGTAAAATCTAATTATTTCAACTTGTTATTGCTTAGTTAAGTAATTGGAATGATTGGATCTTGCTTACTATAATTCAATTTCAATTTCAGTATGTGTGTGTGTGTGTGGTGTGGTTAGGAGATGTTATAGTCTAAGTGTGGTTAGAGATACATGGACAAAGTAGAGAGTATAACATTTTTGACTCATGGGGTCTGTCACTTGTTAGAGGTATGAATGGTAAGGTATGGATTCTTGATGAATTTATCACTCGATCCCTTTTAGCATTGAATCCGATTTTGAAAGGCACGACTAGGTCTATGATTAAGTTAGAGAGGAATTGATCTTCAATCTTAATGACGGTGTCTATCAAATTCAAATAAATTTAAGGACATTACTTATCGGGGAGAATGTTTCTTAGTTATTGGTTGGTAGATTTATTACTTCGAGAATGGCCAATTAAGTGATTACCTTAGGGCCCGTTTGGGGGTGGTTTTCAGTTTCCAGTTTTGAAAATTTTAAAAACCAAAACCAGTTTTCAGTTTCAAAAATTTTAAAACTAAAAACCAGTTTTCAGTTTCTGTTTTATGGTTTCCAGTTTCATTTTTTAATATCGGTTTTCACTTCTATGGATTACAGGAATAATTCTCTCTCCTCTCTCTCTCCTCCGCTCCTCTCTCCTCTCTCCTGTCACTCTCCACTATTTCTGTCTTCTCTCTCCTCTTTCCTCTGTTTTTCTATTGTCTCTCTCTCTCTCCTCGCTCTCTCTCTCATCTCTTCTTTGTTTCTATCCTATTTCTCTCTCCTCTATTTCTCTATTATTTTTCTCTCCCCTCTCCTCTATTTCTCTACTATTTCTCTCTCCTCTCTCTTTTGTTTCTCTACTGTTTATCTACAGAGGAGAGAGAAACAGAGGAGAGAGAAATATAGGAGAGATAAGAGAGGAGAAATAGAGGAGAGAGAAATAAGATAGAAATAAAGGAGAGAGGAGATAGAAAGGAGAGAGAAACAGGAGAGAAACAAAGGAGAGAGAGGAGAGAGAAACATAGGAGAAACAAATAAGAGAGGAGAGAGAAATAAAGGAGAGAAATAGGAGAGAGAAACAGAGGAGAGAGATGAGAGAGAAATAGAGAAAGGAGAGAGGAGTGAGAAGTAGAGGAGAGAGAAACATGAGAGAGAGAGGAGAGAGAAATAGTTGAGAAATAGAGGAGAGAGAAGAGAGATAGGAGAGAGAAACAGAGGAGAGAGAGAGGAGAGAGAAAAGAATGAAACAGAAAACAGAAACATAAAACCTTTTTTGTTTTGAAAAGTAAGGGGAATTAGTTTTGAAACTTGTGTAAAACCATTTTAACCCTATTTTATCCAAACACATTTTGTTTTCAAATTTGGATTTTGAAACCAAAAACCAAAAACTAGCAACCACCCTAAACGACACCTTAGCGAGTTTAAAGTGGATTCTCGAAATAGCGGTGCAGTTCCAAGTTTTATGGCATGAGTAATTCTCTTTTGTACTTAATTCATGGAATTTTTGAAGTAATGATTTGGATTAACTCACTTCCTATGACAATAGTAAACCCCTACATCATTAGCATTATTAGATCATAGCTCTTGATTTAGTACTTTATGGGCCCCGCCCCAAGACCAAGACTTCGATAGGAAGTGGGGTCATAATTATGAACTTTGGAAAAACTTACTGATGTACGGAGTGAAGTTATGGGTATGAGTTGTCCTAAGAGATAACAATCTGATCTAGGAATCCATTTTGGGCTGATGATAAATTAGTAGAATCTAGAGAGATGGGTATTGCTTTGCTGGGGGCTTGTATGATCCAAGGTGGGGAAAGTTGTTAAGTCTTGCTCTTATGCCTTGGAATTATTGGTGTGATTGCGGGTAGACTGAAATAAAGTAAAGATTCGGTTGGGAATCAGATAGGAACTCGAATAAGTATAAACATGTGGTTTAGGGATGAAAGTTCATAATCAAACTTGGAGGGATTTCGATAAGGGTATTTTGTTAAATCGATAGTTTGTGATTAGGATGCAACCACGAGTCAGGTAATGAGAGGGAGTTACAACCGTTTAGGCTTCAATCCTTGCACCTAATGAGTCTACCTCTTGCATTTATAAGTTGGTCTAAGGAAGTACCGGGAACGCTCATAAGGAGGCTTAGAGCTTAGAGCTAGGAGAGGAGAGCTTAACCTCCTAGGCTATGATGAACGGAGTCGGTAACTGGATAGATTTGGAGTAGTTAGGAACATTACTTACTTCAGGTGGTGGATAACGAGGAAGTGACAAACACCAATCCATAGGCAACCTATGTGAGTGATATAGATGTAAGTCTGAAGAGATAGCAAGCAAAAGGTTGAGGACACCTCACTAGGTATAGGGGTGGGAACATGAGGTTAGTTCACTAAGTCCTCCAGGATAGAATACCTAAGATAGTGAAATTTAGAGTTAATGAAGCAAACTTTGAGGATAAAATTTATTTAAGGGGGGGTAGAATTGTAACATCCCAGAAATTTGAATCTAGAAATATCATGGAAGCCTTAGGGGAAAAGGAAAGGGATGTCAAAAGTAGTATAAGAACTTGGGGGCTTGAGTATGAATTTTGATAAGAAGTAGGGAATGAATTAAGAGATAGGAGTTTTAAGAGATTTTAGAAGGAAAACCAGGTGTTAAGCCAAACACAACTGTAGAACTAACTTAGAAGAAATCAAACCTTAAGACGAAAAGGATTATAGGTATAAAGATGAGATCGAAAGGATGGGCGCTGAACAAGGTAATTAGATATAGAAGGAAGGGATTAGTAGAGGGTTGATGTAAATGAGGGAAGGGATTCAGATGAAAGGAACTAAGTTAGAAGGAGCATAATACTCTAGGGATAAAGGGAAGAAGGGAGTGAGAGTGAAGAAAGGAAGGATTTGAGTGCAGGTAGGCTCGCTCTAGCGAGCAAGGGCTCGCTCAAGCGAGGGGTAAGGCAGAGAGGGGGGAATTTCTGAGTTGAAGCTCGCTCAAGCGAGCAAAGTGTGCTTTCAGGCCCGCTCGAGCGAGAACCCTACAACATCAGGAATGCTCCCAGGCTCGCTGATGAAATTTTGGCAAGCGTACCAAAAGTTCAGCAGTATAATAGTAAGTATAAAGTATCGTATCCACAGGGAGCGATTCACTTGGCAAGATTTTAGTGATAGAATTACCAAGTGAACAACTTTTTAAGAGAATGATTAATGTGCGGAATTTAAATGGCAAAAAGAAAAGTAAGCATTAAAATAAGAGAAGATAGATTTACTTGGATTAGGATTGGACTTCGCTTCTTCGCACCCCTTATGTATGTGAATCCCTTCTTTTAATTATAAATTTGTTATTAATTATACCTTAGCCAAACTGAATTGATAAAACCCCGAGTTACCAGTAGCCTACCACTCAAAGATAATCCATGCGGGCTCTCCCAAGCGACAAATTACCCTCGGCTTGCGACACCCCTAGTTTTACTACCAAGAATATCACATATGTTACACGTAACCAACGGAAGTACTGTTTTTAGAAACATTAAAATGCGAAAATATATATTTTTTTTGAAAGGGTTAAGTCGTTATCAACCTACTACCTCTCTAATTTTATTTTAAGTATTTATGAAATATCCTTTCCTTATTTTTGAAACTTGTTTCCCAAAAACGTCTAGACAGTTATCACCTCGCGCATATACACAACATACACGCATTTATAGAATCAACATAAGGAAACAGAAACATAATGATATATATACATACATGCATAAAAGTAGTGTACCTCTCGAGTCACCTGACTATCTACATCAAAATATGAGTTCTAGTAGTAAGCCAAAATAAACAAGACCTCAGCTAAATACAAAGAAATAGGTCGTCAAATCAGAGTTGCTACTACCTAGACTCAAACCATTCTAATCCTACTCGTCGCTGGAAGAATCCTCCTTCGGCTCCTCCTCCGGGTCCTCCCCTGGCTCCTCCTCCTCCTCCTCGGACGTATCGTCAATAACAATAAGCTCTAACTCATTTGAGAGAGAGCGGCCTTGCGCATCAGCACGCAAAGGCTGAGAATCCGATGCCTCGGAAGAGGGTGAGTATCTGGGGGAGTTTGGCCCAACCATATCCACCATCTGCGATGACCACGATAACGACAAAGAAGTAGGACGACGACGTGAAGGACGGTAAGTGGTATGATGCACCAAGTTAGGTGGTGTTGGAAACTCGAGGGTCACTGGCACAATGAAATCTATCTCTGGTACGAGCGGGAGGTCGGGATGGGTGATAATGACGCGAACCTCCCCAGTAAACTCACATCTACGAGGAAAGTCCGTCACCCTCCAGGTTCCTCTGGGCATCCACCGCAGCTGCACTCTCATCGATGTCATAGTGAAGGTCTCCAATACCGACTATCGACGTAACGAGAAGAACACAGCAACCAAAGACAGAAAGGAAGGGTGAGAACACATCGCATGAACTCACAACACATAGGATATAGAGAGCTAGAGCACACACATAGAATTTCCACACAATTCAACCAACAAATGAATACAATTTATATCATCATGATGCATACAGACTAATGCATGAGGGCCCGGGGGAAATAACCATCCACAGTGCACACAACAACTACCCGACCATATATGTACAACGTATCAGGAGTTAGAGTCTGTACTAGCACTGGTACAAAGAGCATTGCTCAATTTTGGCCAAATCATTTATCCGACTTCCAGACAATCTCAACCGACCCCGAAAATCATGAGAGCGACAGGAATAGCTAAGCTGGGTTCCACGATCTTGACAGTAGGGAGCTAACCTACGTCACCTGAGATCTTCTAGGAGCTAGGCTATCCTCAGTAGGGAGCTAGGCTATCCTGAGATCTAATCATATTTCAAGCAACAATCACCAATTTAAAACAACCACACAAAGCCAACACAAACAGCCGAACCAAATCTTTCAAAGGATAGGTTCCAATAACTCATTTTTCAAGAGAAAAACAAGATCAAGGACAAGGATCAAGGGCAATCCTTGACTCTAGTCACCAATCCTACTAGAGTTCAAGTTCTCCCCCCCTTTACCTAAAGAAATTCCTCAAGAATATAGTCCAGCAACAGCTTTAAAAACAGCCCCAAAAATCCCTCCTTTGATCACCGAACAAGAGCTCACAATGCTTGAAGGCTAGGTGTTTAAGCCTTGGTTCAAAAATGGAACCTTGGCTTGAAAGTGTTTGATGGAAATGGAAGATTTTTTAGAGAAAAGAGAGAGAAGTTCACGACTGCTCCTTGGAGAGAAAGGAATAAATGGGAGAAAAATTTTGCAAGGCTTGCATGTAATGAAAAAGAAAGAATAAGTGTTTAATGCCTTAATTTCCTTTACATGACACTTGTCTTGTAAAAAGAAAGGAAAGGACAAGTGTCCTTCATGCACCACACATACACATGCACGGCTTGCATGAGAAGGAAATGGAGGATTGTGCAATTTTTTCTGGCCCGGATCAAGAGTATTCGGGCCCAGTTCAAGAGACAGTAGTGGTAAAAAGGTCATTTTTGCACAAAAATTCCAAAAATTCCCAAAATTCTAGAAAAATAGGAAATTCATTCCTAAACTCATAAAAATTAATTTTGATGATTAAAAATAATTTTAATCACTCAAAATTCAATAAATCACACAATACGACAAAACGGTAAAAACGCGGGTGTTACACGGCTCATTAAGCTCTTAATTAATTATTGTTCGTTTGTTTGAATCGTCCATTAATTGTACTTCCCTATAAACGCTCTTCATTCAAGGGCTGTCACTACCCCATCAATCACAAGATCCCGTTTATCCCTCACATACAATTAACTTTCAATTATGTTACTATCAATTAACTATATGTTCCTATAGATGCTCCTATGAACGGGCTGTCACTCACCAAAACAATTCAATTATCAGATTCCACCTATATTTCCATATAATTAACGAGTACTTTTAGCAATCGGAGGTTAGGTTTCCTATGTCTAGGCTCCCCTAAACTCTAATACTAGCCGGAAATTTCATTCTGTGTTATCCTGATCACTAGCCTACGACTCCGGCGCACGCACGGAAGTAATGCATTAAGAACAACATAAAAGTACCGATATAATTAAAAACAGGGATTTATAATTAAAAACAAGAGAATTCACATACACTTGGGGATTGAATCCACTACATCCAATCCTACTGGAGAGCTTAGCTACTCACGGTAGCCATCACAAACCACTGAAGAATCTGTCACCTTCTTCAATCCTTGTGTGTCTATCTTTCTATTCTATGCCTCGCTCCTTTGTACTCTCTAAAAGCTTCCTTTAGATCTGTGCAAAAGGTACTATTTATAGACTAAGGAAAACCCTAATTTAAATCTGGAAGAGATCAATATGTATTTGAATTAAAAAGCTGGTGCGAGACTTGCGCTTCACCTGCGCTAAGCGCAGATGAAGCGTGTCCCTCTGTAAGTTGCGCTCCACCTGCGCTAAAGCGTGAAGCACGTTGTATATTTTCTTCAATTCCTCATTTATCCACTTGATCTCTTTCTGATCTTGCCTTTGCTTGATAGGTTTTCCTTGTTTCCCTTTTTTTGGCTTGATTTTGTATTTATTTGAACTTGAATTCAAATTGGGGAAAGTTATCCACAGGATCCTTTGTTTAAATGGCTGCTGATCTCATCTTTATTTTGTCCTCATTTAAACTTCAAATCTGCAAACAATCTCCCAATTTAATGCTATTTTCTCTTCTATTTCAAATCTTCCATAAATCTGCACAAAATAACAGATTTCTAATCAAAATAGCACCAAATTCATATTCAAACCAAATAATTACAATTATTACAATTATTCATAAAAAGGGATTATTTTGGGGCATAAATTATTATTTTAGCCTTGATAAGTGTAATAAAAAGATAGGAAAATACCACATAATTTACACTTATCACTCGCTCGAGCGAGAACCCCTACAGCATCAAGGGTGCTCTCTGAGTTGGGGCTAACTCAAGCGAGCGGATCCTCGCTTCAGCGAGGGAGCGTTTTCAATAATATTTAGTGTTGCTCGCTCAAGCGAGCGTATCCTCGCTTGAGTGAGTACACATAGATTTAATTGTTAAAACAGAGAGCTAGGGCTTTTGGCCCTCATTTCTCTCATTTTCTCTCTTTCTAGGGAGAAAAGCTAGAGAGAGAAGGGGGAGATTGATGAGGGAATCTTGGTTTAAAGCTACCCACACCGTTCAAGGAGCTTGGATCTTCATCCCCATCCTTCCATTCTTCCTATTTCCTCCATCAGAGGTGAGTGTGATTCACCCACTCACTTTCATTTTGAATGAATACCCATTTATGCTCCCTATTCACACTTCCATTGCTTACATTGTTTGATTGTGGTTGATTAGAGATGAATCTAAGGTTGATGGTTGGATTGATTGGTTGTATGCTCTCATGGCTCAAATCCTACGTTAGAGGATTTGGGGATTTTTGTGTAATAGTTGTATATTGATGATGAGTCCTTAGAGGAGTTATATATTCATGCAAATGCTCATGTTCATTAAATTATTGTCACCCTCCCATGTTTTTAATCCATTAATGTTTAAGAAAATATTTGGGTGTTAGGACCTCATGTTAAAGGGCAGCTTTGGGTCCTTGTACCTCATGTTTAATATAAAGGAATTAGGTCTTCAGACCTCATGCTTAAAGGGGAAGAATTTGGTCTTCGGACCTCATGTTCATGGGTCTTGGGACTAAAGAAGAAAAGAGGAACGAGATAATCACCTTTACTCCTAGGCCAAGGGGTAAATGAAGATCCTCAATTAAAATGAACCACATGCATATCATCTTTGTTTGATAATAAAACTTAATCATATAAGTGTCCCTAGATGACGATCCTTGGTCACGATGCAAAGCGCTCAAAAGACGTAATAGTGAAAAGATACCCCGGGTGTGGGTTAAACACTTGATTTCTTCTTGAGGAAGTATTTGTTTGATTTCATAGTTACAATACGCATGATTATGTGTTTAAACATCTATTGGTTGATTTGTTGCATTTCCATCCGCCTGAATTCCCATCACTGGATGCATGATCACATTCACTAGGACGTAAGTCTCACCACACGTTGTGGATTTCATTTTAGGTATGCAGGATGTTTTTTATTTGAAGCAAATTTGGATGTTTTGGAGGCTCAACGGTAGTTTGCTCCTCGGGGTGGAATGCGCCACCCCTTCGAGGTTAGTGTGAATAGCAGAAAAAGGTGGTACGAATAACAATCCCTTTGCTAGCATCAGGTGAGTTCCTCTTATTCCGTGTTGGGTCTGTTTAGCTGAAACTCATTATTTTGAATATTTATTTTGGATTCAATTATGTGATTGTGTTTTTTAATCTCGTTAAAATTATTTCTAATTATTCCATAAATTTGTCTTTGTAAATATTGGTTTGATTTAATTTCTTTATAAATGCATTTTTTGTTTCAGGGAAAGGGATTAGGAATGGGTGGGAGAGAATTGAGTAAGGATCAAAGGAAGGTTAAAATTAAGACTTTGAGTCTCAGGATTCTCGCTCAAGCGAGAATGGACTCGCTTGAGTGAGTATAACAGCAAAATGTTATAATTTGGTTTCTACAGAATTGGCTTGGGCGAGTAACAAGGGATTTTTTAGTGCTCTCTGGACCTTTTTAGCTTGGGCGAGAAGGGGCTCGCCCAAGCGAGAATCTTCTAGAGAGGGGAATACTCTCTGGAGTATTCTCGCTTAAGCGAGAGGTTTCTCGCTTGAGCGAGAGCGCGAAATCGGGATTTTTCTAGTATTCTCGCTTAGGCGAGAAGGACTCGCCTGAGCGAGACCACGTGTCCCAACTTTTAAAACACATATTAGGGCTCAGTTTTCTCATTCTTCCTTTTTCATTTTCCGTCTAGAGAGAGAGGGTTTCTAGTGAGAGAAAGTGGCCATGAAGCTAGAAGAAAGAAGAGGGAGCCATGGATCTCCGCCCCCAACCATCCCCAACTTCTTTCCTCTTCCCTTTGGGCTTCCTTGAGGTGTAGAGATCACACACTTCACTTCCCCTTTGTGTGAAATCCTCCATGTACCCACTTCTTTCCCCTCCTTTCTTGAGGTTGTATGTGAATATTTATGAATGTTTACCAATTGAGTTTAGTTGCTTGGGTAGTTTGCAAGAGATTGAGTTAGAACCCCCACTTAGGGTTTGAATTGGGATTTTTCTAGGGTT